>CM076572.1:734176948-734775326 GCA_034641835.2 Pinus albicaulis
TAAAGGATTGAATCAGAATTTACTTAATTGTACTCTGATTTCAGATGTGATTGTTCTTAATGTTTTCCTCTAAATTGGTTATAAGCATGGATTCTTAAATGCTCTTGCTTTGCTAATTTAAACATTGTTGATTACTATAATAAAGAATTCTTCATTGCTCTTTGTTTGTAGTCATCTCATTTCTCTTTTTGAACATGGTGAAAGATTCTTAGCTGCCTTTCATCCCTTCAAAATCATCCCATCCACTTTAAATTTTAAGGATTGTTCTCTGTCTAGCTATCTTTCCCTGTAAAGCCATCTTGTGCGTAGAATAGAAATCCAGTAAAGCCATCCTTTGACTCCATAGCCCAATGGACTGAAAGCCCTCAACCTTGCCCTTAGTTTGTGGATTCTACCATTTTCCCAAAACAAACTTTGAATCTATAACTAGCCTAAAACCTTCCAAGAACAAAGATAAATCATAAAGAGAGAGCCCTCTCTGGATGCAGATTGGCTAGATTCTGCATCTAAAAGGTTGGTTTGTGGTTACCTCGGGTATACTTTCCTCTTACACAACTTCTAGGAAAACCCGAGTGATAACATGCGTATCCAACATATGGCAAGGATGATGAAGACATATGTGTAAAAGAAGAGAGCCTATATGAGAAAAAACACTCAAAAACCCAAAATATATAGACACACCAAAAAAAAGACAAAACTTATCTACATAAAATTACAAAGCATATGCCCAGTGGGACACTAGGTGAAATACTTCTTTAGATAGAGCCTATCGTGGGGCTCAATGAGTGGAATCCCATTATAGTCCTGAAGTTCATAAGCTCCTTTGGAAAGGACTTTGTAATATTCCTAAATTAACTTGCAACTAATTGGAATATTAAATTTTTGTTTTGTCACTTAGATAGGTGAATAAGTGGGTAGGGAGACCCATAAATCTCTTTATGAAGAATAAAACCACTTCTCATTTGAAAGTGGATCATCTTTCCAGCTCAATAAAGCACCCTAAGGTGTGAATAGGGGCTAGAACATGTCGATTGGGTCAACTTTGACCAAATCAACAGTGTTTTCATGGAGGAGTGGACATTAATGGAGGGACAATTTTAGATGGAGACACATTGCATGGAAGTAGTGTCATTAATGGATGGGACTCAGGGTTTGGAAGCTCATATATTATAAAAGGAAGAGGATGGCATCCATATTCATTATCTTTATGCTTTGATATTTTGATATATGGTCTGTTTAGACTTATAACTTTCTTCAACTGTTTCGCTAAGATTGCATGTGTTGTTTAGCACTGGGTGTTCCTAGTCGGGAATCCCACCTCTTCCATTGAGAAGCTCTTGTAGTAATTTGCACTATAATTCCACATTCAGGCATTTGGCCAAGCTTCAGTCTCATGTACAATGCAGTTCTGTTTAGATTTGTATTGTGTTGCAGGGGTGTAGGAGTGGAGGAGAGATATCTCCAATTTTTGAGTTAGTTTTCCATTGGAAGGATCATCCTTTCATCCGGGAGCTTGTGAGGAATTAATTAGGGCTTCATTACATATTTTTTCACCAGGCCAAGTAGTATTCATTAGCTACAACATAGTTTCCCTCAAGGACTACATTATTTTGGAGAGCAGCTGCAGCTGTGGGTTTATTTCCCTATTTGGAGTGTTGGGGTTTCCTATGTAGGGATCATCCCTTCATCTAGGAGATCTGTTGGAGGAGGATTACCCATATTTTATATCATATCATCCATCTCCCATCATTGATTCAGTTGTATAGATTATTCAGTACCATGGCCAAATTTGCTATATTTTGTATAATGTGTATTTTTGGAAACCTTTCCTAGGTTGTCCTAGAATTTTTTTTTGGAGCATGGATCTCTAGCCTTAGCATTTTTGGAGCATTATATCAGAAAAAATATATTTTTATATCTTTCAGTAGCTATTCTCTCTTAGATAGCAAATTTTTTTGTATTCATGTATTTCATGTATTAACATCATTTTAGATCTAGGTGTATGCTTTCATGGGAGGCTTGTTTGCCCAAATTGAGTGATATTTTCCTCAAGATATTGTATCTATTTTTCTGTTATATTCATAATGGAATGGATCTACTGTTGTCTCATGCTTTGATCTATTATATTTCTTCATATTCCTAGTTTTATGCACTCTATTTCTGCTTTTCCCATTTGGGAATATTACAGTGGTAGCCGAGCATAATCTTGGCTCAGCTTGTGTACTTCATCCATTATGTCATCTAAGGAGGCTTCTCATAGGAAGGAGAAGATCCACAGAAGATATGAAGGCAAAAACTAATTTTCAGGAGGGAAGGAGTTCTCAAAAATTCTTCTTCAAACTATGCAGTGCATTAGTAGAGACATCAAAGAGATGAGAATGGAGAGATGTAGAGATTCTCCAAGAGAGCTTGTACATGAAGAAAGCTCCAAATTTTCATATTATGGATGTGAGTATTCATTTACACCATAATATCTACGTGGTACCATGCCTAGGGTCATAGCAAGAGAGATGGAGGAAGGAGATGGACCAAAGGAGGAGACTCTTGGTGAATATCTTCAAGAGTATGAATCTCAAGCTCAGAGATTTAGAAATCATCTAAAATTCCAAGGGTTTTGCAAGATCAAGGAGGATAGAAGACCTAGCAACCATGATATAAGCACAAGGTGAAAGCATCATGATGTGGGTAGATTCTTTCTATCTTACTTTTGACGGGTCACCTAAATGTTCAACTAGGGCTTGGGTGGAGGAGCTAGACACCTATTTGTAGCAACACCAAGTTTCAGAAGATGAAGCCATTAGAGTAGCAGCACTACACCTTGAAGTTAAGGCTTATGCCTGGTATTTTTATGAATCTTATTCATTAAAATATGCAAATATATATACTTATGCAACGTTCAATAGGAGGTTAGTAAAAATATTTAATGAAAAACATTCTGAAACTTTCTTGGTTGAGCTAGCCAAGCATAAATAAACAAAACCTTTGCATGAGTTGGAGGGATCTATAAATGCAACTCCATTTCAAAAAACTATTGAGGAGATTAAAAATTTGAAGAATACCACGCTAGAGGCAAGATCCCCACTTCAGAAAGATCTCTCTTCTCAAAGGGAAGAAATGGAGATCTGTTTTTCAAAAGAGGAACTAAACAAAGAACCTCTTAATGATGATGAGACAACCTCAATTCATGATGAAGGGGAAGAGAAGATAAGAGGTAACAACGTTGTCACAACAGGAGCAGATCTAGTACCTCATGAAGAGGAAGATGGAGCATTTTCTCCAAATAGAGGAATTGTAATATTTCAAAATTTGCATACAGCAAATTGGAATATTAAATTTTGCTACTTCACCTAGGAGATGAATAAATGGATAAGGAGGTCCACCAACAACAAAAATATGAATAATTTCCATATTAATATGGAAGGGGACCACCTTAGGAGCTAGATCTTACACTTTCAGGTGTGAACAAGGGAAAAATAGATGTGGACAAAGTCAAGCTTGACTAAGTCAACATGCATTCTTGAGGAGGGAGAGATCATCCAAGTAAACTAGCTCAATATGAACAAGGATCAGCCTAGACACACATATGAGAGCTGGATTGAAGACACCTTAGTGTGAAAGGAGGCAATGCAGGTGAACTAGTTCCAGTTGACCAAGTCAACAATGCTACTACAAGAGGAGGGAAGCCAACAAGGATAGCGCAGTTTTGAAGGAGGAATCTTCACTAGGAAGTCACCTCAACAATGTGTGAGGCCCAGGGTGAGGAGGCTCACCAAGGATAAAAAGAAGGGGATGGAAGCAAGGAATTATTTTATTATTCATCTATCTTTGTTCTTTTGACTACTTTCATGCTTCAGCTATTTAGTTGTGGTTGCAACACTTTTTAGTGCCAAGAATTCTCATGCGGGAATTCCATCCTCTTCTTTTGATCAGTTTGCTTAAGGGATATAAAGGGAAGGGTTTGAGCTTCAATTTCATCATTTGTCTTAGGGCCAATCAGTCATCAACATCTACAACACAGTAATCTTTAGAAACTAAATCCTTTATGCAAGTGCAGCAGCAGCAGGGTTGCACCCCTAGATTTTGTGCTAGTGTTTAAGGAGGAGGTGTTTATTTCCCTCTAGAAGATTTAATAAGGAGGGCCTTTGGCCATTTTCTATATTGATCAGCTATTTTATTTTATATTTAGTCATGTTTAATACAGATATGTAATAGACTACGTTATTTTCTATAGTACTGCCTTTTTATACATATGTAATTCCGGAAACCCTTGTCAGGTGTCTTATTTCTGTTGTAAGAGAGTTTAAACCTCCATTTAATTGCTACATGGTTAATATAATATTCAAATCAATCTTATTTCATCATTTTATATATAACCCCTCATGGTAATTATGCTCTTATAGTCTTCAAAAATTATGTAGCTGGAAATCATGGGGTTGGAGTGTTTTTGAGCTATCTAGAGCAAGGAGATCTGTTTAAGGTAGCTAGAATTATTTTTTTAAGCTCTAATTCTGTATGGGGATTTTATATGGGAAAAAATAAGGGATGAAAGTCCCATTACTCACTATTATTGCGTTATTTTCTGGAGACAACGTTTCTCATGTAGTAGCTACTCATTGTCCTGATTTGGGAATATTATAAGATATTATAAAGGCTACCATTTTTTCCTCATTTGGGATATTATAGTGGTATAAAAGCTACCATCTTGGCTTAGCCCGTGGATTTCAAATGCAATCATAATATAATAAGGAAAGGAGAACAAAATATGGAGAGGATGAGATTACTCTCATCAATTTTCAGATCTAAGAAGAAAGATGAAGGATGCATTGAAACTCCAAAAGGGTTTCAAGGAGAAGAGAGCTGCAGTGAGACCTATAGGAGGTTTCAAGAGGAAGAATTAGATCCATGCACTTCCTGTTCTCGTAGAGGAAGTGAAGAGAAATAAGACCACTTAGAGCACGAGATCTTGAGTAGATATTTGGCAGAATACAAGTGCCAACCTAGGACTGTCAAAGAGATACTAGATCTTCCTCAGTTTATCCAACTGAGAGAGGGAAGAAGGCCATGCAGAAGCAGGATGATAAGGGTCAATAGACTCCTATTGTCAACCTTTGATGGATCGCCCCTATGTACAGCAGAATCTTGGGTGATGAAGTTGAAGGTATTTTTCCTACTACATCCAGTGGTGGAAAAAGAGGCCATGGAGATATCAGCGCTACACTTGGAGGGAGAGGCAAGATCTTGGTGGTTCAGCCATGTGAATCATACAAGGGTGTCTACTCTTTCATATTTCACTCAAGGAGTAATCAGAATGTTTAACAATAGGGGATCGAAGGAGGAGGAGTCCTCTTCTCCACTAGAGGAGCCTTGTACTAATGTTGTCACACTCATGGAGGGGCAGCCACCTACGCCAGTAGTTAGGGCAGCCATCACATTGGAGGAAGGAGCCCTTGCAGCCCTACAAGAGGTTCCCACATCTCATCAAGGTATGGGGAAATTTCCACTTTTTATTACTGCAGCAAATCCTTCTAGAAATTGTGGGAATTTGTCTTCATATGACCCAGGGTCAAACATTATTCCTGAGATAGAGCAGCAGGATTGCATTGCACTGTGCAAGCTTGAATGGTTCAAGGAAAAGATGAACCATCATCCTCATGTATCCCTGTTGATTTGCACACAACCCTTGAGGTTGGAGTGTAATATTTTGGAGGATTTCATGAACTATGTCCACCATACTCCTACAAAAGAACATAGATTCATCTTTGAGATGGAGTATGAGGTAGCAACTATATCACTGGAGAGACTATCAGCGCTGCCAAAAAATAGCAGTGAGGGGGCTTTTCCTTTATCGCATTTAGATCTTGATGGATTCAAGATGGTTATGGACATGAGATCTTCTCTAAGGTATCTCCAAGAAAATACATTTCAGCACTTCATGACATGCAAAGGAGAGGAACTGGTTGTGGAGGATGGTAGCCCACATTGGAAGAATTCCAAGATGAAGCTTGATGGGAGGCATCCACATGGGGTTGAGTGGATGTGGGTGGAGAGCAAGAGGCTAGTGAGCCACTTGCAAATTTATGATACAGGGTAGAAAGAGGCAAAGCTGCGTTGGCTACTCTTGAGAGAGTTTGGCCATCATGAGGCATATCCTTTTCCGAAGGGTATGAGGATGGAAGACACTTGATCATATGGCAGCCCAGGGGTTGGATGTATCATGTTGATTTAATCCTCTTCATGTCAATCAACATATTTTCACCTCATGATTTGTATGATGGAGGTGTGAGAGGGCAGCAAGAGTCATTTTTGTTGTGGCTTCTCTTGGGAGAGTATGGGCAGAGGTTTTCCCATACTCCTTATGATATTTCAGGAGGAAGGAATGACAAAATCAAGGTGCAAAGAGGCTACCCTTCAGCATTGAAGGAAAAGGAGGAGCTTCCACATAGGAAGAAGATCTTCTCACATAGCAGCATGATGGTGGATTGTTTTGACATGGGGAATGTCAAGGGAAGAAGTCATGGAGTGACTAGAGTCTTATCACTAAGGCCTAAAACGTTGTCACTTGGGAGTATGTCTTCACTAGTGGAGAGTTCCAAGAGGAGTATGTATCCCTCCTTTTTGTAGATTTTTATGAGAGGATTCTCATGGGGGGAATCATTCATGGACCTCATTTTCAGCCTACTCCCTATGTATGTAGATGAGCAAACACATACAACTGGTAGCTCATTGGAAAACATGATGTTCTAAATCAGCAGTTGGAAAGACTGCGCTGTATCCACCAAGGAAACCATGTGTATCATCCTCACTTGCACATAGCCTTCAGTAACTTTCTGATTTGGATGACATATGGTAGTGATGTGCCATTCACTTTGGATGGAATGGTTTGGGCTAGCATGATCCATAATTTTGGAGAGGGGATCTTTGAAGATTCAATCTTTTTCTTGCCACTTGAGGGCAACTTGTTTGCAGCCCATGATCAACATGCACTCTACACTTATCATGAGTGGAGAGGAAGATAGTGTGGGGTAGGCTATCTTATCTACCATGTTTAGATTTTCAGCCCACCTATTTTTCATGAGCCAAAGGTGGAAGAGATTCTTCATGAGTTGCCATTTTGGGGGGTGACTCATTTTGTATGGTTGATAGCTTGGGGATGGGAGATTCAAATGGGTATGATGAACCCCAATATATATCAGACCTCATGCCTCAAGAGGACCTTTAAATATCCCATTGTTGCGTCCATGGATGTTTCATTGTCACATGATGTCAGCTATTTGGAATGTTCACCAAAAGATAGCTTACACACTTGGGAGGGGCAGCTTGGAGATTTATTGATGGAAAAACACCTTAATATATGGGGGATCTTATCACATGAGGATGCTATAGGGAAAGAAGAGGAGGTTCTTTAGTCCTATCTTTGTATTTTCTTGAGGACAAGCAACATTTGAGAGGGGAGGACTGTAATATTCCAAAATTTGCATACAACAAATTGGAATATTAAATTTTGTTGCTTTCACCTAGGAGATGAATAAATGGGTAAGGAGGCCCATGAGAAATAGAAATATGAATAATTTCCATCTTAATATGGAAGTGGATCACCTTAGGAGCTGGATTTTACACTTTCAGGTGTGAACAAGGGAAAAATAGATGTGGACAAAGTCAAGCTTGACTAATTCAACATGCATTCTTGAGGAGGGAGAGATCATCCAAGTAAACTAGCTCAATATGAAAAAGGATAAGCCTAGACACACATATGAGAGCTGGATTGAAGACACCTTAGTGTGAAAGGAGGAAATGTAGGTTAAATAGTTCCAGTTGACCAAGTCAACAATGCTGCTACAAGAGGAGGGGAGCCAACAAGGACAGCGCAGTTTTGAAGGAGGAATCTTCACTAGGAAGTCACCTCAACAATGTGTGGGGCTCGGGGTGAGGAGGCTCACCAAGGATAAAAAGAGTGGGATGGAAGCAAGGAATTCATTCATTATTCATCTATATTTTTTCTTTTGACTACTTTCATGCTTCAACTATTTAGTTGTGGTTGCAGCACTGTTTAGTGCCAAGAATTCTCATGCGGGAATTCCATCTTCTTCTTTGGATCAACTTCCTTAAGGGATCTAAAGGCAAGGGTTTGAGCTTAAATTTAATCATCTGGATTAGGGATAATTATGCATCAACATCTATAGCACAATCATCTTCAGAAAATTCATCCTTTATGCAGGCTGCAGCAGCAGCAGGGTTGCACCCCTGGATTTTGTGCTAGTGTTTGAGGAGGAGGTGTTTATTTCCCTCCGTAAGCTTTAATAAGGAGGGAATTTGGAAATTTTCTGTATTGATAAGATATTTTATGTTATATTCAGTCATTTTTAATACAGAGATGTAGTAGAATATGTTATTTTCTGCAGTACTGCCTTTTTATACATATGTAATGCCGGAAACCCTTGCCGGGTGTCTTATTTCTGCTGTAAGAGAGGTTAAACCTCCATTTCTTCGCTACATGGTTAATATAATATTTATATAATTATTATTTCATCATTTTATATAGAACACCTCATGGGAATTACGCTCTTATAGTCTTCAGAAATTCTATAGCTGGAAATCATGGGGTTGGGGTGTTTTTGAGCTATCTAGAGTGGGGAGATCTGTTTAAGGTAGCTAGAATTATTTTTTTAAGCTTTAATTCTGTATGGGGATTTTATATGGTCAAAAATAAGGGATCCAAGTCCCAATCCCCACTTTTATTGCGTTATTTTCCAGAGATAGTGTTTCTCATGCAATAGTTTCTCATTGTCCTGATTTGGGAATATTATACGATATTATAAAGGCTACCATTTTTCCCTCATTTGGGATATTACAGGAATTATTGTACCCTTGCAAGGAGTTCCAAATAATATCACATATGAAGATCAGGGCACAGTCCATGAGCAGCATGTGCCAACCTTGATAGATTGTGAGATTTTGAAGATGAAAGAAGAAGACAGGGAGGAGGAAAAAAATCATATTATTAGGAGCACACACCCCTCTCTATTTTAGAATATTGATGCATAGAAGAGGTGGGATTATTTTCACAGTGAGGAAAGGGAAAAATCAGTCCACTCACATATACAACCTGCTCTAAGCCTTGATGTTTCATTACATGGAGGAATTCCACCAGGGAGACCCCCTGATTGGAAGATGAACAAAGAGTTATCTCAAAATGGTGCAACATTGATATATTTTTCTAAGGAAGGAGCCTTGGGAGGAGATGGAACATCACAAATAACCTTTGGTGGGTTCAAAGGAGAGGTGAGCAATTTTCTGATATGGACATTGCCATCTCCCACTCAGCTATTTGAGCTTAAAAATGACGATTCAGAAATTTATGATGGCATGAGCATGGTGTCAAAGGGCTACTCCATAGCCTTGGAGTAGCAAATGATACTCCCACACATGAGTAATATTTTTGACTATGACAAGAGGCTATTGACACTCTTGTATGCATTGGCCAAACTATGGAAGTTTTGGATGGGAAATACCTTCCAAGAGGAGGATGACCTCCATATACTTCAATATTGTCTTGGGCAAGATTAGCTGTAAGGGAGGAAGCAAAGGTGGGGTAGCAATACTCCAACATGTGGCTTTGGCATTAGGCATGTCAAAGAGGAGAACTATTATGTGACAGGTGCTTCATTTCAGATTTCTACAACGTTGTCATTGTTGGGAAGCCTAGATCCCTATTGGGAGTCCCAAATATTGGTGGAATATTCCAAGAGCCTGTTCACATGTAAGGTTCTTGATGGGAAAGTGGTATATGGGAGGTATAGAGTGGTTGATGAAGTTGTTAGAAAATTAAATATAACAGAGCAATGCAACACATAAAATATGCGGAAAATACAAGCACACAAAAAACACATAAAACCAGAGAGACACAGATATATGTGGTTCACCCAGTTTGGGCTACGTCCACCCCGAACAGCCAGTCCTTCCTTTCTATTATCCAACAAAATGAAAAGACAAAACCTACAGCAGATCCACTGTAATATCCTATGTTCTCTCTCACAGTCTCCCTATCTGTTTCTCGCTTCGAGAATACACATACAATGCATAGCCACAATACAATGCCCTCATAAAAGTGAGGGGTTTCCTTCTAGGGAAAAAAAACCTAATCTAAACATAACTTCTACCGTCAGATCATTTTCCTAATGAACGGCCCAGATTGACTAGAAATTACTATACTTTTACAAGGCAATTTTACATCTGTTTTTAGCTTCAGGGGTGCTGACCCCGAAAACCCCCGCTAGGGGGGGGGGCTCCGAAAAGTGCTGCCGCCCCCCCCTGGACCCCCCACGGCAGCGATTGATTACGGGCGACGTTGCCACCCCTTTGAAGGTATAGGGGTCCAATGCTGTGATACAAAGCAAACAAGATAATCAGGCTCCACACCCAACAATCTCCCACTTGGAGACTAATTGTAGCAACTCCACCGCTGCTTCATTTACTGGACAATGAATCCTCTTTGGACCTGGATATTTCTCATCTTCATTGTCATCCTTGAAGACCAATTGAAACTGAGCATGTTCTCAGTTTCTCCCTGGTTACAACTTTTGTTAGCATATATGCAGGATTCTGGCTAGTGTGTATCTTTACCATCTTCAACTCTCCATCTTCCAATACTGACTGTATGAAATGGTACTTGAGATGTATGTGTTTAGTCCTGGAATGAAATGTTGAGTTATTTGCAAGATGAATAGCACTTTGGCTATCACTGTATAGTGTGCCCATATCATGCTTCTTACCCAATTCATCCATAAACCTTTGTAACCAAATCATTTCTTTAGCAGCTTCTGTCAAACAACATTTCTGCCTCTTGCTTTTGTTGTTGTTGAAATTTATAACATGGATTTTGAAGCAAGCGCGTATTACACCTCAGGTAAGTACACCTCACATGATGCTCCTCCTTTTATCTACGAAAATACTATCTACATCATATCCACTGTAGGCAAATGTTTGAACCACCAAACATATTAACGATTTGTAGTACCTCTCAAATATCTGAGAATCCATTTCACTGCCATCCAATTTTCTTTTCCTAGATTGTTCATGTACCTACTTACAACTCCCACTGCATGTGCAATATCAGGCCTTGTGCAGACCATTGCATACATTAAGCTTCCAACTGCTAATGCATATGGAACTTTAGACATATAATCCATGTCTTCTTGGGTCTTTGGGCACATCTCCTTACTAAGTTTGAAATGGCTAGCAAAAGGTGTACTAACTGGTTTTGCATTGTGCATATTAAATCTTTTCAACACCTTTTCTATGTACTCATTATGAGACAATGTTAATTTGCGATTTTTCCTGTCTCTAGTTATCCTCATACCAAGGATTTGTTTTGCAGCTCCCAAATCCTTCATTGCAAATGAATTTGCCAATTTTCTTTTGAGCACATTTATTTCCTGCATGTTAGATCCTGCAACAGGCATGTCATCTACATGCAATAACAATATAATATAGCTGCCATCATTTTGCCTTTTTAGATAAACACAATGATCAGAGTGACATCTAGTATAACCTTGTTCAGACATAAACTTGTCAAATTTTAGATACCACTGCCTTGGAGCCTGTTTTAAGCCATACAAGCTCTTATTTAACCTGCACACCAATTTTTCTTTCCCTTTTACCTCATATCCTTCTGGTTGCTGTAAGTATATCTCTTCCTCCAAATCTCCATGGAGAAATGTTGTCTTTACATCTAACTGTTCAAGATGTAAATCTTCCGCTGCTACAATACTTAAGATAGTTCTGATTGAATTCATCTTAACAACAGGAGAAAATATTTCATAAAAATAAATACCTTTATTTTGTGCAAACCCCTTCACCACAAGTCTAGCTTTGTACCTCTATTTTCCTCCATCTTTTTCCTTATCCTGTAAACCCATTTATTCTGCAATGTAGTTTTACCTGCAGGCAACCTGAATAAGTCCCAAGTCTGGTTATGCATTAAGGAGTCCATCTCTTCTTCCATGGCTAGCTCCCACTTCTTCCTACTTTCTGTTAGTTTCAGCCTTTTCAGCCCTCCTCCAGTGATCAAACATGCTCTTACAAAGTGATTTTAAGATGTCAAGGTCAAATTTTTTCATTTCAGTGAGTCTTCAAGCAAAATTTGGTCACTAAGTATTAGGTCTAGGGTGTGCTTTCACTCTTTTCAAAGTTGTCCAAATGTCAGTCCATGTCACCATTCAGCTGAGTGTACTGTCATTCATAGGGTTTTCATCATCAGGTCAGGTTCCAAAGAGTCATTTTACACCTTGTTCGTGCTTCAGTTGTGCCTAGGTAAGGTTCATTTCCCTCTCCTAGGGTTTTGAAGGTAATTTCTTTTGGATGGTCAAATCATTAGAAAAACTTGTATCCTAATGTTCACACACCTTCCCCTATCGTTAATGTACCTTATTAAACACTTCCCATCACTAAAATCCCCCAAATTCCTCATTTTCACACAAACCCTAGTTTCTTGCTACAACTTGGCAATTTTCTAGGCTAGGCCTGTGTTTTTCCCTTTTGGACCTCTTCCCCTCACTCAATCTCTGAAATTCCACTTTCCCCTGATTCCTAACATCCCTCTATACTTCCAAAAATTTTCTCAAGAATTTAGAATCCCCTTATCCCCTTCATTTCGCTTCATTTCGACAAATCCCTTGTTCCACACATCGGGATAGGTTTCACTCAAATGATGTTTCTGAGCAATAAAAGATTAATTTGGGAAACTTGAGAGAGTTTTTTGTCCAAAACAGGCCAAGGAAGAAAAAAATCCTTCAATTTTTACACAGGTGTAATGGTTTTAGAGAAATGTCAAAAATACCGTTGACTCTGGAGAATTGAATGCACCTCTGAAGTGACCTTGGGAAAATCAAGCTTTCTCCTAGCTTGGTTGGCCAAATGACATGCTTGATGAGTCAAATGATAACTATACACAAATATATTTCCAATTAGATATCATGAGCTCAATTTTGAGTTGAGGAAGACCTTCAAAAGTTGACTGCAACAGCACTCTGCCTTGAGGCAGCCTCATCCTGCTCATTTTGACCAGTCTTGGGAGATTTGATTTTTGACATGGTAAATAAACTCCGAATTGAAAAATTCAAGTTGTGTTGAAAATTAGACTCAAAGAGATTTCCAACGAGCTATCCCACGCCCAATTTGGACACCGGGAAGGCCTCCAAATGCCTCCTGCAAAATGCGCTATTTATGGCGCGGCGCATTGGGTTGGTGCGCGGCGCACAGAGCCTCCAAGCAGAATTGTGCTACTACTTCATCAAATTTGCAAAATGACTCAACTATTTTTGTTCCAAGTAATTTTGTGAGATCTTTTCATTGATTTTAGCTGGTGTTGCGTGTTTTTTGGAGGGAGGAATTTGGAAGTTTGGAGGTTGAAAATATAAACCCTACTTTCTTGTCAAAACTGCTCCTTAAGTTTTGGATCTAAAGTTTTAACAGTTTGATTTTTGGTGAAAATTAGTTCAAAACTCATTCCTCATCTGTGGTCCTTTTTCCTCCTCATTGTCACAATGACATTCCTAATATCCATTTCCTATTCCCTTATAATCCCCATTTATCACTCATTCCCATTACCCCTATCCCTAAATTCTTTCACTCCCTTTTCTTACTCTTTCCCATATCATTTGCAAAAATTCTAAATCCCAAATCCCATATCCCAAACACAGTAAAGTAAGTGCCCTACATTGTAAATTCACTTGACAAAAACCACATTTTTACCACTGTACTATTCCCTCAGTCCACTTTTCCCCACTGTCCCATATTCCTCACAATCCCTCATTTCCCTTTGGCACACATTTGGCACTTGGAGACAAAGGCATCAAGTCCTCATTTATCATTTTCAACAAGCTAAACATATCATTGGCATAGACTTTCAAAATCATGGAGATGGACACCGACACATCATCATTGACTTCACCATTGAAATGCATGCACCAGGAGGGCATTGAAACGTCGGAAGAGGGATGATCGGCTCCAAATTTTGGCCGAGGCTTCCTTGGCTGAGCATGATACTTGATTAGGAACCTTCAGTCCAAATTTCAAGGAATTTGGAGAAAATTTTGTCATTTTTGAAATTTTTGGTCACAAAGCAGGTTTTTCCGCCCGACGCGTCGCGCCACTTGGCACGCGCTTACGATTGGGAGCTCTTATGGAGGAAAACTTTACATTTTTGGATTTTTTATAAAAATTTATGCATGCTCAGGAATGGCCGAGAGATTTCATCAAGTTCTGGGTTGCTTAAAGGGCTAAAAACACTCCAAAAATCACCTTTCTGCCACCTTTTGCACCTGCAGGAAGTAGTGTTGGGAGATTGAATTTTTGGAGGGTCAAATGACATCCAAATTGAGAAATTCAACTTGGGTTGGAAATTATACATCCAGGGATTTCCAACGAGCTATCATGAGCTCAATTTGGACTTCATAAAGTGCCTCAAAATCAACTCCAAAGTGGCGCGACGCATAGAGAATTTGGGCACGGCGCATAGAGAAATTTGGCCTCATTTTCACTCTTCAGCTCAGAAATTCGCCCATTTTTGACTAGTTTTACTTTTTGATGTTACTCTTGATCTATCTTGATGTAATTTGATAACTTGGATGTAATTTTGGCACATATTTACTTTTTTTATTTGATTCATTCACAAAAAAAGTGAAAATTAAATGAATGAATCAGTTTCGTAGCATATAGAGGCAAGTTGTTTGATTGCCTAGATTTCAGTTCCTTGTTTAGAATTGGTTCAAACAGCTCCTAGAATGATGAGCTCGACCCCTATAGTCATGGGAAGGGGTTAGGATGGTCTATAGCATGTATTTTTAGAGACATTTTCAGGGTTGGACTTTTGGAAATAGTTTGGCACCTCATTGTATATTCATTTCAGCTTTTTGGCAAAGGAAAGACCAGAGTTTTGCAGCACCTGTTGGGATCCTTGTGGCTCTGAGTTTTGATGATGTTTTTCTCCATGTATCTGTAAGTTTTATTAATGTTATATGTATTCCATTTCCCTTCTCTTTGCTTCTGAATTAAACAAATGAGTAACTAAGGTAGAATTCATTAGTTTGTTGGTGCTCTGCCTTAAACTTTTGTTTAGTTTTATATGTTTTCATCCGTTTGAAGAGGATCCTTGCACCTTCTTTCCCACTTCAGCTCCTCAGCAATCCTTTCTATCCATTCATTGAATCTAAGACATCAAATCCATTGCCTTCCCTGCCCCAACTTGAACTCTACAAGAATTTGGCCTCATCCCCAAGCCCAAAATTTCCTTTCCCTTTTTCCAACAAAAAACCCCTAAAAAATCATTCCAATTCCTTGATTAATATACCTAGCCTAAAATTAGCACTCATTTTAGTCATCTCAAGGCATATTGATATATTTTTAGTGAGATTGACCCGGAGAGAGCCCTCTCCTGTTCTGGTAGGGCTAGCTACTAGACTGAGTGTGGTTTGGTGTTACCCTGAATCTCGCCTTCCTTCAGCCTAAGGTGGATTTGGGCAATAACATAGTGGCGACCATACTGGGGAGAAAATGGTTTGCTTGTTGGTGTTATTTTTTTTATAAGCTACAGACGGAGCCTGAAGTTATGCTAGGTAGCTTTCGAAATGCTCTTGCTTTGCATTAGCAAAAGTAGATAAATGTTGCTTCAGTCAATCACCGGTCTAGCTGGTGAACATGACACTTGACTTGCAAATTGCCCCAGTACATGTATCAAGTTCAGATCTGATGGTTGATGGTGGACAACGATCAGACATAAAATCATTCACCTGGTGACTCCAACTCAATGTAGAGACTCCACTGGAGGACTAACTCTTTCTCTAAGAAAATGGAAGGATCTTACACAAAGTTCAGGTATCCAAAGTGGAATGGTATTCAGGATCTAGTCTGCTTTCTTGTAAACTACTTCTTTGCTACTCTTGAAGCTGTTTTGAAAGTTTTTCAGAATTTTTTGTATGATAAAGGTGATCAAAATATTCACTCGACCTATTCAAAAAGTGTAAATACTGAGTTTCCCTTTGATCCTGGTCTCAATTTTCCCACATCTTATGTTGAATCTCTTCAGAGTGATGAGCTTAAAGAAAACCAAACTAATCCCGTAGCTCTTGTATATACTCCTACACCTTGTATAGTCCCAGATAGGTATAAACCTCTTGTTTTACTATCTGTTCTTCATGCTTTCCCTAAAAATTATGACCTATATCTACCAAGATTTGATGGTGAATGTAACAATGTCAGTGTTGAGAGACATGTTCTAAATTTTGAGACTTTTCTTGACCTTTCGGAAGTTGATGACGAAGATGTTAGTATTAGGATTTTTGCTCTTTCTTTGCAAGGCCAAGTGAAAAGTTGGTTCAAAACCTTGCCTAATGCGAGCATCTTAGATTTCGAGCAGTTCGTCGAAGTTTTCCTTGACAGGTGGGTGATCAAACAAAACCCTTTCTTGATTATAGAAGAGTATAACCAGCTGAAACAATTGCCAGGGGATACGGTACAACAATTTTCTGCCAGATTTAACCAAGTATATTTTTCAATGCCAGCTGATATAAGACCTTCTCCTAGATCTGCTCTCTTGCACTACCCGGGTGCCTTTGATCCGGAAATAGAGTTTCAGCTGAGAGAAAGGAATATTGCAACACTTGTAGAAATGCAGAACAGTGCAGTAAATGTAGAGGCTCATTTTCTGATCCGAAGGGCAAGGTTGAAGGAAGAAGAGATGAAAAACATAGATCCAGAGAAATCGACATCTCTAGAGGTAAAGCTTGACATGTTGGTAAGTGCAGTAGAAGAGATGATGCGGAAGAAAACCACCATGAATGAGTATAGCGTTCAAACCCATGACTTGATGATTGAAGAAGAACAAGTGGCTGATCCAAAACATTTTGTTTCTTATCCTAGTTTTCATAGTGATTGTTTTATAGATCATCTTGAAGAAGAGAGAGTTGTTGATATGACATGTATGCTAGATGATGTGTTTTATATTGATGATTTGCCTCAGTTTGATCAGTATGATGATGATTATGTTCTCCAAACAGAAGCTAATCTTGCAGACAAATCAGCAGCTTGTTTGTGGAAGGAGGAAGTTCACTTTTAGTAGCTTGAGTACAATGATCAACCGATGCATATCGGCTATGAAAATGATGATGAAAGTGCAGCAAATTTTGAAGTAAGTGAAGGATCTTTGCCTTTTTGTTTTGATTCATTTCAGTTCATGAGAGATAACTTCCATGCAATCAGAAATCAACTGCCAACAAGACTTGATTTGGACCATCTTGAGGGCAATGAAAACCTTGTTCAAGACTTCTCATATTCAGATTTGTAGTCCCCGAAAGCCATTGATTGTGAAGTTGCAGATGAAGACTTGGCAGCTGGCACATATGATCCAATGATACAAGGTGACTCTGTACCATTTTTTTTTTAATCATTCCAGTTGTTGAAGGGTAAATTGCATGGTAAATCTTTAAATGAGTAGCCTGTAGCATCAGATTTGCAGCCACCAAATCAAATTGAAGGTCAGGTTGCGAATGAAAGTGTGGAAGCTGAAATACATGATTTAATGATGCAAGAGGATTCTGTACCCTTTTGTTTCGAAGAATTTCAGTTTATAAGGCAGAATCTTCATAATATCTCTCAAGAAAAAGAGGAACAGCCAGTAGGATGTCAGACAGTTTCAATGGATACATCACAACAGTCTTCTCAAGTTTTTTATGATCTTATTGCTTGTGTGTTGGATGATGTTTGCTGTAAAAATTCTTCTCCATTGGCTAACCTTGTGACAGAAACGAATGCTGATAATAATATTATTCAAAAGTCACCTTCATTGTCTTGTCTAACAATTTTTTCATTACAAAACTCATTTCAAGGTTTGCAGCTATATGAGGAGATTGATGAAGGAGACTTTTGTTCTGTTTGGAATCAGCAAAAGATTTTGGTTATCCACGAAATTCAGGATCCTTTTGACAGCTTGCTGCAATCACCAAAGAAAGACAGCACAGATGTGAGGAAAATCTTAATATCCAGCTATGAAGATTACTTGGACCAGAGCAGTAATGTGTTAATGGGAATCAATAGCTATGTTTATGAAGATCCTTTCACAGTATTCTTGCAGTCATCCAGTCAATTCATGCTTTGAAAGTTTATCAGCAGTCAGCTTGATTCCGAGTTTCTATGGGAGTTTCCTTTCGATTCTTCCCTTTTCCTGCACATCAGAAATCATTTGGGAAGAAATCAAATAGCAGCCAGGATTCTTACATGGTTGCATTGGCTGTTCCATTTCACTTGATCAGGTGGTGAAAAGAATAATTAGAGTAGGATTTGATGAATAAGCTCAATCATGAGCATTTTTCCAATTTTTCAGTTATGTTTTAGTCATGTTTGGTTTTATTATGGTTTTCAGTTTTAGCCTTGAGTCAGAGTCAATCTGCATAATGTCAGTTTTCGTGTTTTGACTCCATTGCCCAATGGACGAAGGCACTGTCTGCTCGCCCAAAGATCTGTAGTTCTTGGCACCTCCAAGGAGCTACCATCCCCATTGGAGCCAATGTTAGTGTCAGCCTTTGCAGCCCTCCTCCAGTGATCAAACGTGCTCTTACAAAGTGATTTTAAGATGTCAAGGTCAATTGTTTTCATTTCAGTGAGTCTTCAAGCAAAATTTGGTCACTAGGTATTAGGTCTAGGGTGTGCTTTCACTCTTTTCAAAGTTGTCCAAATGTCGGTCCATGTCACCATTCAGCTGATTTTACTGTCATTCATAGGGTTTTCATCATCATGTCAGGTTCCAAAGAGTCATTTTACACCTTGTTCGTGCTTCAGTTGTGCCTAGGTACGGTTCATTTCCCTCTTCTAGGGTTTTGAAGGTAATTTCTTTTGGATGGTCAAATCATTAGCAAAACTTGTATCCTGATGTTCATACACCTTCCCCTATCCTTAATGTACCTTATTAAACACTTCCCATCACTAAAATCCCCCAAATTACTCATTTTCGCACAAACCCTAGTTTCTTTCTACAACTTAGCAATTTTCTAGGCTAGGCCTGTGTTTTTCCCTTTTGGACCCCTTCCCCTCACTCAATCTCTGAAATTCCACTTTCCCCTGATTCCTAACATCCCTCCCTACTTCCAAAAATTTTCTCAAGAATTTAGAAGCCCCTTATCCCCTTCATTTCGCTTCATTTCGACAAATCCCTTGTTCCACACATCGGGATAGGTTTCACTCAAATGATGTTTCTGAGCAATAAAAGATGAATTTGGAAAAAATGAGAGATTTTATTGTCCAAAACAGGCCAAGGAAGAAAAACCTCCTTCACTTTTTACACAGGTGTAATGGTTTGAGAGAAATGTCAAAAATACCGTTGCCTCCGGAGAATTGAATGCACCTCTGAAGTGACCTTGGGAAAATCAAGATTTCTCCTAGCTTGGTTGGCCAAATGACTTTCTTGATGAGTCAAATGATACCTAGACACAAAGATATTTCCAATGAGCTATCATGAGCTCAATTTTGAGTTGAGGAAGACCTTCAAAAGTTGACTGCAACAGCACTCTGCCTTGAGGCAGCCTCATTCTGTTCATTTTGACCAGTCTTGGGAGATTTGATTTTTGACAGGGTAAATGAACTCCAAATTTAAAAATTCAAGTTGGGTTGGAAATTAGACTCAAATATATTTCCAACGAGCTATCACGCGCCCAATTTGGACACCGGGAAGGCCTCCAAAAGCCTCCTGAAAAATGCGCTATTTATGGCGCGGCGCATTGGGTTGGTGCGCGGCGCACAGAGCCTTCAAGAAGAATTGTGCTACTACATCAAATTTGCAAAATGACTCAACTATTTTTTCTCCAAGTAAGTTTGTGAGCTCTTTTCATTGATTTTAGCTGGTGTTGCGTGTTGTTTGGAGGGAGGAATTTGGAAGTTTGGAGGTTGAAAATATAAACCCTACTTTCTTGTCAAAACGGCTCCTTAGGGTTTGGATCTAAAGTTTTAACAGTTTGATTTTTGGTGAAAATTAGTTCAAAAATCATTCCTCATCTGTGGTCCTTTTTCCTCCTCATTTTCACAATGACATTCCTAATATCTCTTTCCTATTCCCTTATAATCCCATTTATCACTCATTCCCATTACCCCTATCCCTAAATCCTTTCACTCCCTTTTCTTACTCTTTCCCATATCATTTGCAAAACTTCTAAATCCAAAATCCCATATCCCAAACACAGTCAAGTAAGTGCCCTAAATTTTAAATTCACTTGACAGAAACCACATTTTTACCACTGTACTATTCCCTTAGTCCACTTTTCCCCACTTTCCCATATTCCTCACAGTCCCTCATTTCCCTTTGGCACACATTTGGCACTTGGAGACAAAGGCATCAAGTCCTCATTTATCATTTTCAACAAGCTAAACATATCATTGGCATAGACTTTCAAAACCATGGAGACGGACACCGACACATCATCATTGACTTCACCATTGAAATGCATATACCAGGAGGGCACTGAAACGTCGGAAGAGGGATGATCGGCTCCAAATTTTGGCCGAGGCTTCCTTGGCTGAGCATGATAATTGATGAGGAACCTTCAGTCCAAATTTCAAGGAATTTGGAGAAAATTTTGTCATTTTTGAAATTTTTGGTCACAAAGCAGGTTTTCCGCCCGACGCGTCGCGCCACTTGGCGCGCGCTTACGATTGGGAGCTCTTATGGAGGAAAACTTTACATTTTTGGATTTTTTATGAAAATTTATGCATTCTCAGGAATGGCCGAGAGATTTCATCAAGTTCTGGGTTGCCTAAAGGGCCAAAAACACTCCAAAAATCACCTTTTTGCCACCTTTTGCACCTGCAGGAAGTATTTTTGAGAGATTGAATTTTTTGAGGGGAAAATGACATCAAAATTGAGAACTTCCACTTGGGTTGAAAAGTAGACATCCAGGGATTTCCAACGAGCTATCATGAGCTCAATTTCGACTTCCGTAAGTGCCTCAAAATCAGCTCCAAAGTGGCACGATGCATAGAGAATTTGGGCGCGGCGCATAGAGAAATTTGGCCTCATTTTCACTCTTCAGCTCAGAAATTCGCCCAGTTTTGACTAGTTTTACTTTTTGATGTTACTCTTGATCTATCTTGATGTAATTTGATAACTTGTATGTAATTTTTTCACATATTTACTTGTTTTAGTTGATTCATCCACAAAAAAAGTGAAAATTAAATGAATGAATTAGTTTCCTAGCATATAGAGGCAAGTTGTTTGATTGCCTAGATTTCAGTTCCTTGTTTAGAATTGGTTCAAACAACTCCTAGAATGATGAGCTCGACCCCTAGAGGCATGGGAAGGGGTTAGGATGGTCTATAGCATGTATTTTTAGAGACATTTTCAGGGTTGGACTTTTGGAAATAGTTTGGCACCTCATTGTATATTCATTTCAGCTTTTTGGCAAAGGAAAGACCAGAGTTTTGCAGCACCTGTTGGGATCCTTGTGGCTCTGAGTTTTGATGATGTTTTTCTCCATGTATCTGTAAGTTTCATTAATTTTATATGTATGCCATTTCCCTTCTCTTTGCTTCTGAATTAAACAAATGAGAAACTAAGGTAGAATTCATTAGTTTGCTGGTGCTCTGCCTTAACATTTTGTTTAGTTTTATATGTTTTCATCCATTTGAAGAGGATCCTTGCACCTTCTTGCCCTCTTCAGCTCCTCAGCAGTCCTTTCTATCCATTCATTGAATCTAAGACATCAAATCCATTGCCTTCCCTGCCCCAACTTGAACTCTGCAAGAATTTGGCCTCATCCCCAAGCTCAAAATTGCCTTTCCCTTTTTCCAACAAAAAACCCCTAAAAAATCATTCCAACTCCTTGATTAATATACCTAGCCTAAAATTATCACTCATTTCAGTCATCTCAAGGCATATTGATATATTTTTACTGAGATTGACCCGGAGAGAGCCCTCTCCTGTTCTGGTAGGGCTAGCTACTAGACTAAGCGTGGTTTGGTGTTACCCTGAATCCCGCCTTCCTTCAGCCTAAGGTGGATTTGGGCAATAACATAGTGGCGACCATACTGGGGAGAAAATGGTTTGATTTTTGGTGTTATTTGTTTTATAAGCTACAGACGGAGCCTGAAGTTATTCCAGGTAGCTTTCGAAATGCTCTTGCTTTGCATTAGTGAAAGTAGATAAACGCTACTTCAGTCAATCTCCGGTCTAGGTTGTGAACGTGACACTTGACTTGTAAATTTCCCCAATACATGTATCAAGTTTAGATCTGATGGTTGATGGTGGACAACGATCAGACATAAGAAGGCTGAAATCATTCACTTGGTGACTCCAACTCAATGTAGAGACTCCACTGGAGGACTAACTCTTTCTCTGAGAAAATGGAAGGATCCTACACAAAGTTCAGGTATCCAAAGTGGAATGGTATCCAGGATCTAGTCTGCTTTCTTGTAAACTACTTCTTTGCTGCTCTTGAAGCTGTTTTGAAAGTTTTTCAGAATTTGTTGTATGATAAAGGTGATCAAAATCTTCACTTGACCTATTCAAAAAGTGTAAATACTGAGTTTCCCTTTGATCCTGTTCTCCTTACTTTTCCCACATCTTATGTTGAATCTCTTCAGAGTGATGAGATTAAAGAAAAAAAAAACTAATCCCGTAGTTCTTGTATATACTCCTACACCTTGTATAGTCCTAGATAGGTATAAACCTCTTGTTTTACCTTCTGTTCTTCATGCTTTCCCTAAAAATTATGACCTATATCTACCAAGATTTGACGGTGAATGTAACAATGTCAGTGCTGAGAGACATGTTCTGAATTTTGAGACTTTTCTTGACCTTTTTGAAGTTGATGACGAAGATGTTAGTATTAGGATTTTTTCTCTTTCTTTGCAAGGCCAAGTGAAAAGTTGGTTCAAAACCTTGCTTGATGCGAGCATCTTAGATTTCCAGCAGTTCATCGAAGTTTTCCTTGACAGGTGGGTGATCGGAAAAAACCCTTTCTTGATTATAGAAGAGTATAACCAGCTGAAAAGATTTCCAGGGGAGATGGTACAACAATTTTCTGCTAGATTTAACCAAGTATAATTTTCAATTCTAGCTGATATAAGACCTTCTCCTAGATCTGCTCTCTTGCACTACCCGGGTGCCTTTGATCCAAAAATGGAGTTTCAGCTAAGAGAAAGGAATATTGCAACACTTGTAGAAATGCAGAACAATGCAGTAAATGTAGAGGCTCATTTTCTGATTCGAAGGGCGAGGTTGAAGGAAGAAGAGATGAAAAACATAGATCCGGTGAAATCGACATCTCTAGAGGTAAAGCTTGACATGTTGGTAAGTGCAGTAGAAGAGATGATGCAGAAGAACACCACAATGAATGAGTATAGCGTTCAAACCCATGACTTGATGATTGAAGAAGAACAAGTGGCTGATCCAAAACATTTTGTTTCTTATCCCAGTTGTCATAGTGATTGTTTTATAGATCATCTTGAAGAAGAGAGAGTTGTTGATATGACATGTATGCTAGATGATGTGTTTTATATTGATGATTTGCCTCAGTTTGATCAGTATGATGATGATTATGTTCTCCAAACAAAAGCTAATCTTGCAGACAAATCAGCAGCTAGTTTGTGGAAGGAGGAAGTTCACTTTCAGCAGCTTGAGTACAATGATCAACCGATGCATATCAGATATGACAATGATGATGAAAGTGCAGCAAATTTTGAAGTAAGTGAAGGATCTTTGCATTTTTGTTTTGATTCGTTTTAGTTCATGAGAGATAACTTCCATGCAATCAGAAATAAACTGCCAACAAGCCTTGATTTGGACCATCTTGACGGCAATGAAAACCTTGTTCAAGACTTCTCATATTCAGATTTGCAGTCCCTGAAAGCCATTGATTGTCAAGTTGCATATGAAGACTTGGCAGCTGGCACATATGATCCAATGATACAAGGTGACTCTGTACCATTTTTTTTTGAATCATTCCAGTTGTTGAAGGGTAAATTGCATGGTAAATCTTTAAATGAGCAGCCTGTAGCATCAGATTTGCAGCCACCAAATGAAATTGAAGGTCAGATTGCGGATGAAAGTGTGGAAGCTGAAATACATGATTTAATGATGCAAGAGGATTCTGTACCCTTTTGTTTCGAAGCATTTCAGTTTATAAGGCAGAATCTTCGTAATATCTCTCAAGAAAAATATGAACAGCCAGTAGGATGTCAGACAGTTTCAATGGATACATCACAACAGTCTTCTCAAGTTTTTGATGATCCTATTGCTTGTGTGTTGGATGATGTTTGCTGTAAAAATTCTTCTCCATTGGCTAACCTTGTGACAGAAACGAATGCTGATAACAATCTTATTCAAAAGTCACCTTCATTGTCTTGTCTAACAGATTTTTCATTACAAAACTCATTTCAAGGTTTGCAGCTATATGAGGAGATTGATAAAGGAGACTTTTGTTCTGTTTGGAATCAACAAAAGAGTTTGGTTATCCACGAAATTCAGGATCCTTTTGACAGCTTTCTGCAATCACCAAATAAAGACAGCACAGATGTGAGGAAAATCTTAATATCCAGCTATGAAGATTACTTGGACCAAAGCAGTAATGTGTTAATGAGAATCAATAGCTATGTTTATGAAGATCCTTTCACAGTATTATTGCAGTCATCCAGTCAATTCATGCTTTGCAAGTTCATCAACAGTCAACTTGATTCCGAGTTTCTATGGGAGTTGCCTTTCGATTCTTCCCTTTTCCTGTGCATCAGAAAGCATTTGGGAAGAAATAAAATAGCAGCCAGGATGCTTACATGGTTGCATTGGCTGTTCCATTTCACTTGATCAGGTGGTGAAAAGAATAATTAGAGTAGGATTTGATGAATAAGCTCAATCATGAGCATTTTTCTAGTTTTTTAGTTATGTTTTAGTCATGTTTGGTTTTATTATGGTTTTCAGTTTTAGCCTTGAGTCAGAGTCAGTCTGCATAATGTCAATTTTTGTGTTTTGACTCCATTTCCCAATGGACGAAGGCACTGTCTGCTCGCCCAAAGATCTGTAGTTCTTGGCACCTCCAAGGAGCTACCATCCCCATTGGAGCCAATGTTAGTGTCAGGCTTTACAGCCCTCCTCCAGTAATCAACCATGCTCTTACAAAGTGATTTTAAGATGTCAAGGTCAGATTGTTTCATTTCAGTGAGTCTTCAAGAAAAATTTGGTCACTAGGTATTAGGTCTAGGGTGTGCTTTCACTCTTTTCAAAGTTGTCCAAATGTCGGTCCATGTCACCATTCAGCTGAGTGTGCTGTCATTCATAGGGTTTCGTCATCATGTCAGGTTCAAAAGAGTCATTTTACACCTTGTTCGTGCTTCAGTTGTGCCTAGGTAAGGTTCATTTCCCTCTCCTAGGGTTTTGAAGGTAATTTACTTTGGATGGTCAAATCATTAGCAAAACTTGTATCCTGATGTTCATACACCTTCCCCTATCCTTAATTTACCTTATTAAACACTTCCCATCACAAAAATCCCCCAAATTCCTCATTTTCGCACAAACCCTAGTTTCTTGCTACAACTTGGCAATTTTCTAGGCTAGGCCTGTGTTTTTCCCTTTTGGACCCCTTCCCCTCACTCAATCTCTGAAATTCCACTTTCCCCTGATTCCTAACATCCCTCCCTACTTCCAAAAATTTTCTCAAGAATTTAGAAGCCCCTTATCCCCTTCATTTCGCTTCATTTCGACAAATCCCTTGTTCCACACATCGGGATAGGTTTCACTCAAATGATGTTTCTGAGCAATAAAATATGAATTTGGGAAACCAGAGAGAGGTTTTTGTCCAAAACAGGCCAAGGAAGAAAAAAATCCTTCACTTGTTACACAGGTGTAATGGTTTTAGAGAAATGTCAAAAATACCGTTGCCTTCGGAGAATTGAATGCACCTCTGAAGTGACCTTGGGAAAATCAAGATTTCTCCTAGATTGGTTGGCCAAATGACTTTCTTGATGAGTCAAATGATAAATAGACAAAAATATATTTCCAATGAGCTATCGTGAGCTCAATTTGGAGTTGAGGAAGACCTTCAAAAGTTGACTGCAACAGCACTCTGCCTTGAGGCAGCCTAATTCTGCTCATTTTGACCAGTCTTGGGAGATTTGATTTTTGACAGGTTAAATGAACTCCAAATTGAAACATTAAAGTTGGGTTGGAACTTAGACTCAAATAGCTTTCCAACGAGCTATCCCGCGCCCAATTTGGACACCGTGAAGGGCTCCAAAAGCCTCCTGAAAAATGCGTTATTTATGGAGCGGCGCATTGGGTTGGTGCGCGGCGCATTGGGTTGGTGCGCGGCGCACAGAGCCTCCAAGCAGAATTGTGCTACTACTTCATCAAATTTGAAAAATGACTCAAATATTTTTGCTCCAAGTAAGTTTGTGAGCTCTTTTCATTGATTTTAGCTGGTGTTGCGTGTTGTTTGGAGGAAAGAATTTGGAATTTTGTAGGTTGAAAATATAAACCCTACTTTCTTGTCAAAACTGCTCCTTAGGGTTTGGATCTAAAGTTTTAACAGTTTGATTTTTGGTGAAAATTAGTTCAAAACTCATTCCTCATCTGTGGTAATTTTTCCTCCTCATTTTCACAATGACATTCCTAATATCCCTTTCCTATTCCCTTATAATCCCATTTATCACTCATTCCCATTACCCCTATCCCTAAATCCTTTCACTCCCTTTTCTTACTCTTTCCCATATCATTTGCAAAAATTATAAATCCCAAATCCCATATCCTAAACACAGTCAATTAAGTTCCCTAAATTGTAAATTCACTTGACAGAAACCACATTTTTACCACTGTACTATTCCCTCAGTCCACTTTTCCCCACTGTCCCATATTCCTCACAGTCCCTCATTTCCCTTTGGCACACATTTGGCACTTGGAGACAAAGGAATCAAGTCCTCATTTATCATTTTCAACAAGCTAAACATATCATTGGCATAGAATTTCAAAACCATGGAGATGGACACCGACACATCATCATTGACTTCACCATTGAAATGCATGCACCAGGAGGGCACTGAAACGTCGGAAGAGGGATGATTGGCTCAAAATTTTGGCCAAGGCTTCCTTGGCTGAGCATGATACTCAATGAGGAACCTTCAGTCCAAATTTCAAGGAATTTGGAGAAAATTTTGTCATTTTTGATATTTTTGGTCACAAAGCAGGTTTTTCCGCCCGACGCGTCGCGCCACTTGGCGCGCGCTTATGATTGGGAGCTATTATGGAGGAAAAATTTACATTTTTGGATTTTTTTATGAAAATTTATGCATGCTCAGGAATTTCCGAGAGATTTCATCAAGTTCTGGGTTGCCTAAAGGGCCAAAAACACTCCAAAAATCACCTTTCTGCCACCTTTTGCACCTGCAGGAAGTAGTGTTGGGAGATTGAAATTTAGGAGGGGAAAATGACATCCAAATTGAAAAATTTTACTTGGGTTGGAAAGTAGACATCTAGGGCTTTCCAACGAGCTATCATGAGCTCAATTTGGACTTCGGTAAGTGCCTCAAAATCAGCTCCAAAGTGGCGTGACACATAGAGAATTTGGGTGCGGCGCATAGAGAAATTTGGCCTCATTTTCACTCTTCAGCTCAGAAATTCGCCCAGTTTTGAATATTTTTACTTTTTGATGTTACTATTGATCTATATTTATGTAATTTGATAACTTGGATGTAATTTTGGCACATATTTACTTGTTTTAGTTGATTCATGCACAAAAAAAGTGAAAATTAAATGAATGAATCAGTTTCCTAGCATATAGAGGCAAGTTGTTTGATTGCCTAGATTTCAGTTCCTTGTTTAGAATTGGTTCAAACAGATCCTATAATGATGAGCCCGACCCCTAGAGGCATGGTAAGGGGTTAGTATGGTCTATAGCATGTATTTTTAGAGACATTTTCAGGGTTGGACTTTTGGAAATAGTTTGGCACCTCATTGTATATTCATTTCAACTTTTTGGCAAAGGAAAGACCAGAGTTTTGCAGCACCTGTTGGGATCCTTGTGGCTCTGAGTTTTGATGATGCTTTTCTCCATGTATCTGTAAGTTTCATTAATTTTATATGTATGCCATTTCCCTTCTCTTTGCTTCTGAATTAAACAAATGAGTAACTAAGGTAGAATTCATTAGTTTGCTGGTGCTCTGCCTTAAACTTCTGTTTAGTTTTATATGTTTTCATCCATTTGAAGAGGATCCTTGCACCTTCTTGCCCTCTTCAGCTCCTCAGAAATCCTTTCTATCCATTAATTTATTCTAAGACATCAAAGCCATTGCCTTCCCTGCCCCAACTTGAACTCTGCAAGAATTTGGCCTCATCCCCAAGCCCAAAATTGCCTTTCCCTTTTTCCAACAAAAAACCCCTAAAAAATCATTCGAAATCCTTGATTAATATACCTAGCCTAAAATTAGCACTCATTTGAGTCATCTTAAGGCCTATTGATATATTTTTACTGATATTGACCCGGAGAGAGCCCTCTCCTGTTCTGGTAGGGCTAGCTACCAGACTAAGCGTGGTTTGGTGTTACCCTGAATCCCGCCTTCCTTCAGCCTAAGGTGGATTTGGGAAATAACACTTTCAACCTGCATTTATTCTTCATAACATTCAGGTTCACCAGAATCAGTCAACAAGAAATAATATAATGAAGGAGAGTATCGTTCAGGGGGTCTACTTATCCTGGTAGATCTTCTAACACCACTTTCAGGTGTTTGAGGTGCCTGTTGCTGTTGTGGTGGTTGCTGCTACTGTGGTTGTTGATTATTATTATTATTTTCAGGCACCTTTAATTTTTCAGTTATCTCATCAAGAACCGTGTATTCCTTGCTTTCTTTTTCCTGTTTCTTTTCCTGCAGTTGATTCTTATACAAGACCTTTTCATTGAATATTACGTCTCTGCTCCTAATGATTTTGTGATTTTCATAATCATATAAGCGATAACCAAAATCATTAGCACCATATCCAATAAAGGTACATTTCTTTGATTTTGCCTCAAGATTTTTTCTGTTTTCTTTATTAATATGGACAAAGGCCTCACAACCAAAAGGCTTTAAAAAAGAGTAGTTTACCTTTTTACCTGTCCATGCTTCCTATGGAATACCACCATCCAAGGAACTTGAAGGCCCTCTGTTTATTAGATAAACAACAGTATCTACAGCATCTGCCCAAAATTGTAAAGGCAATCCTACATGCAATCTCATGCACCTTGCACGGTCCATGATTGTTTTGTTCATCCTTTCTGACACACCATTTTCTTGTGGTGTTCTTGGAATGGTCTTCTCTTTACGAATTCCATGCTTTGAGCAGTACCTATCAAACTCTTTGCTGCAATACTCACCTCCATTGTCTGATCTGAGACACTTCAACTTCTTTCCTGTCTCAATCTCAACCAAAGCTTTCCATTTCTTGAAAGTATCAAATACATCAGATTTATTCTGAATACAATAAATCCATGTTTTTCTAGTTGCATCATCAATAAAAGTAACATAATAACGAGAGACACCGAGAGATGATACCTGAGCAGGTCCCCATACATCTGTGTGCACAAGCTCCAATTTTTCGCTCTTCTTTTCTTTCCCAACTCTTAGAAATCTGACTCTCTTTTGTTTTCCATAAATGCAATTCTCACAGAAATCCAAATCAACATTCTTCAAACTTGGCAACAAATTTCTTGAGTGAAGAATCTTCATTCCCTTCTCACTCATGTGTCCGAGCCTATGATGCCATAATGCTGCATCTGCTCCTTTGGAAGTTAAATCATTAACAGAGTTAGAAATACCATTGCATAAATACAATGTACCAACCTTTTCACCTTTTGCTATTACCAGCGCTCCTTTGGTGACCTTCCAAGTTTTATCTATGAAAGTTGTCACACAACCTTCACTGCCTAACTGCCCTGTTGAAATCAGATTTTTCTTCAGATTTGGAACATGCCTTACCTCCTTTAGTAGCCATTGGTTTCCATTCTGTTGTTTTACAAGAACTTTACCCATTCCAACAATTTTACAGGGTTTATCATCACCCAAGCGAACTTGTCCAAAATATCCTTGAACATAGTCATGAAAATATTTCTTATCAGGTGTGGCATGGAATGAAGCCCCTGAATCTACAACCCAAGAATCAGTAACATTTTCGAAAGAAAGAATCAAAGAATCTTGTAACACATCACCTGTCACATTTGCTTCATGATTGTTTTCTTGTTGTGTGTCTCCTTCTTTTCCCTTCCGAGATCTACGGTCTTTCTTTAGGTGTCCTTTCTTTCCGCAATTCCAGCACACTATTCCTGATCTGGACTTGGATCTACCTTTCCTTGATTTACTGCGATATCTCGAGCTCTTTCCTCTTTCCATTCTTCTTCCCCTAGACTCTACACTCAAAGCATTACCCGATGTCTCACTGGAGCTTTTCCATCGCATTTCCTCGCTAAGGATAGCACCAACAACATCATCAAAATTTAAAGTACTGATCCAGAGACAGAGTTACTAATGGTCATAACTAAACCATTCCAGCTTTCTGGTAATGAGCACAAGAATAACAGAGCTCTAACTTCATCATCAAATTTTACCCCTACAGAACTTAACTGACTGGTAACTGTATTAAATTCATTTAAATGTTCTGCAACAGATCCACCTTCCGAAATCTTCATATTAAATAGTCCTTTCATAAGAAATACCTTGTTTGAGGCCGAGGGTTTTTCATATAGTTTTGCCAACGTCTGCATCAAACCCTCTGTTGTTGTTTCCTTCGAAATATTGAAGGCGACTGATGCTGCAAGGCACAACCGTACTGTTCTGAGTGCCTTTCTATCAAGAATGTTCCATTCTGCATCTGTCATGGCCGCCGGCTTCTTTGTTTTTTCGCTCAATGGTAGGTATAGATCTTTCTGATACAGATAATCTTCCATCTGCATCTTCCACAGCGGGAATTTTTGGCCATTAAATTTCTTGACCCTAAACTTACCATCGTCCGCCATTGCTCCCACTCGAACCAGGAACCCTTCTTTCCTGCGAGTTTATCAGCCAAATATACCTTCGGCTCTGATACCAGTTGTTATAAAATTAAATATAACAGAGCAATGCAACACATAAAATATGCAGAAAATACAAGCACACAAAAAACACATAAAACCAGAGAGACACAGATATACATGGTTCACCCAGTTTGGGCTACGTCCACCCTGAACAGCCAGTCCTTCCTTTCTATTATCCAGCAAAATGAAAATACAAAACCTACAGTAGATCCGCTGTAATATCCTCTATTCTCTCTCACAGTCTCCCTATCTGTTTCTCACTCCGAGAATACACATACAATGCATAGCCGCAATACAATGCCCTCATAAAAGCGAGGGGTTTCCTTCTAGGGAAAAAAACCCTAATCTAAACATAACTTCTACCGTCAGATCATTTGCCTAATGAACGGCCCAAATTGACTAGAAATTACTATACTTTTACAAGGCAATTTTACCTCTGTTTTTAGCTTCGGGGGTGCTGCCCCCGAAAACCCCCGCCAGGGGGGGGCTACGAAAAGCGCTGCCGCCCCCCCTGGACCCCCCACGAAAACGATTAATTACGAGCGGCGTTGCCGCCCCTTTGAAGGTATAGGGGTCCAATGTTGTGATACAAAGAAAACAAGATAATCAGGCTCCACACCCAACAGGAGTCATTTATTTCCATGATCAAATCTACTTGACTAGAGACTCCAAGCTCAAGGAGGGGATTCTACATGCAGCATATGAGGCACTATTTTTAGAGCATGAGGATTCCATTGAGTCCTATCACACCATCATGGATGGATTCTATTGGGAGGATCTCAAAGAAGATGTGCACCAACATATCAAGAGATATGTAGCTTGTTTGATGTATGAGGAGGAAAGCAACCACCTTGCAGGGTTGTTACAATCATTTCCCCTTTTGATGGAGAAATGGGAAGGTTCATCTATGGACATATTCTCCAAATTGTCTACAATATATGGTAAATATTGTGTTTTGATGATTATTTATCAACTAACAATGTATGTGCACTCCTTTACCATGGATTTGTAGCACATTGCTCCACAAGAGAGAAAACCTCTTTGGGGATTTCATGGCCCTTTTGGGACTACATTCAGTGATGGGGATGACAACTTTATGGAGGACTTTGGGCAAGGTGTGTTTTTCTTGGATCATATTCAGCCAACACCTAATTTCGTCTACTATTTTCAAGCTTTTGAGAAGCTTATGGAAACAAGAAAGTGGTTGGATATCCACTTATCATATCATATTTTGAGACAGCAAGACGAAGAACAACACTGGTCTCACTTGAGGGACTATTATCACCATCCAACATGCTATATGACACATAGTCCATTTTTATTTTGGATTCAATATGGTGATGACACTCTATTCACTATATGTAGGATTGATTGGGCAAGAGTGATTCTTGGAACCAAAGAGTGGGATCATGAGAATCCAAGTGCATTTTGGCTTCTTAATGACCATATTATTACAACCCAAGATCATCATCTCCACATCTATCATAAGTGGAGAGAAAGACATCATGAGTTGAACAAAATTATCTTCATTTTCAGCCATGCAGCCCCTATCCATTGCAGAAGGAGGGGAATAGTGAGTTTTTCTATGAGCTACCAGGGATGGATCACTTTATTTGGATGATAGCATGGAGATTGGAGTTTCTCATTAGGGTTGAGGCACCCAACATTTATCATCTCTCATGCCTTAAGGAGGAAAATGGACATCATATAACTCTTTCCATATATCTCCCACTTGTTCATGATAAGAGCTATTTGGTTTATCCAGCAAAGGAAAATTTGTATTCTTGGGAGGGGACATATCCATTGGAGATTTTGCAGTATCCTTGCAGTTGCTTGAGGACAAGCAACATTTTGGAGGGGAGGATTGTAATATTCATAAATTATCTTGCAGCTAATTGGAATATTAAAGTTTTGTTTTGTCACTGAGATAGGTGAATAAGTGGGTAGGGAGACCCATAAATCACTATATGAAGAATAAAACCACTTCTCATGTGAAAGTGGATAATATTTCTAGCTCAATAAAGCACCCTTATGTGTGAACAGGGGCTAGAACATGTGGACTAGGTCAAATTTGACCAAATCAATAGCGTTGTCATGGAGGAGTGGACATTAATGGAGGGACATCGCAGTTTTAGATGGAGACACATTGCATGGAAGTAGTGTCATTAATGGATGGGGCTTTGGGTTTGGAAGCTCATATCTTATAAAAGGAAGAGGATGAAAACTATATTCATTATCTTGATGCTTTGATATTTTGATATATGGTCTTTTTAGACTTATATCTTTCTTCAGCTGCTTAGCTAAGATTGCATGTGTTGTTTAGCACTGGGTGTTCCTGGTCAGGAATCCCACCTCTTCCATTGAGAAGCTCTTGGAGGAGTTTTCCTTATACTTCCACATTCAGGAATTTGGTCAAGATTTAGTCTCATGTACAACGTAGTTTGGTTTAGAGTTGGGTTGTGTTGCAGGGGTGTAGCAGTGGAGGAGAGTAATCTCCAATTTCTGAGCTAGTTTTCCATTGGAAGAACCATCCTTTCATCCGGGATCTAGTGAGGAAGTCATCAGGGATTCATTACATATTTTTCCACCAGGCCAAGTAGCATTCATTAGCTACACTGTAGTTTCCCTCAAGGACTGCGTTATTTTAGAGAGCAGCTGCAGTAGTGGGTTTATTGCCCTATTTGGAGTGTTGGGGTTTCCTATGTGGGGATCAAACCTTCATATAGGAGATCTGTTGGAGGAGGATAAGCCATCTTGTATATCATATCGGCCATCTCCCATCAATGATTCAGTTGTAGAGATTATTCAGCCCTAGGGCCAAATCTTCTATATTTTGTATAGTGTGTATTTCTGGAAACCTTTCCTGGGTTGTCCTGGAATTTTGTTTTGGAGCATGGATATCTAGCCTTCGAATTTATCGAGCATTATATCAGTAGAAATATATTTTTATATATTTTAGCTGCTATTCTCTCTTAGACAACGCAGTTTTCTACATTCCTGTATTTCATGTATTAACAACATTTTAGATCTAGGTGTATGCTTTCATGGGAGGCTTGTTTGCGCAACTTGAGTGATATTTTCCTCAAGATATTGTATCTATTTTTCTGTTATACTCATAATGGAATGGATCTACTATTTTCCAATGCTTTGATCTATTATATTTCTGCATATTTCCAGTTTTATGCACTCTATTCCTTCTTTTCCCATTTGGGAATATTACAGTGGTATCAAAGCATAATCTTGGCTCAGCCTATGTACTTCAGCCATTATGTCATCTGAGGAGGCTTCTCATAGGAAGGAGAAAATATGCAAAAGATATGAAGGCAAAACCACATTTTCAGGAGGGAAGGAGTTCTCAAAACGTCTTCTTCAAACTATGCAATGCATTAGTAGAGACATCAAAGAGATGAGAATAGAGAGATGTAGAGATTCTCCAAGAGGGTTTTTACATGAAGAAAGCTCCATATTTTCACATTATGGGTGTGAGAATTTGGCTACACCATCATATTTACAATGTGGTACCATGCCTAGGGTCATAGCAAGAGAGATGGAGGAAGGAGATGTACCAAAGGAGGAGACTCTTGGTGACTATATTCAAGAGTATGAATCTCAAACTCGGAGATTTAGAGATCATATAAACTTCCAATGGTTTTGCAAGATAAAGGAGGATAGAAGACCTAGAAACCATTATAGAAGCATAAGGTGCAAGCATCATGATGTGGGTAGATTCTTTCTTTCTACTTTTTATGGGTCGACTAAATGTTCGGCTAGGGCTTGGGTGGAGGAGCTAGACACCTATTTGTAGCAACACCAAGTTTTAGAAGATGAAGCCATTAGAGTAGCAGCACTGTACCTTGAAGGTGTTAGCCCCCCTATGAAATTCTTGGCAAGCAAGCTGGGGGCTAGATTGTTTAGGAGCCTTCAAGGAATGCCTTTCCCCGGAAAACCCATCCTCCTTGAAGTCTCTGTGTACTGTGCCTAAAACATAGTCCCTATGCTGATCCATTTCTCAAAGGGCCCACTATTGCCCCTTTATACCCCTGCAAATACCCCCATTTTACCCTCCCCTTTCCTTTGTCAAAATAACTTTTCTTCCTTTTATCCCCACCATCACCCTCTTAAATTCTCCAAAATCCCCTTAAACCCCCCCATCACCCTTTATTTCCCTAATTCTCCACCTCGCCTCCCTATCATTCCTTTCCTTGGGCCTAAAAATGCTTTAAAATGTGCAAACATTATATTTCGGGCCCTGGCCCCTTTGGCCATAGCCCCACGCTCCTTTTTCTCTCCATGTGACTCGACGTCGTGATTGAAGCGTTTCCCCTGCGGGGGCTTTTCTCTATCCGTAGGGTCAAACCTTGGTGCCCCCATAGTGGACTTGTCGGGATGGGTGAAGACTTAATCTAACGGCTGCCATTCACTACGGGGGGTTGCTCCAAATTCTCGTGCCCGTACACCTTGGCCCCCCCGCCGTCCATCCCCGCCATCCATTCGCCCGACACATCGACGGAGCGGAGCCCATCCACCCTGTGGTCCCCGCTGCACTGTTCATAAACCGGTGGTTTCATTCCACACCACCCATCCAGAGCCGGCAGTATTTCCCGCGGAACCAACGATTCCATACGCTGGGTGACGCGTGTCCGAGTGTACTATTTTGAAAACCGCCCATTTCGCGCATTATCTCCCGGACGAAAGCCGGGCAGCGGAATTCACCTCGGCCGTCAGATCTTGGAGCCCTCATCCAACGGCGCTCATTCATCGAACCTGCGCACTGCTTAACGCCCGATCATCGTACCCGTTGGCCCACCATCTGCCGTTTTCAACCATCGATCTCCACCCCGATGGACGGCCCAGGTTCGTTTGTCTTCCGTTGACTGTTCCTCGTCACCCCGCCTCGCCACGTCAGCTCCACGTGCACACTCCGTACTCCCTCCCTGCCCATTACGTATAATTGGCTCTTTTCGTGTCTTTTCATGATTATCATTCATTTTTCACGTATGGTCACTCTATGTTCCGCCAACTCCCCCCCATTAGAGCTTGTTTCAACATTCCGTCACGATTTCTCCCCAGTTCTCCATCTGCATGGCTTGTTTCCACGTCCACAGTGTGTCCCCGCCTCCTCCATCATTCACATCCATGGTTTTCCTCACAGGTTTGTTGTTTTGTAGGGTTTCCAAAGGTGAAAGACCGCCATGATTCTACATGGCAAAGCTGTCTAGACAGTATTAAACCCAAGAGCTGGTCCTACCACAAGAAAGTCAAAGAAAGCGGCTAACAGGATTTGCTCTGTGGAAAACCTTTCAGCGCTATTAAAAGCTCGAGCTACCCTGTCAGAAGCAAAATTAAAATGGTAGAGTCATTCAGCAGAGCAAAGGAAGGTTAAGGCACGCTAACGAAGATCCAGAGCCCTAAATCAGTGTTTTCAAAGGAAGAGCAGCAGATCACAGACCCCGAGGATCGATCAAAGGATCCTGAGCGCAGGAAAAAGGTAATATCAGGGTTTTCGTCAGCAGAATGTTTTTCTTTATCAGGTACAGGGCACCCATACTGTTTTATTTACACACCGTGTCCCTGAAAAGAATTCCACCAGAAAACAGTTCAAAACCACCATAGCATTTATGTGACAGGCCTTTTAGTAGTTTATTTTATTTTTGATCAAGACACCAGGAGTACTTCAGCCAAAAATGTCGAGATCAGATCTGGAGAAGATCATTATTTCACAAGGAAGGTGACAGAGATTAAATACATAGCAGGTCAAGAAGAATGGGTTTCGGCCCTGCATTCATTGTTATGTTTAATGATACATTTAATTTTCACCTACTCCTTCAGTCGATCTTAGTTTCATCCTTTGCTATAAATCACAGAAGGAAACATTGTAATGGTTGTTGATGAGATATCAGGAAAAAGAAAGCATTGTTCCTCTTAAGACAACTTCTCTGTGTAAAATTTTAAGATAGACTGAGGCTAGATGTATTCAGACTGAATGTTCAAGCTATGGGCTATGATGTACCTGATTGGTGTTGTTTTTAATATGACAAGCATGTTTCTTTGGATCTTGATCTAAAACAGCTGGTGATGTTTTCCTTTCTCTGTATTTGTGATTGACTTGCTTTCATTTCATCATGTTTCTTTAGGCTTGCATCAGAAGTTTGGCATAATATTTACCCTTGATAGGTACCTTATGCTGCTGCTCTCCCAGCCTTCTATGTTTTCTGCTTATATGTGTATCTGAATGTTGATTTCAATTGATTTAACCAGTGTAGTGGATGTCATTTCCTGCTCTCTGATGTATGAATTAATGAAATCTATATTTAGATGTTCTTGCTAGGATTTAATTGAATGTGTTGAGAATCCTGGAGGTCTAGAACCTGACCTCTGTCTCTCTAGGAGCTTCCCATCCCAATCAAACCTTTCCAAGATCCCTTGTTTCACATCTAATTCTGTCCAAGCAGGCCTGGAGTTAAATGACCTCTGGTCTGATCTATAGACAGAGTTGGTTGGTTCTCCTCCTTTCATTTTCTGTCCTTGATGTCCCATTCCAAATATCTCCTTTAAGATCCAATGCTCTAGATGACTAGCTCAACTGAAAGCTTGCACATTGAACACAAATAAATCCTTTCTTGACTCCATAGCCCAATGGCTTTGACGTTCCCTGAGTTTTCTGTCTCTGCCTAAGCTTCCCCTTTGCTCATCCTTGTCTTATAATTGGACCTTCTTCTCCTAATTCCCTCCAACCAAACACAAACAATCAAACAAACAACCATGAGCCTACAACTAGCCTAAAATCACAACTTAGAGCTTCAAAGACATACACTTTGACTACCATAGAGAGATCCCTCTCTGGACCTAGGAGGGCTAGATCCTAAGGTCCCAAAGTGGTTCTATGTTGTCTCATCTTTTGGTCTCTGTCAACCTGGCCAAAACATGGGAACCCCAACATACTGGCGACTCCGCTGGGGAAAATTGAATGCATCCTACTTTGAAACATCTCTAGGCATTCGAACTTAGAACTCTGGTTAGGTTGACAGTAAGTCACCCCTTTCTTGAATCAACCTCCATTATTGAATATCCACCATACTCTTAGACAGAGCCTGGAAAGGGCTAGGTAGCCTCCAGATCTCATCCTCTTCTCTGAGGTGACATATCTGGTAAATTCCCTCCCAGTCAATCTCTGGTTGGAGCTTGCTAATTCAGAGGAGATTCTTGAAGAGGTGATAGTGCCCGAGCACTGTGGTGGACAGTGTAACCCCTTTGACATACCCTAAACCTTCCACCTGGCGACTCCATAGTTCTTGAAAGGTCAAAGACTCCACTGGTGATCAGTAGGCCTGCTGATTGTCTTGGTTTCACATTAGACTCCACTAGGAGACCAACCTTTGAAACAACATTAACCACAAAAGAAGTAACAAGAAGGGTTAAGCTGCTTGGGTAGAAGTATAACATTCTGGCTTTCAGAACCATCCACACAAGAGCTTATCCCAACCCCGACCCACCTGAAATAGTTGACAAACTAGAGAGTATCCTCAGGGAAGCTCCTACACCTAAAAGACGAACTATTTCCAGTCACATTTATAGAGCTAATTCTGCACCGGAAGACCTAACAGCTCTATCACGTTTTTTCCCTGACCTAGACCTACCAAACAACTTACCTAGAGCTAGGTCATTCAGTCATCCAGACCAGCCAGACCCTGAGCTTCACAGCACACCATCTAGCAGTGGTCAAAACACTAGGAACACTGAGACCCCTCCCTCTACACCACCTGATATACACTTTGTTCAAAACTTGGGGCTCTCTCACCATAGATCTGCTCAACAAACTTCTGCTGGTCCCACTATCCCTGTCATTCAAATACCAGCTGCTCAAATTAACCCTTTGCCTCACCAGAATATCATCATGGCAGCTTGGTATGCACCTCTGGTTTTACCTCAGCCTATGTTACCCTTTCCAAATGATTATCAGTAAAAAATCCCACACTTTACTGCAAAAGAGTCCATAACAGCTCAGCAACATGTAGATAAAATGGAGGATTCCTTTGATTACATGGAGATTGACGATGAGTCGATCGAAATGAGAATCTTTGCCCAAAGCCTGGGAGGTGATGTAAAGAAATGGTTTAAGGGTTTACCTCCTGGGAGTATCCCAGATCTTCCTGCATTATACCATCCTTCATAAACAAATGGGAAACTAGGGCAAACCCTCGTCAACTCCTAGCGGAATACCTGACCCTTAAAAGGAATGTAGGAGAGAGTGTCCATTATTACACCACTAGATTTAACAGCATTTACAATGCTCTCCCTCCACATATGAAACCTCCACAAGGTATGGCCTTAGCAAAATACCCTGATGGGTTTTATGCTAACATGGCCTACGAGCTTAGGGACAAAGAATACACCACTTTGGAAGACATGTAGAAAGGGGCTGTAAACATAGAAGCCAATTTGATTGAGAAAAGAGCAAGACTGAGGTCCGAGAGGAGGGTAACCTATAGGGATGACAATGTAGCCTCCACATCTGATCCAAACTATGTCAAATTGTCTAAAAACGTGGAGAGACTACAACAGATGATGGAAAAAATGGTTGTCACGGTTAGCAATCAGAACAGAAACCAGAACCAAAATCAAAACCAAAACTTTAGAAGAAATAACAATGCTCCCAACCGACAAAAAGATCAGATCAACAAGTGATTCCCCCATTCCAAAAAAATTTAGATGAAGATGAGGGAATTATAGAAGAGTTTGAAGGGAATGCAATTAACATGTTTGAAACTGAAGACTCAGTCCTTAACTGTGATTCAGGAGAAGATCAACCCTCACCATCATATTGGGATGAGGAATGGTTAGAAACTGAAGATTACAGATTAGGATTTGAAAATGCCATGTTACAGGTCAGAGAACAATACCAACTTAGGAGTAAGAAAAGCCAAGATACTTCCAAAGTCAAAACTCCTGAGGTAACCATAAAGAAAATACCTAAAAAATCTTCTAAAGTGACTGCTGCGAGTAGCAAAATAGCAGCTGAAAGTGCTGTGAATAACAAAGAGAAAGACAACCAAAGCATTGAGAAACAAAGCCAACCAACCAGCAGTACTAGCACTTCAGTTAGTACTCCTGAAAAAATTGTTCCCAACCCTGTACATAATGAGAAATCACAAACTGATATAGCTACTAAGGCAGTAACAAATAAAACAGAGTTAAGCACTTCAAGGAGTCAATCCACTTTCAATTTGGAAAGCGAGATTGCAAAAATCAAAATCTCTGTACCATTATCTGAGCTGGCCACTCAGGATGTATATAAAGGCAAAATTTTGAAAGCATTGAATCTGGGAGAAACAAATGATTCTGTAAACCTGAATGATGATCAACCAGCCCTACTCTTTGGTCCAAACATTGAGGGAAAATTTCAGGAAGGGGTAGTTCCACCTTTCTATGTCAGTCTCAACATTCATGACAAGATCCTTCATAACGCCATGCATGACTCTGGTGCATCACATAATCTAATGCCTAAGGTAGTGATGGAAAGGCTAGGCCTAGAAATCACCAGACCCTACAAAGACTTATACTCATTCAACTCTAGTAGAGTAAAATGCCTAGGACTGATCAAAGATTTGTGTGTAAGCTTGACCCAGATCCCTGCTAAATGTATGGTCATGGATGTGGTGGTGGCAGATGTGCCACCTAAGTATGGTATGTTATTGTCTAGATCATGGGGAGCCAAACTACAAGGAACAATGCAGATGGATGGCTCATATGCCACTATCCCTATATTTGGCCAACTTAGGACACTGTATAGAGAGTCTCAGATGAAATTCCTAGTCAGTAGTCCCGAGAAGCCTGAAAATTCGCCATTGTACTCTGTGCACACAGACCTGGATTCTTTCATCCTCTATAACGACCAATCGTTGGGAGAGTCAGAATCTAGAAACATGGGTACAAACGTAGAGGCTGAAAACACAGACCTGAACATCATGGCCACCCTGGAAGAAATTGAAGAAGAAAAGAGTAGTGAAACCTGTAGAATATGCGGTGGGAGCCTAACTCAGAACGAGCCAGAAACACAATGTAGTCAGTCTATCAGTCACACCCTTCAAATTGATACACCATGTGAAGAACAAGATGACCCACAGCCTAGTACAGATCCCATAACGCAACATAATGGCGAACCCTTGTGGGAGCTGAATTTAGATGGGTCCTGTACTAGAAACAACGCTGGGGCAGGGGTGTGGGTGCGTAACACTGAAAATGATCACGCAGAGAGCCACGCTGTCAATCTGCATTTCAAATGCACAAACAATATTGCAGAATATGAGGCTCTCATCCTGGGTTTGAATCTGTTGAAAAAGTTAGGAGCCCATAGGATAGCTGTGAGAGGAGACTCAGAGTTAGTGATCAAACAAGTGAATGGTGAGTATTCAGCAAAACACCCCAGGCTCAGGGCATATAGGAATGACACTCTAGATTTGCTGAAAACGTTTGTTGAATATGAATTAGCGTTCATTCCTAGGGGTCAAAATACAATAGAAAATGGATTAGCTTGCCTAGCTAGCTCCTATCCTAAGGCCCCAGTTGACCAAAAGATTATCATTCAGACCAAATTCCGACCTGCAGTGCCAGACAATGAAAAATATTGGCAGGTCTTTGAAGGAGACAAACAGATCGAAGATTTCCTGGTGGGCAGGAATGAGTTCGAATTTTCTGATTTAGACTCAATTTCTGACGACAGCTGCCCAAGCGAGGATCCCCCAGATGAACAAGAAACACCCTGTAACATAGAAATAAATTCATTTTCCGAGAAAACTGGAAATTTTAACCAAAATAGTGAAAACGCAGAAAATGAAGAGGTCGAAGTGCTGCAGGCCAAAGACAAGAATATACCCAGAGGCCTGGCACCCTTAGAGGACCTCTTTGATTTCAATGATGTAGCAAAGAAGCCCACCATAGAACATACAGAATCAGATATAGAAGAATGCAACATAGGCACTAAAGACAGACCCAAAATGATAAAACTGGCTAAGTCTATACCTGCAAACATGAAGAAAAAATACATTGACTTGTTTAAGGAATTCATTGACGTGTTTGCATGGAGCTATGAAGACTTAAAGGCCTATGACACCAACATCATACAACACAAGATACCACTAAAGGAAAATTAAAAGCCTTTCAGACAAAAACTTCGAAGAATCAATCCAAAACAATTGCCTGCAGTAGAGAAAGAGATCAGGAAGATGTATGATGTAGGCATAATAGTCCCTGTAAGGTTTTCTGATTGGGTGTCTAACTTAGTGGCTGTAAGGAAGAAAACATGTGAGATTAGACTGTGCATAGATTTCAGAAACCTCAATAGAGCCTCCCTTAAAGATAACTACCCTTTGCCTAGAATGGAGCATATCCTACAGAAGGTAGTAGGCTCTAAGAGAATCTCCCTTCTTGATGGTTTTTCAGGATACAACCAGGTTCTGGTACTCCCAGAAGATCAACTCAAAACAACTTTTACCACTCCATGGGGCACCTTCATGTACTTGAAAATGCCTTTTGGATTGATGAATGCCGGAGCTACCTTCCAGAGAGCGATGGACATTGCTTTCTCAGATGAGATTGGACACTTTATAGTTATCTACTTGGATGACTTGACTGTCTTTTCTAAAACTGAAGAAGAACACTTGAAACATCTGAGGAAAGTCCTTGAAAAATGTAGAAGGTATGGTCTGTCCCTAAATCCTAAGAAAACTGTCTTTGGGCTGCAAGAAGGTAAACTTCTGGGCCACATTATATCTGAGAAAGGGATCAGGATAGACCCACAGCGAGTTGAGGGAATAATTAAAATTACACATCCAAGAAACATCAAGGAGTTGCAGTCCTTTATAGGGAAGATCAATTTCCTCAGGAGATTCATTCCTAATCTGGCAGAGCATCTTAGAAAAATTACTGAAATGCTAAAGAAAGATGTAGGAATTAAGTGGACTGTTGAAGCCAAGAAATATTTTGAGGCAGTAAAACTTGCACTCACTCAGGCCCCTGCCCTTATCAGCCCTGACTTCTCAAAAGATTTTCTGATCTTTTCATTTGCTTCCCAACACACAATAGCTGCAGTTTTGCTGCAGAAAAATTCAGAAGGTAATGAACAGCCTATAGCCTTCTTCAGTAAAGCCTTAAGAGATGCACTCTTAAAGTACAACATCATGGAAAAGCAGGCCTATGCTCTGATTAAGGCCTTAAAAGACTTTAGGGTGTACATTCTGCATTCTCACACCATTGATTTCGTGCCAAATATAATGGTCAAGGATATCTTGTCCCAAGACCCTGATGGGAAAAGGGGCAAATGGATTGCTAACATCTTGGAATACGACCTTGAAATAAAACCCACTAAGCTGATCAAAGGTCAAGGCTTGGCCCAGTTAATGGTTGAATCAAACTTGCAGGCCCTTGACATTAACATGATAAATGCCCTAGATGAGCAGGAAGGATTGCCCCATCCCACTGTTGAGGAGCAGTTTCAGAACTCTCCTTGGTACACTGATATCCTTTACGTGCTCACAAACCTCAATGCCCCTCCAGAACTGTCCAAAACAAAGGCCAGATTCATAAAAATCAAAGCTCGAAATTACTGCATTATGAATGAGAGTCTATATTGGAAAAGTCCAACTGGCCTATTGCTGAAATGTTTGTCTGAAACTGAAGCTGAAAGAGTCAAACAATAATTCCATGATGGGGAGTGTGGAGGCCACCTTAGTTGGAAAACCACTGCAAATAAGATACTCAGGGTTGGTTACTATTGGCCTACACTCTTTAGTGATGTCCATAAAATGATTCTTGCCTGCCAGAAATGCCAAATCTTTAAGGGCAAAATAAATCTCCTTCCCCTCCCTCTGCAACCGATCACCATAGAAGGCCCTTTCATGCAATGGGGCCTAGACTTTATAGGAGAAATGCATCCTGCCTCCTCTGGACAACATAAATGGATCCTAACTGCTACAGATTACTTCACTAAATGGATAGAAGCTATACCCACTAGGAATGCCACTAACTCTATCATCATTAAGTTCCTAGAAGACTTCATCTTATCTCGTTTTGGTTGTCCAAGGAAAATAATCACTGACAATGCTGCTGCTTTCGGATCCAAAAGAATGGTTGATTTTTGTCTCAGGTACGAAATAGCACTCGGACATTCAACTTCCTATTACCCCCAGGGTAATGGCCTAGCTGAATCATCAAATAAAATCCTGGTTACAATCATTAAGAAGCTGCTGGAAGAGAACAAAAGGTCCTGGCATAAAAAGTTGATACATTCCTTGTGGGCAGACAGGCTCACTACAAAGAAATCTATTGGCATGTCACCTTTTCAGCTGGTTTATGGGACAGAAGCAGTTTTTCCCACTAGTCTTGGAGTTCCAGTAATCAAGCTTGTTCAGGAGATCCAATCAGAGGAAAACAGTATGTTAAGGAGAATCAATGAAACTATCCATCTGCAGCAAACAAGAGAGCAGGTTTATAGCAGAGCTGTCAGAGTACAGGAAGGCATAAAGAGACAGTTTGACAAAAGAACCAAAGCTTCAGTTTTCAAGGTTGGAGATAAGGTTCTGAGATGGGATTCGAGAAGAGAGGACAAAGGCAAACATGGAAAATTTGACAGCTTGTGGCAGGGTCCATACATAATCCAGGCCACTGTGGGTCCTAATACATTTTTTCTGCAAGAACTTGATGGCATAGAATTGTTTGGGGGTCCTGTCAATGGAAGGATGCTCAAACATTACTTCTATTGACTTTCCATTTCCAGTTTCATCTCCATTGTACATACCATTGCAATTTTTCATTTTCAGAAAAAGAGAAATGTTCCAAAAAAAACAGAAAGAAAAGAGAGGTTCAGACATGCTCAAAACATGAACCTCCGAAGTAAAAAGCATGGCTCAAACCTGATCAAAATCTAAGCCAAAGGAAGTAGAATAGCTGGTCCTAATAAGCTCAAAATCTGGATCAGCAGCGAAGAAGAACCAGCTCTAACATGCCCAAAACCAGAGCTGAAGCAAAGAAAAAAGGTGACTCAAATATGCTCAAAACCCGAGTCACAAGAAAGAAAGAAGAATGTTTCAAAGTTGTAGAATTCCATGCCTTCACAGTTTTGTCTTCTACAAGTTTCTGTCCAACAAGTCAGACAGTCTAATCCTGGCTTGGCTGTGTTTAAATTTCCTGTCTTAGAATGTAGGTGAAGAAACCTGTTGGATAGTTTAATCCCAACAGGTAGTAGATTAGGTAGAGAATTGTATGAGGCCAACAGTCTAATCTGGCCTCATGGAGCAATAAGGGTAGATTTAGAGTAGGTTTGTTTTTTTTTTCAAAATAAAATAAAATGTAAAGGGTCTGCAAGTTCAAATGCACCCAAGGGAAAATTGTATAACTGTAGTTTGGGTAGGTAGATTGGTTGGGAAATATTTTTGCTGATGTTTCTATCATATGGTGGCAGCTGAAATCAAAGAAGAAAGATGGCTTATGACAGCAGGCAACTGGCCTATTCCAAAGATCATATCTGGTTTCTTGACTCCTCCAAGGAGAAGCCATCCCCATGTGGAGCCACTGTTAGCCCCCTATGAAATTCTTGGCAAGAAAGCTGGGGGCTAGATTGTTTAGGAGCCTTCAAGGAAAGCCTTTCCCTGGAAAACCCATCCTCCTTGAAGTGTCTGTGTACTGTGCCTAAAACATAGTCCCTATGCTGATCCATTTCTCAAAGGGCCCACTATTGCCCCTTTATACCCCTGCAAATACCCCCATTTTACCCTCCCCTTTCCTTTGTCAAAATCCCTTTTCTTCCTTTTATCCCCACCATCACCCTCTTAAATTCTCCAAAATCCCCTTAAACCCCCCCATCACCCTTTATTTCCCTAATTCTCCACCTCGCCTCCCTATCGTTCCTTTCCTTGGGCCTAAAAATGCTTTAAAATGTGAAAACATCATATTTCGGGCCCTGGCCCCTTTGGCCATAGCCCCGCGCTCCTTTTTCTCTCCATGTGACCCGACGCCGTGACCGAAGTGTTTCCCCTGCGAGGGATTTTCTCTATCCGTAGGGTCAAACCTTGGTGCCAGCGTAGTGGACTCCTCGGGATGGGTGAAGACTTAATATAACGGCTGCCATTCACTACAGGGGGTCGCTCCAAATTCCCGTGCCCGTACACCTTGGTCCCCCCGTAGTCCATCCCCGCCATCCATTCGCCCGACAGATCGACGGAGCGGAGCCCATCCACCCTGTGGTCCCCGCTGCACTGTTCATAAATTGGTGGTTTCATTCTTCACCACCCATCCAGAGCTGGCGGTATTTCCTGCGGACCCAGGGATTCCATACGCTGGGTGACGCGTGTCCGAGTGTACTATTTCGAAAACCGCCCATTTCGCGCATTATCTCCCGGACGAAAGCCGGGCAGCGGAATTCACCTCGGCCATCAGATCTTGGAGCCCTCATCCAACGACGCTCATTCATCGAACCTGCGCACTGCTTAACGCTCGATCATTGTACCCGTTGGCCCACCGTATGCCGTTCTCAATCATCGACCTCCACCTCGATGGACGGCCCAGGTTCGTTTGTCTTCCGTTGACCGTTCCTCGTCACCCCGCCTCGCCACGTCAGCTTCACGTGCACACTCCGTACTCCCTCCCTGCCCATTACGTATAATTGGCTCTTTTCATGTCTTTTCATGATTATCATTCATTTTTCACGTATGGTCGCTCTGTGTTCCACCAACTCCCCCCCATCAGAGCTTGTTTCAACATTCCGTCACGATTTCTCCCCAGTTCTCCATCTGCATGGCTTGTTTCCACGTCCACAGTGTGTCCCCGCCTCCTCCATCATTCACATCCATGGTTTTCCTCACAGGTTTGTTGTTTTACAGGGTTTCCAAAGGTGAAAGACCGCCATGATTCTACATGGCAAAGCTGTCCAGACAGTATTAAATCCAAGAGCTGGTACTACCACGAGAAAGTCAAAGAAAGCGGCTGACAGGATTTGCTCTATGGAAAACCTTTCAGCGCTATTAAAAGCTCGAGCTACCCTGTCAGAAGCAAAATGAAAATGGTAGAGTCATTCAGCAGAGCAAAGGAAGGTTAAGGCACGCTAACGAAGATCCAGAGCCTTAAATCAATGTTTTCAAAGGAAGAGCAGCAGATCACAGACCTCGAGGATCGACCAAAGGATCCTGAGCGTAGGCAAAAGGTAATATCAGGGTTTTCGTCAGCAGAATGTTTTTCTTTATCAGGTACAGGGCACCCATACTGTTTTATTTACACACCGTGTCCCTGAAAATAATTCCACCAGACAACAGTTCAAAACCACCGTAGCATTTATGTGACAGGCCTTTTAGTAGTTTATTTTATTTTTGATCAAGACACCAGGAGTACTTCATCCAAAAATGTTGAGATCAGATCTCGAGAAGATCATTCTTTCACAAGGAAGGTGACAGAGATTAAATACATAGCAGGTCAAGCAGAATGGGTTTTGGCCCTGCATTCATTGTTATGTTTAATGATACATTTAATTTTCACCTACTCCTTCAGTCGATCTTAGGTTCATCCTTTGCTATAAAGCACAGAAGGAAACTTTGTAATGGTTGTTGATGAGATATCAGTGAAATACAAGTATTCTCCTCTTGAGATAAGTTCTCTGTGTATATTGTAAGATAGGCTGAGATTTGATGTATTCAGACTGAATGTTCAAGCTATGGGCTATGATGTACCTGATTGGTGTTGTTTTTAATATGACAAGCATGTTTATTTGGATCCTGATCTAAAGCAGCTGGTGATGTTTTCCTTTCTCTGTATTTGTGATTGACTTGCTCTCATTGCATGCTACATTTCATTTCATTTCTGCTGGTAGGCAACAGAATTATAATATAGGATTCACCCTTGATAGGTGCCCTATGTTTCCTGCTCTCTCTACCTCAATGGTTTCTTCTTATATGTGTATCTGAATGTTGATTTCAATTGATTTAACCAGTGTAGTGGATGATATTACCTGCTCTCTGATGTATGAATTGATGAAGTCCATGTTTAGATGTTCTTGGTAGGATTTAGCTGGAAGGTTTGGGAACACTGGGGATTAGTGTTAGACCTGTCCACTAGGATCTTTGCACGACCAACTAGCCTTTCTAAGATCCCTTGTGATTGCCTCTGATTTTGTCCAAGCAGGCCTGGAGTTAAATTACCTCTGACTTGATCTATAGACAGAATTAGATGGTTCTCCTCCTTTCATTTGCTGTCCTTGATGTCCCATTCCAAATATCTCCTTTAAGATCTAATGCTCTAGATGACTAGCCCAATTGAAAGCTTGCACATTGATTACAAATAAATCCTTTCTTGACTCCATAGCCCAATGGCTTTGATTTTCTTTGAGTTATTTGTCTCTGCCTAAGCTTCCCCTTTGCTTATCCTTGTCTTATATTGGTCCTTCTTTTCCTGATTCCCTCCAACCAAACACAAACAATCAAACAAACAACCCTGAGCCATATAACTAGCCTAAAATCATAACTTAGAGCATCAAAGACATATCCTTTGACTTGTATAGAGATATCCCTCTCTGGACCTAGGAGGGCTAGATCCTAAGGTCCCAAAGTGGTTCTATGTTGTCTCATCTTTTGGTCTTGCCAACCTGGCCAAAACATGGGAACCCCAACAGAATGCGCGCGACGCATTGGGCCGAAACTGTCAGTGTTTTTTTTTCACAGGTGTGGCGCACCAAACCAGCGCAGTGCACTGGGTGTGCGTGCAGCGCATTGAGCCATCAAGCCCGAAATTCATCAAACCTCTCCAAATTTTCAAAAAGAAACAATTTTTCCGCTCCAAGTAAGTTAAAAAAACCTTTGTTCATTGATTTGAAGACGTGTTTGGTGTTTTCGACCAAAGATCAAATGTTAATGGTGAAAGACTTAACCCTATATCCACTTCACAATTTTCTCCTAGGGTTTTGAAGGGAGGTCATTTTAAAAAAAAACTTGAAATTGTGGTGTTTAAAACCTCAGTCCATAGACATTTGTGCTTTGGTTATCATTTTCGTTACTGTCATTACTACCACTGCCATATTGTTATACCACTGTCCCGTGTCTCTCATTTATTTTATTTGCATGTGGTAAGTCTCAAAATCCTATCATTCACTATCCATTTAAAGGCCCATTTCCACACGATCCAAAGGCTGCATTTATATCTTTGACTGCACTTGTATGTTGTCATTTCTTTAACTCCTGTTCCTAAAATTACAAGTCCCGTCATTATCACCCAGTCCTAGATCATTTGAAAAGGTGTCTAAACTCGAAGTTTTCCAAAGCAGTGAGTAAATGTTTGTCCATTCCAAAGTTAGGTGACAGTCCATTGTGTTCACTTTGACGCTTCCTTGCAGCCTCTCATTTCATGTGACACATTTGGCATTAAAACAGATACATCAATTGCTCATTTTCTGACCAATCAAACACACAGTTGATAAACACATTTTCAACATCATGTTAGAGACAGATTCACCATATGAGCAAGGGTACGAGCAAGACAGTGACTCTACAGCAGAACCTAATGCACCAAGGAGATCTCACAAAAGTGGCAGGCATGTCAGGGAAGAACCCACTTCTTTGACACAGTTGCAGGCTTGCCCGCTTGCAATGGATTGTTTTCAGCGTCAGTAATGTTTCCATTATTGTGAGATGATTGCCCGAACTCAGCATCATCATGATTTAGCTCACCTATTTTTCCTACATTTGCATAATGGTCGTGTAAACCTTGCTGGAGTGGATTTTACTTTGTCACTAGAGACTATTTCTGAGGCGACCGGGATACCAAACATCGGTGAAGAGTGGAATAAGCGGCAGTAGTTGGAGAGGGCATATTATGAGCCTTACATCAGACCTGGATATCTGAGGCAGCTGAGCAGGGTATTTCCTTTCCAGTTTCTAAAATATGAGTACGCACCATTGATGAAACTTATCATTAGGTTCTTCAGTTGTGAAGGGCACTTTTCATGCTTGTATGCATATCACATACGGCTGTTAATGCATTTCACGAGAGTGTGCATGATGAGCATTCCATACTTCATGTACCGTAACATAGAGTAGATGACATTCCTTGTACAGAAGAAGACCCCAGCGCAGCAACATAACATCATTTACCATTACGTGCTTATCAAAATCATGGTGGTACATCAGCTCGCACAGCAGGGCATCGCATGGGATGAGTTCATTTCCCATGATTTCTTTGCAGCACCACAGCCTCCCGAGGTTGTCCATAATGAGGGAGAGCCTTCACGCCAGTTTTAGGTTCCTGAGACTGAGCATATTAGTGCTTTAGTGTATGTGACATATCAGCGAGGCCACAGAGCCTTATTTGCAGCGACACGACGAGTACTATCTCCACCCGAGGTGGAAGGGGTCTCGTTGACTTCATCAGCAGCGCGAGTACTATCTCCACATGATGTGGAAGGGGTCTCACCATCGACATCAGCACAGGTACAGGTTCAGGACAGAGGCAAGAGGCCTATGCACGATGAGGGCCCTTCAGGAGGCCAAGATACTGATTTTGTTTTGATCGATGTTGATGCGAGCTCTCCTAGCTTGAAATTGAAAGAGATCATCTAGGAAGAAAAGGCCGAGATTGACACGCTGACTGAGAAATTGCAGAGAGATCAGTGGGTGATATATTACTTGGAGCAGCGTAATAAACAGCTGGAGGATCAACACACACTTATAGAGTTGCGGCAAATCCGTGAAGATCGACAATTGGCTCGGAAGAGACCAGGTGACATGACACCATTTGAGCGAGAGACTTGGCTTACGCATGTCAAAATTCATCTAGAGAAGCTCTTGGCAAAGGCCAACAGGGAAAAATACATGCTCAGGCATATGAAGAATCACTATTGGGCCCGCACACACGTTTGCAGAGCAAAAATGAAGATCCTGAAAGCAAGGCTGAAAAGAGCACTGAAACGTCGAAAGAGGCCGGATCCACTCTGAATCTTGGCCAATGCTTCCCTGGCTGAGCATGAAACATGATGGGAGACCTTCACTCCAAATTTCATCAAATTTGGATAATATTTTGTCATTTTGAAAATTTTGGTTGCAAAACAGGTTTTTCCACCCGACACGTCGTGCCTCCCGACGCGCGCTTATGATTAGGACACCTTCTGGAGGAAAACTTGATATTTTTGGCTTTTTCATGGTAATTTATGCATGTTCAGGAATTTTTGAAGCATTTCATCAAATTCTGGGTGGTCTTAAGGGCCAAAAACACCATGAAAATCACCTTTCTGCCACCTTTTGCACCAACAGAAAGTAGTCTTGGGAGAATGAAGTTTTGGAGGGGAAAATGAGCTCCAAATTGAAAAATTTCACTTGGGTTGGATATCAGACATCCAGGGATTTAAAACAAGCTATCATGAGCTCAATTTGGAATTTAGGAAGTGCTCCATAGAGGAATTCAGCCTATTTTTCACCTTCCAGCTCAGGAATTCGGCCAGTATTGACTAGTTTCATCACTTGATGTAATTTTTGATCTAGCTTGATGTAATTTGGTAACCATGATGTAATTTTGGCATGTATTTACTTGTTCTAGATGATTCATTCACCTAAAAGTGAAAATCAAGTGAATGGATTAGTTTCCTAGCATATAGAGGCAAGTTGTTTGGTTGCCTACATTGTAGCTCCTTGTTTAGAATTGTTTGAAACTGCTCCTAGAAGCATGAGCTCGACCCCTAGAGGCATGGAAAGGGGTTAGAATTTTCTATATATTGTATTTTCTGAGACATTTTCAGGGTTGGACTCTTGGGAAAAGTTTTGCACCTCATTGTACATACATTTTCAGTTTTTGGCAAAGGAAAGACCAGAGTTTTGCAGCACTTGTTGGGATCCTTGTGGCTTCTGAGTTTTGATGATGTTCTTCTTATGTTATTGTAAGTTTCATTGATGTTATATGTTTTCCATTTCATTTCTCTATGCTTCTGAATTAAACAAATGAGTATTTGAGGTAGAATTCATTGATTTGCTGGTGCTCTGCCTTAAGCTTTTGTTTAGTTGTTTATGTTTTCGTCAGTTTGAAGAGGATCCTTGCACGCTCTTGCCCTCTTCAGATCCTTAGCAGTATTTTCCATCCGTTCACTTGGTCTAAGACATCAAAGCCGTTGCCTACCCTACCCTAACTTGAACTCTGCAAGATTTGGCCTCATCCCCAAGCCCAAAAAGTGATTTTCCCTTTTTTCCAACAAAAACCCTAGAAACCAAAATCAAACCCTCCTATTTGTTTATCTAGCCTAATATCAGTAGTTGTTTTAGTCATCTCAAGCCCTTTTGAATATTTTCATTGAGATTGACCCGGAGAGAGCCCTCTCTTGTCCTCGTAGGGCTAGCTACGAGGCTGAGCGTGGTTTGGTGTTGTCCTTCTTCTGCCTTATTTAAGCCTAAGGTGGATTTGGGAACTAACATAGTGGCGATCATACTGGGGAAGAAAATGGTTTTCTTGTTGATGTTATTTTCTTCATAAGTTACAGACAGAGTCTGAAGTCACGCCAGGTAGCTTTCGAAACGCTTTTGCCTTGCATTAGCGGAAGTAGATAAACACTGCTTCAGTCGATCTCCAGTTTAGCTTGTGAACGAGACATTTTCCTTGTGAGTTACCCCAGTATACTTTATCATTATGGACTTTTGGATGATTGGGTCTAGAATTCGACAGGCTGAATAGATTGTTTTGTCTTTTAATTTTTGAATAGATCAACACACTGGATTCCAGGAGACATACTAGATCGAATCCTGATCCTAATCCGCCTCCAGTGTATGAGAATCCTAATCTGATTCCAAGAATTTTCCGTCGAGAAGCTCCTGTGTTTCCTCTATTTAAATCTCATTCATACCCTACTGTATTTGAATACATCGAAGACATTGAGTTTGATGATCAGTTCGAGTTATCCTTGTTTGAAACCAAATCTGAAAGTGCTACAAGTTCTACCGTCATAAATCCCGAATTCATTAAGTACCTTGAGGTTGAACAGGCTAATTGATCCATTGATAATTACATTTTGAATCTTCAAAACTCCATTGTGGCAACGAATATCCCGAAATTCATAGAATCTGCTTCTGAAACTCTTGGTCCATCAATAGTTACATCTGATTCACAAGTTCACACTGAGGCTTCTTTTATTCCTACCATTCCAGTGCAACCATTGATATCTGATCAACAATCAGCGGTAGTTCCTCCTCTATCTCCACCACAGACTCCTCGCACACCTATTGCTCCCACTCCACCCGTTTCTCCGAGACAAATCATAAATCTACCGAGAGCCATGGCTGCCAAATTCGCACCTCTTGTGTTGCCAGCAAATTTGGATCCGATGCCCACTGATTATCAGAGTAAAATTCCTTTGTTTGATGGTACTCCTCAAAGTGTGCCCGCTCAGCAGCATATTGTTAGAATGTCAGAATTTTAGTTTTTGCTGTTCCTTTCTTCAAAGGAACGACACTTGCATTTTCACACTTTTTTTGTGTGTATTTTTGCTTTTTGTGTGCATTTCCTTTGTTGTTCCCTACAAGGAACAACACTTTTTTGCGTGTTTTTGCTGTTCATTCAAAAAAGCAACACTTTGGGAGTATTTTCGAGAGCAACCCTTCCTTCCTCTTGTGGAATTGTTCTTAGTTCATCTCAACCACATTTTACTGATTCCCCTTCATGGCATGAAGTACACTATTTTTATGAGGACAAGAATTATGGATTCTATTCAAGCGAGTTAATATCATTCACGTTATGATCTTTAACAGGACAGCTCCTTGATGATAGAATATTTTCAAAAGAGACACAATTATTTATATACTACTTTACTGCATTGTTTTCTATTGAACATGATGTTGATTGATCATCTTAATACCATGCTGGTTCCACCCTTCTGGATTATAATCTTCTCTGTCTGTAATAAATGAGATTATGGGTATATTTTTCTATTGACATGTTCAACTTCTTCCACCATCCTTGCTCTTAAGGAGTACTGAGCCTCCCTCTTTTTATCATAAAAATGTGTAATAATAACAAAATTTTGTTCGCAGATGGAGGATAGGGGGTCTCAGTACGAGCCAGCCTACCATGTTCATAAGGCTGTAACAAAGTGACATTCCCATTATGGCCACCACACCAGGGTTATGATCCATTGGATAGTCAAATTATCCTTGGAACATGAGGTCTCATCACGAGCCGGCCTGATTACTTTTGCTACATCCCAGTGAATGGCAGTGTGGTTATCTGGTTACCACGTCAGCACACTGATCTCTTCTGTAGAACAGCGCTGTAACTCTTCATTTATAAATTGAGGATCCTGGCTCATATGGGTTAAAAAGCAACCCTGCCGAGGCTATGGACGCCTGCTGGCAGCAGCGGCTCTGCTTATGGTATTGAAGTTATATCTTATCGTCAATTATTATTATAATACCCTTTTCTTATTTTTTTTTCTTTTTATCAGAGAAGTTATTTCCTTAGCTTTTTCCCTGTTTTGAACCTTTATGCATGAGAAATTGTTTTATGATCAATCACATCATTTTCAGCTAGAATGTTGTCAGTTAAGCATCTTTTTAGCATATTGTTGTCCTTTTTCGTTTTGCATAAACTATCATCAATCCAAAGCGTCCTATCTCTTATTCATAACTATCCTTACACACTCTGCTTTCATTATAACCATAACTCTCGCTGTCCTATCATTGATTTGTGTACTCTACTGCTGTATTGTTCATTCCCTTGCCTTGCCATCAGCACAACACCTTTCATATGATTTATGGTTATGGAATTCCTTTTCCAATTGGAGGGGGGAATGTATGCATTATGGGATTGCATGCGATATGATTACTGCACTCTGCCATAACTTGTTGATTTGACAAAAGTTTTTCCTGATTGAAAGTTTTGCATGCATCTTATCTGTTGCTATTCAAACCTAACACTATGGATTCAAGAACATTGTATGCCAAATAGTGCTTTGTTTGCAGGAAAACAACAAGTATGGGCATAATTCTATTCATAGCATGACCACACTATTGCACTTAACAGAAGAGGCTCGCGCACGTGAACAATTCTTCAGACATGATGTGCTTACCTGGATTCCACCTTTTGCATCACTTTCAGCACCAACTCTGCCTACATCAGCTTCAACAACTGCCAGTCCATATATGTCATTCCACATTTTTGGAGGTAAAACTTGAGGTAAAATCGCATAATTTTTTGATTTATTACGAATTTAGGAGAATTTCATAAAAATCCATTTTGAGCATTATTTATCATCCTTCATTCCACATCTTTACCACTTTCCCTTTTTCAGCAGCATATCATTTTCGAGTATGGGGGAGTGTTCCTTTCATTCATTTCTTTCTTATGACCATGTCATCCATATTCTTTATCATCCATTGCTATTCTTATTCACTCTCAACACCTCCCTTATTCCATGTTGTTTTACACCAAGCATAGAATTCAACAGATGGTAGCAACCACCTCTATTTGTTTTCTAGCATTGCATGAGGGCATGCTAATTTTTCAGAGAGGGGGAGGAATTGCTACGCATGATGGATGTTTTCTATTTTCTTTCTCATTTAAGGTATACAATTTCAGTGTAGAAATTGATTTCCATAATATTTTTCAAACTATGAACTCAATTCTTGTGATTTTTGGAAAATGCAGACGTATCATTAATACAAACCCAGACAATTTCAAGAAATATTGGTTCATAAAATTTCGGAAATCATGCACTCTCACCTACACCCATTTTGTTTATATCTCATGATCCATGCATCAAAACAGTCTGATTTTTGGATCATAAAGGCATTTATATATTATAAATCTACTTGCCAAATTTCAACAAAAGCTGGTTTGTAGTTTTTGAGAAAATGGTTAATGAAGTTTGTTGTTACTTATATCATATTTTGTTGCAACTTCATATATACATATAGTTGAATGTCAATATAAAAATTGTTATGCCTTCATCAAGATTACTAAAAGTGAATATTCATTAATTAAGGAAGCATTCATTTGTTCTCAAATTTTTATTGCTTGGTTAACACATGGGTTTTGTCTTGGGGTTGCATGAAGACATGCAATATATTCAGGTTTTCGTTGCATGAGGACATGCAACATATTGAGTGTGGGGGTATGTTGGGCCGTTAATATGCCATTATTATTATCACTTGTGAATGCTTATTCCACCCATTTCTACCATTCTTCATCATGTCATTTATTATAATTTATTATTTAAATCCATTTTATAAATGATTTATGCTCTTATGGATGAATATTATTTATCTTCCTTTATTTCTAATAAATTGATGATTATGAATCATTTTATCAATGATAGTTTTAATAAGTTGGTTATAACATTATTCACCATTTTTAGCCTCCAAGATAATTTCCAGATTGAAGATTTGATCATTAAAAGTGCCAACTCAGAAATGCGCTGGAATAAGGAGTGACAGTTTTGCGGTTGAGATTCTGAGCAAATGAAGACGAATCTGGAAAATTCGGAACATGGGTTTTGTCCAGAACGGACCCAATTAACTTTAACAAAGAACGGTTTGCCCAAATTCGGCCTGTGTTGAGAGATTCGCAGAGTTCTTTAAGCACGATTTTCTCAGTTCTGTTATTGCGGCCGTCCTCCAAATCTCAGCTGCAAAGCCAAATTCGCCTTCTTCTTGTTGATCAATTGGTTGGAAACAATCTAATTTTGTAATAGAATCATGTTGTAATTATCTCCATTGTAACCACTCTCTGCTCTCTTTGTATTTAAATCAGAACAGAGATCAGAGAGAGAGAGGACTTCAGGGATGGATTCGAATGAAGGATTGAGAGGATGAATTAGAAATTCAGAATTGAGGATGGTAGCGAGAATGGATAATGGCTGAGAGTTGGAAATATTTATCGTTGTAATCCACTGTACCTATGCTTTGATATTTTAATATAAATCTGGTTGCCATTCATTCTTTTCATCTGAAGTAACCCAGCAGCGTCCGCTGGCGGCCAAGGGCCCAGCCTCTGGTGGATTGTGCTGCTGCTGTATATTATATTCTTTGGTTTATGCGTGGTTTTTATTATTAGCATTATTTGGTAATCTGATGTGTTGTTTAGTTTACATCACACGCTCTGTTATGTTTAATTTATTAAGGTTTCTAAAGACAGAACTATTGTATTGACTCTGCATCGTATCTCTGTTCTTTTAAGTGTTGATCTTTATAGAATACTGTTGCTGTTTAATTACAGAGCCGCTGTGCTGTGCACTTGTTCATTAACATTACGGAATTTATCTTAGAAATTATATTTCCTTGCGATTGTTGAATTTATGAACGTTGCTGCTCCATTCTAAAAGACAATCGTATTATTTATAACTAAGACTGACAAGTGGATTACCAAGATCAGATTGCTATTAAGGTGTGCCGTATGTTAAGTTATTATGCATTTGTATTTGGCTTTCCAACGTTGTTTTATATCCTCTCATTAATCAATGCTGTTCTATTTCCTTGTGCTGTTCGATTTATTCTTAGAGTAAAGATTGCTATTAATTTGGCTTTGCTATTGTTCATTTCCATTAATTAGAGTTTGCTGTCCAGATTCTTTTAATTACAGTTTGTTGCCCATTTACTTTGTTGTTCTATTTTGCTATCTGCCATTCCATTTACTCGCATTTGTTGTTTTGGTGTGAGAGACGATCTAAGGCTGTAGTGAGCTTCGGCATTCACTGTCTAGCTCCCAGACCCGTGGTCTATGCTCTAATTTCCCTTCCATCAGTTTCCAAAGGGATGGGCTATTGTTGTCAAACCCTTGACTGATACATTGCTTATTTCTCCGAATGCATGATTTAAGTTCGGCTAGCTTATTAAAGTGATTTATTTCCAGCCATTACTTTGATTTTAAGCACTACATCAAGAAAACATTAATGAGTAAATAGCCGCCTTCAACTATACACTTCCTTGAATAAAGTCGTCTCACACAATTAATGTGAGGTAATAGGTTACAAAGTACACTCTTGTATCGCTCAAGATTTATCATTTCAAGGATCATCCTGTGGACACCCCAGTCGGAACCTGTCAAAACATTCAATGCAAAATATATATATATGTAATCATATCATCGCTGAGGTAGGCATTCCCATACTCAGATCAAAACTAACTAGAACTAACTTAAATTGTTCTGATACAAGAATGATTTTGAATACATCACAGTATAGACATTTGTAGACACAGTATGGACGCAGCCATCTGTTTATAAATAGTCTACTGTATAAATGATAACAAAATTCCTCGCAGCCTGGATGGTGGAAACTAGATCCAGGGTCTTGATTTCCGCATCTCGAACTAGTACGATTCTATCCATGCGATTAAATGTGCTGAAGTCGAACATGGTAGAAACCACTTGATTACCAGTCAATGATGTAAACTGTTAACAAGTGTGAGAGAAACCACCAGTAATGTCAATGGCTCTCAAAGTACTCAGTACAATCCATGAAATGTGAATCAATGAGCTGAAGTCGAACATGTCACGGAATCATTCGATCGAAGGTCAATGATGCAACCTGTCGTCGAAGGCGAGAAACCTGCCATTAAGGCATGCAGATTCCAAGGTACTGACGATTTCTAGATCAACTTCCTAGATAATGAGCTGTCGTCGATAGAAAGTAATCCGTCGTAGGCAATCCCACAACACGAAATCATAGATCAAGTTTTGAAAATATATCGGCAAGGACTGACTCAGGGATGGTCAAAATGGATGACAGATATTTTGCAAATGAATGGTTCGTTTGAACTATCCTCTTGAACACATAACGACACTGCAGATGGCTTGGTGACAATTGACCCAAAGCTAATACCCAGAAACCGGTTGAAGACTTTCAATGGTTTGATTAACTGTTAGGCAAAGGATTTTCCCAACCCAGGTGGACAAAAAGTGTCGTGTTCAAGAGTGGTTAACGGCTTTTCGAATAATCAAGATGTAGCAAACAGGTTCGTTTTTCTCTCTTTTCCCCCACCATTTCTGGCAAGTACCTCTTTATTTTTTAACAAGCTTGAGGAGGATAACATTTGCTTGATTATAAGCTCATCCTTCGGATGAGTCCAACTTAGTTTAAAATTCGAACCCTAAGAAGGAGTGGTTCGTTCCTGTTGAAAATTAAACAGGTCCTTTACTGTTAAGTTTTAACGAGTCCAGTATAGGAGAAACTCGGTGTTTTTCAATTTTAGGGAGTCAGAAGAAAAAACTTAAGAAAACTCCATGGGTTTACTTTTTCGTAAATTTAGTCTCTCGAGACCGAAAAAGGATAAAATAATGTGGGAGAGAACTCTATTGACCATATTTAGTCAACGTATACCTTTTTCGTAAATAGTCCATTTCAGTCCGTAAAAGGGGTAAACTTATACTGAAGGGACGACTGTTCATTTACTTTAACGAGTTCGAATAGTCAAGTACTCAGCAATCTTTTCATATTTAGAGAGTCTGAAAAGGGCTTAAAAGAGAACTCAAAATTTTCACTTTTTCGGTAAGTTTTAACGAGTTCGAAAAAGGGATAAAAATGTACTCATGGTTTTCACTTTTTCATAAGTTTTAACGAGTTCGAAAAAGGGATAAAAATGTACTCCTGTGGCCGACTTTCAATTTAATTTACGAGCAGGAAAAGACGGAAAGAACTCGGCATTTTCATGTGTTTTACGAGAATGAAAGATAGCAAAATAATCTCGAGATTTTCATGAGTTTAACGAGTCTTGAAAATAACCGAAACTGACTCAAGATAAGTTTCATTTTTACAAAAGCTTGAAACAGAGAAAAACTATGCTTGATGCCCCCTAAGCGTAACTGCTAGAGCGCATGCCCCCCCAGCTTCATTTCATTCAACTAAGTACACTGCTAGTAATTAGCTGGATGGAATGAAGGTTCATTTACAAGATCATATGAAAGACCCGACCTAAAACTAACCTAAATCTATGACTTAACATTTACGAGGTCTATTCAAAGACTCGACTCAATTAGGGGAGGATTTGTTTCATTTTTTAACGAGCTTGACACAGGAAGGAACTATGCTCATGGCAACGTGTTTCATTTTTTAACGAGGTTGACACAGTAAAAGGAACTATCCTCAGCTAACTACTTATTTCTAATCTACCTATATAACCTACTGATTCATTTTTTAATGAGGTTGACACAGGAAAAGAACTATCCTCATACCTGATTCATTTGTTAACGAGGTTGACTCAGTAAAAGGAACTATCCTCTGACCAACTGATTCATTTTTTAACGAGGTTGACACAGGAAAAGAACTGTCCTCAAACCTAATTCATTTTTTTAATGAGGTTGACTCAGTAACAGGAACTATCCTCATCTACCTACTGATTCTAATCTATCTTCTACTCTCTACAATCTATCTACTGTTTCATTTTTTAATGAGGTTGACACAAGAAAAGAACTATCCTCATGGAAACTTGTTTCATTTTTTAAATGAGCTTGACACAAGAAAAGGAACTATGCTCTCGACTAACTGATTCATTTTTTAACGAGGTTGACACAGGAAAAGAACTGTCCTCACACTCACTGATTCATTTTTTAACGAGGTTGACACAGTAAAAGGAACTCTCCTCGCTCACTGATTCATTTTTTAACGAGGTTGACACAGTACAAGGAACTTTCCTCACTCACTGATTCATTTTTTAACGAGGTTGACACAGTACAAGGAACTATCCTCAGACCAACTGATTCATTTTTTAATGAGGTTGACACAGGAAAAGAACTCTCCTCACCCACACTGATTCATTTTTTAATGAGGTTGACACAGTACAAGGAACTATCCTCACCTCACTGATTCATTTTTTACAAGGTTGACACAGTAAAAGGAACTCTCCTCGGACTCACTGATTCATTTTTTAACGAGGTTGACACAGTACAAGGAACTATCCTCACACACACTGATCATGGCTTCCAACAGGAAGAAACACATGTCAATGGACACACCTTGATCATGGCTTCGAAGAGGTCTTCATCAGAAGGAAGAATAGTTCTCTGGAAGGAACACATGTCAAGGGACTCGAAAGGGATAAGAACATCGCGTTCAAATAATCCCATAGAGCTTTCCATGTCAATTACCAGATCTAAATCATCAAAAGAAGACGAGCAAACAATGAGAGGCTCGCTTCCATCGGTAACTGAAAACATGGGACTAGTTGCCACATAATTAACCCGTGGCGGGGTAGATACCACTTTAGAATTAGGAACATTTAGGGGTGTCGAATTATTGGTAGTTGAAACAAGACTAGGGAATGAAAGCTGGTCTACAGTCACAATATTGCCATTGTGAGGGAAAGACATCACGCGAAAGAGTGTCGATACGACAACTTTCATTGCATAAACATAGTCTCGCCCAAGGAGTAAATTGAAATCCAAGGGGCCTCGAACTACCATAAGATCAATACAGACAGTTTTACCTTTCAAAGTAATAGAAAACTTAGGAAGGATCCCTAAAGGTTCACTAATGGTTCTGTTAAAAGCTTTCAGATTCTGCGTAATAGGCACAAGCTGAGGGGAACCCAAAGCTTTCCAAGCAGTTGAGGATAAAATACTAATAGAAGCACCTTCATCTACCTGTGTGCGGTGTATGTCCCTACCACCAAACTTCACAATGATTTGGAAAGGGATAGAGGAAGGAAGACGAGGTTCTGTCAGTCTATTCCAATCAAAGGAAAAGACCTCAGTACTTGGAGGGGGTTCTGTAGAAACAGGTGAAATACCCCCTAGCGTAGAAGAATCCGATGTAACAAGAAGAACCTGAGCGGTATGAAGTTCATTCTCTACAGGGAGAATGGGATCGACCGAATGTGAAATCGAATCGACCACTTGATCAACTAATGGATCATCAACCTGAGTGATATGAGTTTCACTCTTCAATGGAAGAGTGGGATCGACTGTACTTGAAATTAGATCAATCACTCCGTCAGTTGACGGTAGGTTTGGAGAAAGTTTACGGTAACCAGTTGGAAATTCTTGCTGCGGAACAGTAATATTTTCCAACAATTTTGAGGCTTCATCCATGTGAGGGCAAATGTGAGTTTGATGACTCCCTTTGCATAACTTACAAGGAAACCTAACTTTACCCTTTTTCCCAGGAACCTGACTATCACTGGTTGATGGATCAACGGAAAGTTGATGAGATTTTTCTGACCAAACTTCCAAGACCTTTGGAATACTAGGACAATTAACAAGGAAGTGGTCACCCTTACAAAGCCTGCAAGGGTATTTGGGTTTACGATGCATGTTGGAGGTTTCCTCAACACAACTAACATTTACAGCCATGGTTGGTTGGTTGACTTCTTTCTTATCTTGCTTCTTCTTCTTCTTCTTCTTCCCTTTCTTCTTCTTCTTAACCACTTGGTTACTAGCATCAAGGCTTTTACCAAGCGAAGAGGAAGAAATGGAGGAAGAAATACTAGGCGAAGAAGGTAAAGGGTCAACAGAAGGTTGGTGATGTTGAGATGGAGAACTCTGTTGAGGTGAAGCATTCGGTTGAGGTGAAACAATTGGAGTATTCGGGGCCAACGAAGTTGAAAATAACCATATTGGTAAACCTATTGTAAATCCAGGTAATGACAATGTAGCCATATAAGGAGGACCAACATTTCCAAAGCAAGGAAAAGTACTAGGATTCTCATTAAGAGGAGTTCCTTGGTTGGTAAATTCCGGAACAGTTGCCATTATATTCAACTTCAGTGAATTTTATTAACAAATTAAAAACTAAAATTAACAATTGACAATTCACACCTAACAATTAAAATTCACAATTCACACCTATGGTCTCTAAAAGTAAAAACAAACAAATTAACACGCGCTATCAAATCTAGGAGTCAAACCACACACAAACAGTAACTTCCCGTACTAAAACACTAGTTGGTGATGAAATCCAACATCGTAGAATTTAATACAGAAAGGGCGGTTGGAACAGTTACCCCGACAACCTGCTTAATGAAACAGACTGGCACAAGTTTCTTCACAAAACCATCTCGAGTGAAGAGAAACCCCCCAGAGAGTCCAAGTGAGTCTAGTCGACGTCTGCTCCAGGTACAGTGGGATCTTCCCTCCACCGTCACCTTAGGAAAAATCCTAAAGATTATGGTCACTAAGGTTACCAACTGAAACAAATATACCTGGGGGAACAGTCTACGATCCGACACACACGCAAGGGCAGAGTAACAAAGCTCAATCCCCTTGAAGGCTCCTTGAACAGAATCCAAGGTTTACCGACAAGTGACCCCTGGCTCCTCGACAATGGTCTATCCTAGGTTTACCGTTTTTAATACGTGTATATCTTCTATCGTTCCCAATGAGGAAGGATTGATTACCCCACTGGTTCAGATATGATCTCGTGCTTAACTCCTTTAAGAGGAGCTTCCCAGAGCATACATGCAACAACTGGAATTCTTCCTACCGCAAGATCGACTACTTGTTTGTTTTACTGTCTTGGAGAGTTAACTAAAACCTATTCCAAGACACTAGCCTAAGCTATGTTGGTGGAAAGAGCCCTAAAAATGTAAAAATTACTAGATGGATTTTAATTAAGCGCTGTGTTATTTAGGCTGTTATTACTCAAAAGGGTAAATGGATATGAAACCAATGGTGTTATGACCCGAACCAAAACTGAATGCAATCGAATATGATAATGTAATCTTTTCAATTCGATGAATCCTACCTAAAGTAAGGAGAGAGTTTCCATCCACTTCCAACAATGCAAAGATTGATAAATAAGAGAAAATATAATAAATTCTCTAATGCACTAATTTCATCAAGAAAAAATAATGCTAATCAATCCCAAAACAATATATATTTTTTTTAAGACAAACATAAAAACATCTAAATTAAAATCAAAGAAAAAATCTAAATCTACAATTGATTTTTCAGAATGTAAACTCTGCAATTGTAATCTATGCACAATTCACTTGAAAAGTATGCAAATGTAATCTATGCACATTTTTCATTCATATTCTGAAAATGAGAATTCTAATTATGCAAATGTGATCTATGCAAGAGAATTCTCAAACATAAGATGATTCTAATGTAATCTAAGAACCAATCAAGTGGAAGTCAAGAAAATCGGGTGAGAGTTCCAAAGATCAAAAAACACTCAAAGGCGATTAACACTCATACACAATTTAGCCCCCCCCGGCGAATGAGGGGGAATTTTTTTTGCAAAAACAAAAGAAAAAAACAAAAGCAAAAACAAAAGCAAAAAGATGCAAAAACAAAAGCAAAAAGATGCAAAATTGTGAAAAGAATGAGACAAACCTTCAATTAATGACCAAAGGAAATCAAATTAAGAATTTCTCAAAAAAGAGACTCAAAACACCCAATTAACTTAATGGAGATTGATGAGATGAAGATTTGCTGAAAGAAATTCAGAAACAAGAGATTTTTGACAGAAAAATACAGATCTGGGTAGATGCTAAGAATCCTAAATTAAATATAAACTAAACTGAAAGAAGAAATCTAAGTTTTTCAAGACTTTTAACAAGGTCCGCAGGTCCCAGAAGTAACAGGTGCGGTCCCGCACTGGTTACTTAAGGAAAGTGCGGAGATGCCCGCACTGTGTGTGAAGACAAAGTGCGGTCCCCTGAAAACTTCAAGAAAAACATAAAAGATTTCAAAATTTAAAAAAAAAGAAGAAAAACTAAGCTACCCAGGTAGATATCCATCAATCAAAAACCAGGAAAAAATTTTCCTCAAATCAAAATAAAAGAGAACCAAAAACAACAAGTTTCTTTCCCCAGTATGGTCGCCAATTTGTTGGCCGGATAAATCGTTCTTGCGGACAAGACCGATCTCCCTAGTGTCAGAAGACAATCTAGCAACAAACGAACAACTAAGTTTGTCTTTCTCTAGACATATTCGTTTTACAAATAAATGCTATGAAGGTGTCGATCCTACCTTAGATCCAAATGCTTATTTGTGGTCGTAGTGCTTCCATCGTATCAATAATCCTTCGTCGCAACAAGGGCCCTTTTGTCACAAGAAAGTATCATCTTACGTTGATCTGCAATCACAAACAAGAAAATATCAATAGCACCTGTATAAAAAATAATCATAAAACATACCTATCATAGTGATCAAGGAATCTATGAAATAAACGATCAAACGACAGCTTATTGAATTAAACAATCGAACGACAATTTATTGAGAAAAACATAACTTGATTGTATTAATCTTAAAATATACAGAAGAACCTTACAACCTTAGCCTTGATGTTCGAAAGGCCTTCCCGGGGTCCGAAGCAGGAATCTCCTCTACTCTGATAAGTCTTGCACTCTTCCTCCAGAAGCATAAAGAGGTATGTGATCTTTCCTCTCAAAAGCTCAGCAGAAAGAATTCTAAATCTCAACAGCACTTCAATCTCAATCTCCAACAGCTTAACTTAACCCTCTCTAGGCTACCCAATGCCTCCTTTTATAGAGCAGATGAGGAGGTTAGGATTCCACCTTTAAAGGGATAGAACCCTCCTTCAAAGGGATAGGTTCCTCACATCAAGGGATTAGTTCCTTAAGGTGTGGGATACATGCACCTGACCAAAGCGTACTCATCCCCAAAAAATCTCATCCAGAACCTTCTAGAATTGACCAAAAATCAACTTTTTCAGTTTAATTTCGCGCATTTTTGACTTTACAGGGGTACCGCATGCATTACACTAGAAAAGTGCGTTCTAGAACGCAGTTTATCTTCACATTACCTGCGTACCCTAGCTAAAAACGCAGGTAGGCTTCATATTAACTGCGTACCCAAGGTTTTTTGAGATTTTTAGGGTTTTTCCTTCATTTTCAGGGCATGGAATGAGGAACAAAGGTTGTAAGACTTGCAAAGGAGGCATGTATGAGTGTTAATGAGCTCATACAGTCAGTAAAATGTCAAGGTGACAGTTTTTAGTGTAACAGGTGGGAGATGAAGAAATATCCGCTGCAAATCACTTCTGAGTATACTAAGATCAAGCGCAATCCTGGTGAGTCCATTCAAGACTATATTATCAGATTTAATACGGTGTATAATGCAATTCCTGATGACTTGAGGCCTTCTAAGAAATCATCTTTGTTAAAATTCCCAGATGGTTTTGATCCTGAAATGGCCTATTCATTACGAGATAGAGATCCACCTACTTTAGAGGACATGCAAAAGATTGCCGTGAGTGTTGAGGCAAACTTGAATGATAAGAGAGCTAGACTGAAAGCCGAGAAGAAAGTTGTGATAAAAGAAGAAGCTTCCACATCTACAGATCAGATTCTTCACAAGGTAGAAAAAATGTTTGAAAGGCTCACTATTGATAAGCCCGAACCACAAGTTTGGAATCCTAATTTCCGTGGTCAGCAGCAGCCCCAATTCAGGATTAAGCAACGAGAATAGCGAGCACAAGAACCAGCAGTCGAGCAGCAAGTAAAGACACCGCTTCAGCAGAATTTTGTTGGTCAGGATTTAGATGATGAAGATGATGTAGTAGGAGAGCAAAATCATTTCTTTACTCCTGACGATTTGCCCATTTATATCACTGAAGATGATGATTATGCAGAAAGTTTAGTGATACAAAGAGATGAGGATTTTATCCTAGCTAATGATACAGGCCTTGAGGAGGAGTCAGATGAGTATCAGAGAGGATATATGAATGCATTTTCAGCTCAACATAAGCAATATTCTCTTAGAAATAGAGATGTACCAGTCAATCCCATTCAGAAGAGGAAGGAAGTTTCAGCGCCTAAGAATGATTCACCTGTTGCACAAAAGAAAGCAAAAGAGGTAGTTGATCTTGCTGCCACTAAATCATCATCAGCATAAAAGTCAAATCAGCCGAATGCATCGAGAGAGAAGGCTGAGAAGAAAGAGGGTCCAGCCAAAGAGATCGAAAAGACTTCAGCTTTTATTTTGGATAATGAGATTTTGAAATTAAAGGTATCTATTCCCTTGACTGAACTAATGAGGAACAACAGTTATAAAGGTCAAGTTTCTAGAATTTTGAATTTCGATCCCATGTTTGACATGGTGAATATTGAAGATGATCAACCGGAATTGATATTTGGACCATCTTTAGATGGTGAGTCTCCGGACAGCGAAGTACCTCCTTTTTATATTAGTCTTCGGTTGCATGAGTTTGTGTTGCATAACGCCATGTTCGATTCCGGTGCTTCCCACAACCTTATGTCGAAAGCAATCATGGAGAAGTTGGGTTTAGACATTACCAGGAAATACCATGATCTTTATTCATTTTATTCTAGCAGAGTGAGATGTATTGGGCTCATAAAGGACTTGGTTGTAAGTTTGGATCAGATTCCTACAAAGAATGTTTTGATGGATGTTGTTGTAGCACACATTCCTCCGAGATTTGGTATGTTGCTTTCCCGATCTTGGGGAGAAAAATTGAAAGGGACATTACAGTTAGATTTTTCCTATGCGACGATTCCCGTGTTTGGCCAAATAAGAAAGTTGTATCGAGAACAAGAAATGAAGTATATGATTACAACTAAGGAGAAACCGGTTAATCATCCACTTAATTATGTACATACAGATTTAGAGTCTTTTGTTTTTTTTTCCAATAGTTTTAATGATGTAGATAGTCAATTAGTTCAAGCAGAAGATATCCCAGAGATTACCGAGAATTTCAGAGAAATTTTGCAGAAAGAAAGGTAGCTACCAGAAAACACAGTTGAGCAATCAGCTAAAGATAGTGGACATCAAGCAGAAAAAACAGAGCTACCGCAATTTTAGCACTTAGAGGATGATGAAGAGGGTCTATGGACCATGGATTTCGATGGTGCAGTTGGCAATGATGGTGCTGGGATTGGATTTTGGGTACGTAGTCCTTTTTCCACTCCAAAAAAGATATCGAGCAATGTACGGGTATGTTCTTACAAGTTGCCATTTGATTGTTCAAACAATGAGGCTGAGTATGAAGCTCTGATTGTTGGCCGAAATATTCTTAGAAAGCTGAAAGCTAAGAGAATTGCTGTCTATGGCGACTCCGAATTGGTGATTAAGCAGGTAAAGGGAGAATATCAAACGAAACATCCCCGGATGCGGGCTTACCGAAACGTTGTCCTTGATATTTTGAAACAATTTTCTGATTACACCTTGACTTGTATTCCTCGCATTCAAAATGGAATTGCTGATGCGCTTGCCAAGGCAGCTAGTAACTTAAAGATCCCAATGAATTCAAGTAATAAATTCGAGATTCATGTGAAGCACCGTCCTACCGTACCGGATAATCAAAGATGTTGGCAAGTTCTCCAAGATGATGATGAGATTAATGATTTTTTGCAAAGTAAAGGTAAGTTCAAAGATACCTCAATCGATATGGAATTTGATGATGGTGATGATGTTCAAGTTAACCAAATGGAAGTGTTACAGCTGAAAGATAACATTATTCCTAAAGGTTTGATACCTTTAGAAGAACTCTTCAATCAAGATGATGTGGCCAAGAAACCAACTTTACGACCGACTGAAAAAGGAGTAGAGGATGTAAATATTGGGATAGCTGAAAATCCCAAAATGGTAAAGTTATCCAAGTCATTGTCACCAAAGGTAAGGGCTGAATATGTGAGTTTGTTGCCTTCATTTGCTGATGCTTTCGCTTGGGATTACTTAGATTTAAAGACGTATGACACTAATATCATCTAGCATACTATCCCAATTAAGCCTAATCAGAAGCCTTTCCGAAAAAATATAAGAAGAATCAATCCGAAATTGCTGCCATCGATTGAGAAAGAGGTAAACAGGTTGTACAAAGTAGGAATCATTGTTCCTATCAGATTTTCTGATTGGATTTCAAATTTAGTGCTGGTGTGGAAAAAGACAGGTGAGATTAGATTGTGTATTGATTTCAGAAATTTGAACAAGGTGTCATTGAAGGACAATTATCCATTTCCTAAGATGGATCATATATTGCAGCGAGTAGTGGGTGCATCTCGGATGTCACTACTCGATGGGTATTCTGGATATAACCAAATCTTGGTCCATGAAGATGACCGTGACAAAACAGCCTTCACCACTCCGTGGGGGAAATTTCACTATGCTAAGATGCCATTTGGTTTGAAGAATGCTGGTGCAACTTTCCAGCGGGCGATGGACATGGCTTTTGCGAATGAAAAAGATGTTTTCCTTGTTATATACCTTGATGATTTAACGGTGTTTTCTAATTCAGATGAAGAGCACATGCATCACTTGAAGGTTGTTTTTCAGAAGTGCAGAAAATATGGTATCTCGCTTAATCCTAAGAAGAGATTATTCACCATGGATGAAGGTAAGTTACTTGGTCACATTATTTCCAAAGATGGCATTCGTATTGATTCGGCACGTGTTGAAGAAATCCAGCAAATTGACCCTCCTAGGAACAAGAAAGAAATTCAGTCTTTTAATGGTAAAATGAAATTTCTGCGTCGTTTTGTTCCTAACCTTGCTGAGCATTTGAGAGAAATAACAAATATGCTGAAAAAGGACAGCCAAGTGAAGTGGATGGAAGATGCGGTAAAGTCCTTTGATTTGGTGAAGTTGGCACTATCTTCTGCTCTGGTGTTAATTAGCCTGGATTACACCCAATATTTCATTTTGTTTTCCTTTACTTCGGAACACACCATGGCAGCTGTGTTAATGCAGAAATGAAACGGACATGAGAAGCCTATAGCATTTTTCAGTCGAACTATTAGAGACGCAGCACTGAAGTACAACATCATTGAGAAACAAGCTTTGGCACTGGTAAAGGCATTGAAGGATTTTCGGGTATACATTTTGCATTCCCATATTTTAGCTTATGTTCCTAACGCTGCCGTGAAAGATGTTTTAGTACAGACTGATCCGGAAGGAAGACGTGGGAAATGGATCGCAGCTTTGCTTGAATATGATGTGGAAATAAAGCCCACGAAACTGATCAAGGGACAAGGACTGGCGAAAATTATGGCTGAATCCAATTTGCACGCATTAGACATAAATCTGATCGCTGCTATGTCTGATGACGATGAGGAGAATTTTCCACTGCAGGTATCGGAAATGTTTGTTGATTCCCCATGGTATTCAGATATCACCTATGTTCTTCAAAATTTGTCATCACCACCTGGCATGACTCGAAACAAAGGTAGGACCTTGAGACTAAAGGTTGCAAAATTCTGTATTTTGAATTCTGCACTTTATTGGAAGGATCCAAGTGGTGTGTTATTGAATTTCTTGGTGGAGGAAGAAGCGAAGAAGGTAATGGAATATTTTCACAAAGGAGATTGCGGTGGTCATCATTTTTGGAAGACAACTGCCAATAAGATTTTGAGAGCTGGGTACTATTGGCCCACGTTGTTTGCTGATGTTTATAAAACAGTCAAAGGATGCCATGAGTGCCAGATTTTCGAAGGAAGACAGAAATTACAGCCATTGCCACTCAAGCCTATTGAGGTAAGTGCCCCTTTCCAGCAGTGGGGTTTGGATTTCATCGGGGAAATCCATCCTCATTCTTCAGGACAACATAGATGGATTCTAACAGCCACCAATTACTTTACAAAATGGATCGAAGCAGTGCCCACAGGACAAGCCACCGATTCCGTAATTATTTCTTTCCTTGAAAACAACATTCTGTCCCGTTTTGGTTGCCTGAGTAAATTGATCATAGATAATGCAGCGGCTTTTAAGTCAAGAAATATTATTGAGTTTTGTGAAAAGTATAAAATCATTTTGGGGCATTCAACAGCCTACCATCCGCAAGGTAATGGTTTGGCGGAATCTTCCAATAAGTCTCTTGTCAATATCATTAAAAAGTTGCTGGACATAAATAAGAAGAGCTGGCATAAGAAACTGGTGAATGCACTATGGGCTGATCGGGTAAGTCAAAAGAAGTCAATTGGTATGTCTCCTTTCGAGTTGGTTTATGGAGTAGATACAGTTTTTCCTACATCACTTGCTGTTCCGGTGGTCAAGCTTCTTCAAGAAGCTGATAGTGAGGAAAGTCATATGCAGAGAAGGATAAATCAGATGATTCACTTACAGAAAACGAGAGAAGAGGTCTTCCAGAATGCATTTAAGTTGCAGGAAAGAATCAAAAAGATCTATGACAGGAAAGCAAAGGAAGATAGATTCCAGTTGGAAGAGGTAGTGCAGAAGTGGGACGCTAGAAATGAAGACAAGGGAAAGCATGGTAAGTTTGAAAACCTTTGGAAAGGTCCATTCAAGATTGCAGCATATCGAGGTCAGAACGCCTTTCTGTTGAAGGAGATGAACAGTGAAGACTGTCCAGGAGGACCGATAAATGTTCGGTTTCTCAAACGGTACCATTTTTGAGTATTTTTCTGCAGTATTACATCGCCATTGTATATACCATTTTATTTCAAATTTTATTGTAAGTGTGCACTGTAGTATTTTCTTCAGTATGGGGCCCAAAGCGAAGGCTATAATCCTGAAGAGGGATTTTAGTTTTCATTTAAGTTTGTTGAGTCTGTTTGTTTCAGTCATTTCTATTTCAAAATTTGAGTCAGTTAGAGTTAAAATTTCAGTCAAATAAATTCAGTCAACAGTCTTGAGTTGTTTCGTCCAATAATAGATTCCATGACCCAATGGACAAAGGAACTGGTCTGCTCTCCCAAAGATCTGCCGTTCCTGGCACCTCCAAGGAGCTACCATCCCCATTGGAGCCAATGTTAGAGTCGGACTTTGCAGCCCTCTGTCAGAGATCATCTTTCTATTTGCAGTTCATTGTTTAGGTGTCTCGCTCAATTCACTTCGTTGCATTTCGCTAGGGGCATGCCATTGACTGACGGAAGGGTTTGGTCTTCTTGTTTTTCCTCATGCTTATACCTGCTGGGTTAGTTAAAAATCCTCAAAATCCATCAAAGTTTAGTTTACGTCATTCATAGTCATAAATGATTATTTTGGTCAAAAAGAGTCTTTTAGTTTTTGAGTCTAGGGCTCAGTCTTTTGATATGTTCAATAAATGACCGCAGGCCATGAGGATGGTTTTTGAAGAGGTTCTTAGTTCAAATTTTCATCATCAAACACATTTTAGGACATTTAATGTTCAAAACTCTGTTTTGAATAAGAAATTGTCGAATTAATTTTTTGTAATAATCATGTATTTTTCCATCTTGAAGTTTTCAAAGCAGGCTCTGGTTTTCCTTTGCCAAACATCAACGCCAATATCCCTACAAAAATCAACTAATTTCATCAGTTAAAGCTCAGAAATTCAGTGAAAAGCCAAAAGACAGAGTTCTATTAAAATGACAAAGTGCCAAAATAAAAAAACATTACAAAGTGGGTTTTGGAGAAAGCAAAAATGAAAGACACCTCTTGCAAGATATTTCACAAAGTCATATACCTATTTGCATCGAGAAACATTCACAAAATCTCATTGAGAAATCGAATTTCAAGGTTGGAGAGCAAACTGTGTTTTGGGAAGGCCGACTGTGTGTGATAGCAGAGCGCGGCGCATAGGAAAGAGGCGCGGCGCATTGGGCCAAAACTGTCAGTTTTTTTTTTCACAGGCACGGTGCACCAAACCAGCGCGGCGCACTGGGTGTGCGCGCGGTGCATTGAGCCATCAAGCCCGAAATTCATCAAACCTCTCCAAATTTTCAAAATCAAACAATTTTTCCGTTCCATGTAAGTTGAAAAAACCTTTGTTCATTGATTTGAAGACTTGTTTGGTGTTTGGGACCAAAGATCAAATGTTAATGGTGAAAGACTTAACCCTATATCCACTTCACAATTTTCTCCTAGGGTTTTGAAGGGAGGTCATTTAAAAAAAAAACTTGAAATTGTGGTGTTTAAAACCTGAGTCCATAGACATTTGTGCTTTGGTTATCATTTTCGTTACTGTCATTACTACCACTACCATATTGTTATACCATTGTCCCGTGTCTCTCATTTATTTTGTTTGCATGTGGTAAGTCTCAAAATCCTATCATTCACTATCCATTTAAAGGCCCATTTCCACACGATCCAAAGGCTGCATTTATATCTTTGACTGCACTTGTATGTTGTCATTTCTTTAACTCCTGTTCCTAAAACTACAAGTCCCATCATTATCACCCAGTCCCAGATCATTTGCAAAGGTGTCTAAACTCGAATTTTTCCAAAGCAGTGAGTAAATGTTTGTCCATTCCAAAGTCAGGTGACAATCCATTGTGTTCACTTTGACACTTCCTTGTAGCCTCTCATTTCATGTGACACATTTGGCATTAAAACAAATACATCAATTGCTCATTTTCTGACCAACCAAACACATAGTTGATAAACACATTTTCAGCATCATGTCAGAGACAGATTCACCATATGAGCAGGGGTGCGAGCAAGACAGTGACTCTACAACAGAACTTAATGCGCCAAGGAGATCTCACAAAAGTGGCAGGCATGTCAGGGAAGAACCCACTTCCTTGGCACAGTTGCAGGCTTGCCCGCTTGCAATGGATTGTTTTCAGTGTCAGTCATGTTTCCAGTATTGTGAGATGATTGCCCGAACTCAGCATCATCATGAGTTATCTCGCCTATTTTTCTTACATTCGCATAATGGTCGTGTAAACCTTGCTGGAGTGGATTTTAATTTGTCACCAGAGACTATTTCTGAGGCGACCGGGATACCAAACATCGGTGAAAAGTGGAATAAGCGGCAGCAGTTGGAGAGGGCATATTATGAGCCTTACATTAGACCCAGATATCTGAGGCAGCTGATCAGGGTATTTCCTTTCTGGTTTCTGAAAGATGAGTATGCACCATTGATGAAACTTATCATTAGGTACTTCAGTTGTGAAGGGCGCTTTTCACGCTTGTATGCGTATCACATCTAGCTGTTGATGCATTTCACGAGAGTGCGCATGATGAGCATTCCATACTTCATGTACCGTAACATAGAGCGGATGAAATTCCTTGTAGAGAAGAAGACCCCAGCGCAACAGCATAACAACATTTACCATTACGCGCTTATCAAAATCATGGTGGTACATCAGCTCGCACAGCAGGGCATCGCATGGGATGAGTTCATTTCCCATGATTTCTTTGCAGTGCCACAGCCTCCCGAGGTTGTTCATGATGAGGGAGAGCCTTCACGCCAGTTTGAGGTTCCAAAGACTAAGCATATCAGTGCTCCATTGTATGTGACATATCAGCGAGGCCACAGAGCCTTATTTGCAGCGACACGACGAGTACTATCTCCACCCGGGGTGGAAGGGGTCTCGTTGACTTCATCAATGGCTTGAGTACTATCTCCACATGATGTGGAAGGGATCTCGCCTTCGACAATAGCATAGGTACAAGTTTAGGACAAAGGCAAGAGGCCTATGCACGATGAGGGCCCTTCAGGAGGCCAAGATACTGATTTTGTTTTGATCGATGTTGATGCGAGCTCTCCTAGCTCGAAACTGAAAGAAATCATCCAAGAAAAAAAGGCCGAGATTGACATGCTGATTGAGAAATTGCAGAGAGCTCAGTGGGTGATATATTACTTGGAGCAGCGTAATAAACAGCTAGAGGATCGATACACACTTATAGAGTTGTGGCAAATCCGTGAAGATCGACAATTGGCTCGGAAGAGACCAGGTGACATGACACCATTTGAGCGAGAGACTTGCCTTACGCATGTAAAAATTCATCTTGAGGAGCTCTTGGAAAAGGCCAATAGGTACAAAGACATGCTCAAGCATATGAAGAATCACTATTGGGCCCGCACACACGTTTGCAGAGCAAAAATGAAGATCCTGAAAGCAAGGCTGAAAAGAGCACTGAAACGTCGAAAGAGGCCGGATCCACTCCGAATCTTGGCCGATGCTTCCCTGGCTGAGCATGAAACATGATGGGAGACCTTCACTCCAAATGTCAGCAAATTTGGAGAATATTTTGTCATTTTGAAAATTTTGGTTGCAAAACAGGTTTTTCCACCCGACGCGTCGCGCCTCCCGACGCGTGCTTATGATTGGGACACCTTCTGGAGGAAAACTTGATATTTTTGGATTTTTCATGGTAAGTTATGCATGTTCAGGAATGGCCGAATCATTTCGTCAAATTCTGGGTGGTCTTAAGGGCCAAAAACACCATGAAAATCACCTTTCTGCCACCTTTTGCACCAGCAAGAAGTAGTCTTGGGAGAATGAAGTTTTGGAGGGGAAAATGAGCTCCAAATTGAAACATTCCACTTGGGTTGGATAGCAGACATCCAGGGATTTCCAACAAGCTATAATGAGCTCAATTTGGACTTCAGGAAGTGCTCCAAAAATAGGTCCAAATTAGTGCGGCGCATAGAGCTTTTGAGCGCAACACATAGAGGAATTCAACCTATTTTTCACCTTCTAGCTCAGGAATTCAGCCAGTATTGACTAGTTTCATCACTTGATGTAATTTTTGATCTAGCTTGATGTAATTTGGTAACCATGATGTAATTTTGGCATGTATTTACTTGTTCTAGATGATTCATTCACCTAAAAGTGAAAATCAAGTGAATGGATCAGTTTCCTAGCATATAGAGGCAATTTGTTTGGCTGCCTAGATTGTAGCTCCTTGTTTAGAATTGGTTCAAACTGCTCCTAGAAGCATGAGATCAACCCCTAGAGGCATGAGAAGGGGTTAGAATTGTCTATATATTGTATTTTCTGAGACATTTTTAGGGTTGGACTCTTGGGAAAAGTTTGGCACCTCATTGTACATACATTTTTAGTTTTTGGCAAAGGAAAGACCAGAGTTTTGCAGCACTTGTTGGGATCCTTGTGGCTTCTGAGTTTTGATGATGTTATTATTATGTTATTGTAAGTTTCATTGATTTTATATGTTTTCCATTTCCATTCTCTATGCTTCTGAATTAAACAAATGAGTATTTGAGGTAGAATTCATTGATTTGCTGGTGCTCTACCTTAAGCTTTTGTTTAGTTGTTTATGTTTTCGTCAGTTTGAAGAGGATCCTTGCACGCTATCGCCCTCTTCAGCTCCTCAACATTATTTTCCATCCATTCACTCGATCTAAGACATCAGAGCCATTCCCTACCTTGCCCCAACTTGAACTCTGCAAGATTTGGCCTCATCCCCAAGCCCAAAAAGTGATTTTCCCTTTTTTCCAACAAAAACCCTAAAAACCAAAATCAAACCCTCCTATTTGTTTATCTAGCCTAATATCAGTAGTTTTTTAAGTCATATCAAGCCCTTTTGAATATTTTCATTGAGATTGACCTGGAGAGAGCCCTCTCCTGTCCTCGTAGGGCTAGCTACGAGGCTGAGCATGGTTTGGTGTTGTCCTTCTTCTGCCTTATTTTAGCCTAATGTGGATTTGGGAACTAACAGGACCATGTACAAAATTCTGTTGTAAGGGTATCTTCACTTGTTGCTGTACTGCTGGTTCTTGTGCTCGCTGCCTCTTTTCTTGACTCTGAATTACGGTTGCTGCTGGGCACAAAAGTTAGGATTTCTGATCTGCGGTTCAGGCTTATCAAGTGTTAATATTTCAAACATCTTTTCCATCTTACAAAGAACTTGATTTGAAGTGGAAACCTCTTCCTTAATCGCTACTTTATTTTCAGCTTTCATTCTAGCTCTCCTGGCATTCAACTTGGCTTCAACGCTGACTGCAATTTTTTGCATATCTTCTAAAGTTCCTGGATTTCTTTCTCTTAATTGATAGGGCATGTTAGGATCGAAACCATCTGGAAACTTAATCAAAGCCGACCCCCTAGGTGGCTTTATATCAGCAGGAATTGCATTGTAAACAAAATTGAATCTAATACAATAATCTTGAACTGACTCACCAATGTTCTGCTTGATATTGTCATATTTAGAAAGGATTGAAAGAGGGTCTTTCTTCACTTCCCATCGATCCAAGAATTGTCTCTGAAGATTAGGAAATGTAGCAATACTTCTAGCCGGCAAAGCTCTGAACCACTTTCTTACTTCACCTCCAAAGGTTTGTACAAAGAATCTCATTGTCACATTTTCCGCATCAATCTCATGAAGGTCAAAAAAATCTGCCATCCTATCCACATGTTGCTGAGCAGTAACACTTTGAGGAGTGCCATAAAACAATGGAATTTTTCTTTGATAACCAACAGGCATGTCATCCAGGTTTTGAGGCAATGTGAGGGGTGCAAATCGGGCAACCATTACTCTTGGTGGATTTACAACCGGGTTTGGTGATATAGGAGGAGTTGGAGGAGTTGATGTATGAGGTGTATGTGGTGTGGATGGAGGAGATACTATTGCAGATTGTTGATCAAGGGTAGAAGGTTGCACGGGAATGGTAGGAACAAAAGGAGGCTCGGTAGGAATTTGTGAACCAGATGTAATTTCGGATGACCCAAGAGTTGCAGATGCAGACTCTATGAATTCGGGAATGTTTGTAGCCACAATGGAATTCTGAATATTCAAGATATAACTATAAATTGATCTTTTAGCTTTTTCAATTTCAAGATCTTTGACAAACTCTAGATTTAGGACATTAGAATCAATAACACTTTTAGACTTAGTCTCAAACAACGACAACTCAAATTGTTCGTCAAACTCAAGATCTTAAAGATACTAAAAAACAGCGGGGCATGAATGAGATTTGAACACAGGAATCACAGGACTTTATCGATGAAGGATTCTCGAAATAAGATTTGGATTTTCATACACAGGAGGTGGATCAGGATCCGGATTTTCTTTGGTATGTCGTCTGGAAGCTAGTGTGTTGAATTATTCTCAAAAATCAAATGGACAAAACCAACTTGTTCAGCCTATCAAATTCTAAACTCATCATCCAAAAGTCTAGAATGATCTGATATACTGGGGAAATTTACAAGTCATATGTTGCATTTACAAACTTGACCGGAGACTGATTGAAGCAGCGTTTATCTACTTATGCACTTGCAAAGCAATGTGCAGTTCGAAGGCTACCTAGCATAACTTCAGGCTCCATATATAACTTATAAAACGAATAACACTAACAAGAAAACCATTTTGTGGGTCCCCAGTATGGTCACCACTATGTTATGGCCTAAATATACCTCAGGCTGAGAAAGGCAGAGTCTAGGGTAACATCAAACCATGCTTAATTTGGTAGCTAGCCCTACTAGATTGGGAGAGGGCTCTCTCCTGGTCAATCTCAGAAAAAATAATCAGTGAGGCTTGAGATGAGTTGAATAAAGGCTAATTTTAGGCTAGGTATATATGTAAAAGAGTTTGATTTGATTTTTAAGGTGTTTTTTGGATCAAAGGGAAGGGAAACTTTTGGGTCTGGGGAATGATCAGTTTTGCAGAGAGCTGAATGGGGCAAGGTAGGAAATTTTTTTGACACTTCAAATTTGAATGAAATGGATAAATCAGACCAGTGAGGAGCTAAAAAGGGTAAGAGAATTTCAAGAATCCTCTTCAGACAGTTGAAAACATAGAAAATCAAACAAAACTCAAGGCAGAGCACTGCAAATCTAATAAATTCCACCTTTATACTTGTTTGTTTAACTTAAGAAGAAATAAGAAGGAAGATGATAAACATGAAACATCAGTAAAATTAAAATCACAGAGAGAAATACATCATCAAAAAAAAGAGAAACATGAATCCCAAGGAGTGCTGCAAACCCTGGTCTATTCTTTTGCCAAAATGCAGAGATGAAATGTACAATGAAGCTCAAAGGAATCCCCAGTGTCCAGCCCTGAAAATGACTGAAAAACTATAAGATATAGACAAGCATAACTCATCCCCATGCCTCTAGGGGTCGAGATCACTAGTTTAGGAGCTGTTTCAACAAGATCTAAACTAAGAACTGGAAAATAGGCAGTGGAACAACTTGCCTCTATAAGATAGGAAACTGATTCATTCAGTTACAATTCACCTTTTGATGAATGAATCTACTTCCATGAGTAAAAATTTTCCAAAATTACATCAAGAGCCATGAAATTACATCAAATTACATCAATATTTTTACATGTGGAAGTAAGAAAGTGAAACTGGCCAAAACTAGGCGAAAAGCAGAGTTACTAAGTGAAAAATGTGCCAAAATCCCCAATGCGCTGCGCCTGAAATATCTATGCGTCACGCCAGTTTGGAGCCAGTTTTGAAGGCCTTCCTAGTGTCAAAATTGAGTGCAGGATAGCTTGTTGGAAATATCTTCCTATCTATGTTCCAACCCAAGTGGAATTTATGAATGTGGTTGCCATTTTTCCCTCCAAAAATGAGTTTTCCCAACACTGCTTCCTATATGTCCAAAAAGGGGCAGAAAGGTCATTTTTAGGGTGTTTTTGACCCTTCTGGAGGCCCAAAACCTATCAAAATCTCTTGGCCATGGGTAGGAATGCATAAATTTCCATGAAAAATCCAAAAATACAAATTTTTACCCAAGAGGATATCCCAATCATAAGTGCGTGCCAAGTGGCGCGACGCGTTGGGCTGAAAAATCTGTGTTTAGGCCAAAAAAAATCAAAATTGACAAAATGTGTCCCAAATTTCTTGAAATTTGGGCCGAGTGTCCTCCATCATGCACTATGCTAGGCCAAGGAAGCCTTGGCCAAAATTTGAAGTCTATCTTGCCTTTTCCGATGCTTTAATGCCCTCTTTAACTTAGCTTTCAAGATCTTGATTCGTGCCTTGCAAACATGATTTCTCGCCCAATAATGATTCTTCATGTGCCTCAACATGTTCTTTTCGTTTTTCTCCTTCTCTAATAGCTTCTCCAAATGAATACTAACCCTTTCGAGCCAAATTTCTTGATCAGCCTCAATCTCTCGCCCAATGGATGTCATCTCGGTTTGGCTCCTTTGGGCAGCTTGCCGGTTCTCACGTATATTTTGCAACTCTATGATAGCTTGCTAATCTTCCAACTGTTTGTTTCACTTCTCAAGGTAGTTGATAATCCATTGGTCTCTTTGCAACTTGATGGTCAAAATGTTTATTTCCGCCTTCTGCTCCTGAACAAACTCTCTCAACTTTGAGCTTAGTGAGCTCAAATCCTCATCAATGGGTATGAAATTTGTATCCTGGCCTCCTGAAGGCCCCTCATCCTGCATGGGCTTATTACCTTTGTACTATACCTATACCTGTGCTACTGATGATGGAAGCGAGACCCCTTCCACCCCAGGTGGAGATAATACTCACCTGGTTGCTGCAAATAACCCTCTAGTGCCTCTCTGATAAGTGACATACACCGACACACTAGTAGTCTCTGTCTCCTGACCGTCATGCTGATATGAAGGTTCACCTGACTCATGAACAACCTCCGAAGGAACCTGAGGAGCTGTGAAGAAATCATTAGAAATGAAATCCTCCCATGAAATAGCCTGCAAGACGAGCTGATGCATAACCACAATCATGATGAGTGCAAAGTGATAGATACTACTATACTTCTCCTCAAGAGTTTTCCTTTGCACGAGAGTGGTCATCTTCTCAATATTCCAGCACATGAAATAAGGGAGGTTCATCATCCTCACCTAGATGAGATGCATCAGCAACCTGATATGATACACATAAAGATGTGAAAACCGGCCTTCACAATTGAAATATTTGATGATAAGTTTCATCAAAAGATCATAGGAATCCTTTAGGAACCGCAAAGGAAACACTCTGTTGAGTTGTATCACAAAGATGGGTCTGATATATGGCTCATAGTGTACCCTGTCAACCTGCCACCTTTTGTTCCATTGTTCTCCAACATTTGGTATTCCGGTTGCTTGAAAGATAGTTTCAGGTGTTAAAGTGAATGTTACACCGACAAGGGTGACATGACCATCATGTAAATGCAACAAAAAAAAATGGGCCAACTCTTGATGGTGATGGACCCTAGCAGCCATTTCACAAAATTGATAACAAGACTGATGTTGAAAACATGCCATGGCAAGTGGACAATCCTGCAATTCAGCCAATGAAGTGGGCTTCTCCCTCACATGTCTGCCATTCTTACGAGATCTTCTAGGTGCATGTAATTTAGTTGTGGAATCACTGTCTCGGTCATAAGATGTATCGGTATCTGTCTCCATGATGTCCAAGGTCTATATTGTCTTGGATGAAAATGAGAAGTTTGGTGTCTTTGATTTTGTTGCCAAATAAGTGATAACAAGTGAGGGACTATGGAGGGATAGGGTAGTGAAAATGATAGACTATTGCTAAGTGAAATTTGTCAATTGAAGATTTTTGGAGCAGTTACTTGGTTTCTTGAGATAGCCTTGGGGTTTAGGGAAATTTATAATTGGGATATGGGGTAATGGGAATGGGATAGGGAATGAATGATTTAGGGATACAAGGGAATAGGGAAATGGGCTGTTGTGAGAAGATAGATAGTGAGGAGGGATTAACAAGATGGGGGAAATGAGAATGATTGACACCAAATCAATTTCAAAACCCTAAAGGAGCATTCTTCCAACAAGAGAATAGGGTTTGATTTTTTGTATTTAAACTCTCATAAACATCACCAAACACATGTCATTGGAAATTACAAGGTTTATTGACTTACTTGGACAAAGATGGACCGAGTCGATTTGAAGATTTGGAAAAAATAGTAATAAATTTGATTCCAGGCCCAATGCATCGTGCAACCAACCTAGTTTACCGTGCCGCTTCTATGCATCGCGCAGGAGCAAATTTAAAAACAGGGAGCCGACCCAATGCATCACACTTGCCCGAAACGTCGCGACAATCACCCAATGCGTTGCGCAAGGAAACTTCAACATCGTCTGCCCTCAAATTTCTTGCTTCGACCTCCACGGTTTCTCCTTGGCTTACTTCAGTCTTCTTGACATACAAATGAAGTTTTAAAACATGAAAATATCTTATATTCCAAGGATTTTTATTTTTCTTTAAAAAAACCCACTTTGCAATGTTTCAAACTTTAACACTTTTCAAAAACTCTGTTTTGCTTCCTTTTGGATTTTTAACTGAATGATGACATTTCTTTCTATCTTGCAGGGAATGGATGGCATGGAGATTTGAAAAAGGCAACCAGGGTTGCAAGTGAAATTATTATCACAACTGAGAAAATTTAAAATTACATTTATTTATACATAAAGATAAAAAACACTATTTTTCTTCAAAACATAGTTTTGAAGAAAAACCATTATTAAGCATATAATGATGAAATTTTATCACTGAAACCTTGTTTAAAAATTCCTCATGTGTCTGCTAACCATTATTAGGCATTCTAAAGACCTGATTAATGAAACCCTAGACCTAATGAGACTAAAAATCTAAAATGACTCTTTGCAAACTATGAGACAAAAAATGACTGTAAATGATTTTAATGAACAGAAATAGGCCAACAGGTAAAGGACATGAGGGACATGAGTGACAAGCCACTACCATTAGATGATCCATGCTCCTAATGGAATGTAGCTGACTGGACTGAGTGAGACACCTAAAATGAAATGCAACAAGAAAATTTTGATCACTGATGGAGGGATGAAGATACTAACACTAACACGCCTGATGGCCAAAACTTTGTATTATATTGAAAATTTTAGGTTTTTATATATTTCAAAGGGTTTCCGCCAAAATGCAAGTTTTAAAATGATAACAACCGTTGATCTGAAGCTGATTAGATGGACAACACATCATCGCATCGGCAAGTTTTTTCGGGCGCATTCTATTCCAACCCCCGATTGGTCAACCTCCGACGAGTCCTCCACCATCATTCTGATCTAAAGATCGACGGTCCATAATTAATCACTTCAGTGCCCTCTATGTCCATCACCTCGCATATTGAGAAGCTCCGATTGCATTTGGACCGTCCATGTGTCCAGATCGGACGGTCCAGATCGCATCTTGCGACTTTGGTTTAAATTTATGTAGCCCTGCTCATAATGTTTCTCGGCCAATCCTGGCTATTGATCTCTGCAAATCAATGGCCCTCATCGACCCTTCTTCTGCCTTTTTTTATTCCCATTGAACCTCCAGATTCAATCCTAGCCGTTAATTCTGCTCATCCAACGGATTTTATCAATCCCGCCGGGCCCGACCCCTATGGGTCTTGCCTCCTCCCACTTTTGATCTCTGTTGTTCATCTTTTGATCCAATGGTCCAGGTTGATACCGCCTACCCCCTGCCCCACTTGTTATCACCTGCATACCTATCTAATTATCGATCTCTTTCTACAACTGTCAGATCTAAGACCCCAAATCTGACGGTAGATGCGCATTTTTGCATAATTTCATGCCCAAATGATAATTCTAAAAAATTACGCGATATAAGCGGTTTTTTAATGCCACGTGTCACCTGATAATGCATATCGCATTCGAAAAGTTAAAACTTCCCATCTGCCTTTTTGTCGCACGAAAACAGTTCTTTTCCCTCAGAAACCACTTTATTCGCCCTCTCTCCCCGCCGTCGATCTTTGCATATCTACGGCTTAGATCTAATATCGCATTGTTCTATTGCCCTCTGCCATATACCAAGGACCTTCAACGAGCAATCACGGTAGTTGACCTCTGATTCCAAATTGATCCAATGGCCTGAATCCTTTTCAGGAACCCCAATTTCATCCTAACCTTTATCACTTAAGGTTTTTAACCCATTTTCTCTCATTTTCTTTTATTTTCAAAATAATGGGACCCCTTCCCATTATTTTTTCACTTCTAATCCCGAATGTTGATCTTCATGGTCAGATACAGATCAATGTTTCTAACTTAATTTCTCCCTCTGCTCTCCTTTAACCTCTGCAAATAGATCCCAACCATTGGATGTTGCCATCCAACGGCCACGCTCTCTCCCCACGTCCTCTGAAGTAGTTCACCCACAGAACGCAGGATTTTATAAATATTGTTCATATTTTACAGGGTTTTGATGGTTTTCCATCATATTAAATAAAAATCCAAAGGCTGGGAATGACGATTACCATGCCTTTGATTCATCAAAGGGAACCATTCACAGGGTTCTACGACACGTCTCATCGATGCTTCATGGGCATTGATGCTACATGAGCCTTGTGTGGCCCTGCACATCAACAAGACACAGAAAAATAAATAAAACAAGAGAGTATCAGTGTTGAAGACCTGCCACAACAGAAACATAAGATTGAAGAACATTTTGGGGGGATTATGGCTAATATTGATTATCAAAAGCCTAAACCTCCAAATTAAAACAGGATTAAAGGAAAATCAGAAAGATCTATCAAATAGAAAGCCTCTACCGCCACATCTGAGGCAAATTGATTCCTCTCAGCTACCAGATTGCCACCTATGCCTTCACAACATTCAAAAAAAGGCCGAGTAATGACTAAAATAGAGCATATCTGCTCCTTACAGTTGAATATTTATTTTGAATCAAAGAAGCTAATATAAACTATTAGCAGAGTTATTGTAAAAGATGACACAAAGCCTTAAAGTCAACATAAGCTTCCAGCAAGCTTAATTATTTAATGCAAACCAATTAATACAGAAGAAATATTAGAATGTTCTCCATTGAGCCCCTCAAAGGTTGAGAAATAGTAAACTGTATTAATTGAACTTAAAATATATTTTATCCCATTCCACCTCCTCATCTCTCCTATAAATACTTTTGAAGAAGATGAGATAAGGGTTGGTTGATCACTTGTTGTAATATTGAAACTCTCTGAAATAATACATAGTCTGTTGAAGTTGATGAAGAAACTGAAGTCTTGGAAGCCTTGATGATGTAGTTGCATGCTTGTTCTTGATAAGGCTCTATCATTGGATCCAAGAACTTGGTTGTTGGTGAAGTATCCTGAACTGTTCATGTTTTCTCCTGTTTTCATTTTGTTCCATAATTTCTTACTACAGTAGGTTGAAAGTTTTAGGCTAAGAAATGACTCCTGGAAGCACCTTAGACCTTTTCATCCTTCACTGTTTCATGTTTTCTTCTGCTGAGGTATTTTAAAGTCTTTAATCTCTCTCTTTAGTCCTCGTGCTTGTTTATTTCTATAATAGTTTGAATAAGTTGGTTTCAACATGATTTATGGTTCTCCCTGCTTGTCTGCTGCCACTTAAAGGCTGTTATTGAAGTCTCCCTTTGAGGTATCTTTGTTTATAGTGAGCCAAGGAGGTCTGTTCTGATCTTTCCCTTTGTCCTTTCTTTAACAATTGTCTTAAAGGTCTTTATAGTTGTAATCATAGATGTGTTAGGTGTTCCCTCTTCTATGACTGCAATTATCAGTGAATATTTTATGTTTTCTAAGTCATTTGAAATAAAATATTTGAGGAAATAGGGTGTTCCCTGAATCTTAGATTTCATTTTAAAAGTTGTTTTGAAGTCATTATTTGCTTAAAGTGGGGTTTTTAGAATTCATGGTTAGCCCTGTCTATCAAATAACTCTTTATTGTTCAAATCATGTTTTCAAAATTCCCTTTGTTGAGAATTAAAACTTCTCTTTTCTAAAAACCATTAATGTCCATCTCATTCAAAACCAAAGGATCCTGTGGCCAATTTAGATTTTCCCTTTGATATCCCATATCCAATGATAAGTTTGTCATAATCTCTTTTTGACTCCATTGCCCAATGAAGCTAATACTTCTTCTTTCTACCTACCTTTCCTAGATCTTTCATATTCTGATGTATCAATTCAACCAAACAAACAAACAAACACTTGTACTTAATAACTATTCTAAAACCAATACTAAAATCACACAAGATAAACCTTTGCAAACAAACATTTGAGAGATCCCTCTCTGAGAACATGAGGACTAGATCCTGTAACTCTAAAGATTGGTTCTAATGTTTCCTTGTCTTTTGATTTGCCAAACTATCAAAACACGGGACACCAACAAAAGGTGAAGGAGATGCATGGAATGAAAGAATAGTGGCGAAATCTAGATGTGAAATGAAAGTGTCCCAATATATTTCCGTCTTCTCAAGCTGATGAAGAATGATAACCTTGATGAGGGAGTGATGGAAAAGGCAACATGACTGCTAAGAAGGAGGTCTTTTCTGAACAATGGAGGCCATTTTTTCAATACTTCTATGGAGGAAGAAAGCGAGATTTAACAATTTGGCTCTGGTGAAATCCATGAGCAATCGGACATGGTAAGCATAGACCTGGGAGAATATTCCCTCGCAAGTGAAGTATTTCATGATTATCTTCATGAGGGGAGCATAACTAATCAACATATATGAGAAGGGAAAGATGGATGGACATGTATCTCTATGCTCAAGCTTCAGAAAGGGTTTGTATTGTTCTGAGTCTAGGTGACTTTGTTTAAACCACTTCTCTCTGACATAAGGGATTTTGGTGGCCTTGGAAATGGATCTAGGAGAAAAATTGAAATCCAAGCCCGCCAACTCAAAGTGTTTCCCTTGAAATATTAAGGAACAAATATGTGTGAAGGGGGAATAGCTTTTCACCTCCTGCACCCTTTGACAAAAATCTAGACATCCAACTTCATGAAAGTTAAAAAATACTGATGGATGAGAATTTACCTCTTCAGTTGAAATAGGCTGAAACCTCCTGTGAAGGCCACTTCTATTATCTTGCCTGGGAGGCATATTGTTTTGAATACTCTTTGCTGACTAACAAAAACAAGTTTTCTCAAATGGTCCTTGAAATGGTTTCTTAAGAACACACCCTGTCCTCCTTAGAAGTCACTGTTTTGTCCTCTTTTATGCCAAACAACAAGTGCTTTGTCAAATAAAAACAAGAAGTCAGTTTATCACTAAGTTTGGGCAAACTCTTGAAAGGTTTGTTTGTGGTTTCTTGGTGAAGAAGGAACCTTTGTTTTTATAAGAACACCTTTCTCTCAAAAAATATTCTTCTAATGTTCACTGTTTCTATACAAAGGTAGACAAAACAACCTTGAGCTGTCTTGAGAAACCTTTCAATCACAGACTCTGATGTTTTGGACTATGGAGGCTGAACAAAGTTTTCTTTTTCACCATACAGAGAGGACACTTTTAAAATGAAAAAGCCTTTAGACTATGACCACAGTTTTCCCCTTTGAGTTTTAAACAATTTCTGCTCTTGTTTTAACACTGTTTAGGACACTCTTCAAATTGATTGGAGACCTCTACCACTTTGTATTTCTGTCTTGTAATTTTTGTATGGTTTTCACTATTCTCAAAAGAATTGAAGGCCCTTTAAAACTGATAAAAACACACCCTACCTATTACTGTAACAATATTTGGCAACCACAACAATAAACATCCTTGATTTTTTACCAAAAACGCCACTCTCCAATCACTGTTTTTGTCTTGGAAAAACGCGGTATCAATAACCCCCCTTAGAATTTTAAATGCACCAAGGGGTAATGGAAAATACCTTGAAAATGGCTTCGGAACTTGTTTTATTGATTGGAGCAGCTCCACAGAGTTTTTTTGAAGGTGTTTGGGTGAGCGGCATGTTCACAAAGAAGAACGCCGCGCAGTCGGCTCAGCCTCGGGCAGTGGGTGAAACGACGCTACAGGTGTGTTGCGCACCGCTATAGGTGCGCCGCGCAACAATAGAAACCCTTTGTATTTTTTTTTGCAGGCACGTCGCGCGCTTTTATAGGTGTGCCACGCAGGCTTGAGGGCCTTAGAAACTCTAAAAAACACTGAAATCACTTGCTTCTCCAATGAACAGCAAGGGGAGCACTTGGTTAGTGTTTTGAAATTTCACAGTGGGACTTTTCAACGGTCTCATCCACATTTAAATGATGAAAAATCCAACAAACTTTTGAACATACTTGTGAGGCTTTGAATGCCCTTTGAAAAAGACTTTTGTTATATAAAAACTCAACATGCTATTTTTTATCCTTTCATCACCTTTTTAGATATCGTGAAGCCTTTTTCTTCAAACAAATTTATGACAAATGCTATGAATGCTATTTTTAAATTATTCATAGATATGATCCTTCCCAATGTGAAGAAGTCATATCAGGGCTAAAATATTTTTCATTGTCTCTCTATTAATGCAGCAACTCTGTCACTGTTTGTCCATATTTGTTCCTTAAACGAAAACTGCTCTAGAGTAATAACAAAGAGTGATGATGCATCCTTTGATATTTCTCTTTGACCTTGGGTGAAAACTTAGTTGCATTCACCTAGGTTTTACAATCATCTGTTTATCAAATAGGAAATACTTTAAACACATTTCCTACAATTATATGCAACAGCAAGGTATTTTCACATGTTTCATAGAAAAAAGGCCTTTGTTTATGACAGTGGCATGTTTCATTTTTTTGAATGTTGTCCTTGAATTTAAAACATGTGCCATACCCTTTCCTCACATTGATGAGTCTGTCCAAATTTTGTTCAATTTAGCTACAAGTTGCCTTTGAATGAGATCTTTGATAGAATAAAAACCAAACCTCTTTGATTATTATAGTACCACTGCTTGACCATCTTCTTAACAACATTTTCTACTCATAATCATCCAATGGTTTCCCACTGCACTCAAAGTCTGCCTTTCAGACAGTGAAAACATATAATCAATCCTTGAAACACCACTGTTGTGTTAGTGGTTTCATCTATTGGAGAAAAAGGTGTTAAAACAATTTTTTAGGCAGTTTGCAGCATTGTTAGCTTTGTGCCCTTTAAATGAGGCCATACCTCTGTTCCTGGCCCTCTACTTGTTAAATGAAGGAGGCCTTTATCACATTGCCAAACCCTCTTCTTGTTAAATGAAGGAGGTTTACAACAAGTGACCCAACCCTCTGCTCATGTTTGGAGGAGGTTTTACAGAGTGATTCTATTTCATCCCTTTATCAAACTATGTCATCTTTCCTTGTAGTGCCTATTCACAGTTAAGTAAATAAAAGTGAAAATTTGACAATATGTCATGAGGGGCATTCTCTGAGATATGTAATCCTATTGGAAAAATACCCTTATACATCTTTGGAGATCAGAAGAAACCTGACCTGTATCTGCAGAGTATTATTTGTTAGTCATTAGTCACTAACCTTTTTGGTTGTGTTTGTAGGAGTTCATTGAATTACCTCTCTGTCCAGCACTTGCATCCCAGGCTCAAAACCACATGAGAAGCAGTTGTCTTCTCATGTTAAGTTTAATAATGTCTTCTGGAACACTGGTACAATTCTTCTTTTTGAAAAAGACATTGAAACACTGTAAATCCACCTAATATCAGTTTGATTTGTGGCATATGCACTGCTAAGACATCAAGGCTTGTTAGTGGCACGACTTAAGGGTGTATCAAGCTTTATTTGTAGAATAGGAAGGTCATCTATGACTGGTTGATATTAGACAGAGGTTCTTTTGGCTTTAGGATAGTTTTCCAAGGGAGGAATGCCTAAAGCGCCACTACCTAACTTAGGGGAGATTTTTGACAGATTTGGAGTATTGTCTTTGGAGCTGATGGACAAGTTTGTATGGCTGAGGCTAGATAGGGCTTGACAATTAGGTTTTATCTCATCATGGGCTGATTTTAAAAGGTAGGAGGGCAAAATGTTTATGGGTGTTTTCTAGCTGAAAATTTTGACAAATGGGAGATCAACTGCTAGAAAACTTGCCTTTAACAACTAGTCATCATCAACAGGTGAAAAATACTGATGACTAACAGTGGCTCCATTTTGGGAGGGAAGCTCCTTTTCTGGAGGTGTCCAGAATTTTAGATCTCGATTCTTTGGAGACCAGTGCCCTTATCCATTGGCGCAAATTTATTTCTTCCTTGATGCTATTTCTGAAAATTGACATCATGATTAGCATCAAGACATTTCTACCTACCCCGCTATATTTCCTAACATTTTTTCTTCTTTTGGGTGCATTTGGACTAGCAACCCTTTGACATAATATTTTTGAAAAATTACACTATCTAATTCTACACTTATATCTGCCGGAAGTTTAGATTAAGTTAATGAACTCCTCTATTTCTCTACCTATGCTGGATCGACTGTCAAGGTTAAGCTGTTTGACAAGATTTTATTCTCTAATCTAAAACATGAAATTGAAAAATGACCAAATCAAGATTAGACAGTCTGATTTGTCATGTAATTGTGGCATGAAATACAAGCTGCACACAAATATTATTTTTCATAAAATGAAATCTAGAAAATCAGGGCTAGGATACACAGTTTGTTTTTCATCCCTGCTTTCCTCTTTGGTTTTGTTTTGAGCATGTGGAACCAGTATCTTTTCCTAATCTACTTTCCTTGATAAGTCAAGCTTACACAATGTTGACTATCTTTCCTCTCACTAACTTATCAGCAAATAAACTTTAAACATGTTCAGTTATGATTAGACTAGATAACTGAACAAGACATTTGAGCACTAGTAGCGGCATTTAGACTTGCACGCTTTCATAATGACTATTTTTTAAACATAGGGCTTTCTTTCTAATTTTCTATTGTTTTTGAATTTTCTGTTTTTTGATTTATTTTTCAAACAATGGTAGATACAATGATTGAAAAAGTTTTAACTCAGAAATTTTGGAAATGGTGAAACTTAAGCATCTTATCTTCATAAGGATCTCCTACCACTCTTGGTCCACTCAGCTCTTGAAAAGAAAAATTTGGAAAATTTTATCTTTCAAGCATGACATAAGGTTTCATGCATGAATATTTGAACAACCCCGTATCTTCCTGTTGTACCTCTTTATACCTCTGATTTCCACTCCTTCTTTTGTTGTACATCTTTTTCAAATCATGAAGATATTCTTTGTCATTTTTTAAGTCTATGATGAAATCATGAAGGTATGTCAGAATGCAGAAATTCAGAACTAGAAACATGGCTTTAAGGAGCATTTTTTTGATATCCAATGGTTTTGCAATTTTGGGTTTGAAAATGGAACTACTTCCAGCATACTAGAAAAATTCTTTGAGATGTCTGCTTTGCAAAGGAATTATTTGGCTATATCCTGAAACATCACTTTGCGAAGACACATGATTAATTTTTTTTATCATTGGTACATCATGGTATTGGGAAAGAAGGATATAGTTGCTGTCACAAGGGTGTGTATTAGTATTTCTAAAATCAAAACAGATCCTATGACCAGCTGTTTTATCTTTGACTACTACTGTTTGGTCAAGATTTTTGTATTTTCTTTTGTCGAAGTTGTTTCTTGGAGTGATGGTAGTGGCATAGTGCTTCTCACTGTTTTCCCTACATGAAGTAGTATTTTAAACAAGATTTCAAATTCTGTCAGTTCTAAGTCTTTGGTGGAGTGGCAGAATGCTAACTAGTTCAAACAACTCGGGTATGTTTGGACTGCAGTCATCATATCCTTTCATAAGATTTTTTTTAGACATGTTTCCTGGATTTGGAGCTGTTATGGCTAAAGTCAAGGTTTCACTTAAAAGGGTAGGGTTATGTGATGGTAAATCCTTAAAGTATGGTAAGAACATTAAGCTTTCCTGCCCTTGATTTCCAAAGAGGTTTGTGATATGCAAGTCTTCTAATGCCTCTATTCTGAAAAAGTCTCCTGATGTTACTGTTGATGTTTGCCTAAGGTTTGAGAAATTTTCTTGATGGCACATAATGGTTTGTGCTTCTTTCTCTATCCCTGTTTCAAAATGAACAAACTCTCTTTCCTCAAGACATAGCTACTCATGGTCATGATAATTTTGAGTGTCTAGTTCATCATAGAGAACTTGGGGCAGCTGATGTGGTGGGTTTAAGATTGTTTCAAATCCTTATGACTGTTCTTCAATGTCCTCATTAGTGTGTAAAATGAAAGATTTCAGATCATAATGCAAGGAGTACATCATGATGGAGTACATCAGGATGTTATCTGGCCTTTCTTGACTACTGACCATATATTTCATGTGTGATTCCTGATAGAGTTTTCTAGTTTGGTTAAACATAGGAATAGTGGCGTAGGACATATCAAGTTGAATATTTCCTTGAAGCTTAGCTCCCCAAGTTCTGGATAAAAGAATTCCATACTTGGGGGGAATGTCTACTACCACTATGTCTATGATCAGGTGTTTTGCAGGTATTTGGGCCAAATTGAAACAAAGATCTTTGATTAAGCCTAGACATTTGACTCTACTCGAATCAAATGAATATAAGTCTTTATATGGTATTGTTGTTTCTAGGCCTAATCTTTCCATCACAACCTTTGGCATGAGATTATGTGAGGCCCTAGAGTCTAGCATGGCATTGTGTAGGATTTGGTCATGGATATTTAGACTGATGTAAAAGGGAAGAGTGGTTCCTTCTTGGAACTTCCCTTCTATTTTTCGACCAAACAACACTTCGGGAGTGTCATCAGCTAGATTAAGGGTGTTCGAATCATTTCCTATATTCAGGACTTTTAACACTTGGGATTTATAAGAGCTTTGGGTGATAATTTCGGTGAGGGGCATGGTAATATTTATTTTGGCAATTTCTCCCTCAAAACTGAAGGGTGCTTGTAGTTTAGATAGGCTGGCTTTAGTTTTTTCAGCCATGACATTCTCTATGTTCTGAGTTTGCTAACTTTGTTTCGGGATTTTTTTTGACACAACCATCTCAGGAATATTGGTGGAGGTACTAGGATCATTTGAGCTAAGACTTGTCTGAATAGCTTTATTTTTGTTTTGGTCAGTTTTCTTGACCGTGATTTTGTTGCTATCGACTACTTTTTTAAGGATGGTATCATGGGTTTTAGCAGTGTCTGAGCTACCTTTCTTGGATTTGTCTTGGTTTCTTCTGCTTATAAGGTCATACTGCCTGTGAGCTTCTATTATGGCATTCTGAAAGTCTATAGTAGGATCTTTGGGATCTTCATAGTTGGTTTCATTTTGATTCGGAGAGATGAAAGCTTGTTCTTCTTCTGTGAGGTAAACCTCACTCTCGTTATCAGAACCTATAAGGTTCAAATGATTTTCATCAATGGGTTTTGTATCCCTCTCATCCTCATCAACGTAATTTTCATTAAAGGGTGGCCTAATTTGTTGGTCATTTTCCCTTGGTTTGTTTTGAGGTTGTTCTCTCCTAAAATTTTGGTTCTGGTTTCTGTTTGGAGGGTTTGGTTGGTTGTCCCTAAGAGACGTATTTTCACGCATATTTTCCCACATTTTTGCCATGGATCTAACCAAGTCATCTATTCTAGGATCTATGGAAGGGGCTGAAGCAGAGACCTCATCCCGATATGTGACTTTCCTTTCTAACCTAGTCCTATCTCTCTTTTCTGCTAAGTTGGCTTTTGCACATATGGCCACTTTTTGCATTTCCTCTAAGGTTGGGGGGTCTTTGTCTCTCAGTTGATAAGTCATGTCTGGGTCGAAGCCTTCGCGTAACTTTTCTAAGGCTGAGCCAAGTGGAGGTTTGAAGTGAGGTGGGAGGGAGTTATACACACTGTTGAACCTAGTGCAGTATTCCTGGACACTTTCCCCATTTTTCCGTTTTAGATTGTTATATTCTGACAAGATTTGAATGGGGTTATTTCTGATTTCCCACTTATTTATGAAGGTTTGGTAGAGTTCTAGGATATCGTGGATGCTTTTTGGAGTTAAGCTCTTAAACCATTTTTTGGGTTCTCCGCCCAGGCTTTGGGAAAACATCCTCATTCTGATGGTCTCGTCTTCTATTTCCATGTATTCAAAGGCATCGCTAATTCTATCTACATGTTGTTGAGAGATAGTAGCTTCAACTCAGGTAAAGTGCGGGATTTTGGATTGATAGTCATTTTGTAAAGGAGCCAAAGGGTGTGGCAACACCAAGGGTGCATACGAAGCTGCCATGGCGGGAGCTAATGGATGATGTACAAAATGAGGGTTTATATGATGATCTGAGGTGATTTGAATAGTAGTGGTTTGGATGGGTGTGGCAGATGTACTTGGGCTAGTGATTTGATTTTGAGCAGATCTAGGATGGTAGGAGCCAAAGTGATGGAGAAGTTGAAAGTCGGGAGGTGTAGTAGGTGAGGCTTCTCTACTAGGACTCTGTGGCAGATCTAGGGGCTCAAGATCATCAAAGTTTACCTTACTTTGTGACTTGCTTCTAAAAAGGGTTTTTGCTGATTTTAAGTCAAATGGGGAATCCTACAAGGATGTGAGGTGTTCAGGTATTGATCTTGCTTTACGGATGGACCTATCGATAGCTAGGTTGCTAGTTTCGGAAGCTTGCCATAGAATCTTCTCTGGGTCATCTACTATGATAGGGGGATTTGGGTCGAGATGAGATTTGGTATTGATTCTTCGTGAAGCCATATTTCGTATTCAGAGTTTAGAGAGGATGAAATTTGTGGTTGTTTTGGATAGATGGCCTCTCTAGGGGTTTTCACTAAATGTGAAGGATGGTCAAAACAAAAATGAGGGCTAGTGGAGTCGCCAGGTGGATTTCTTTGAGAAATATGGTCCACCACCAAAACTATCAAAGATGCTTTCAGGAAAAAGTATTCTAGCAAACTTTGAGATGAAGATTTGCAAGGAAGCGTGATTCACTTGGTTCGAATAGTTTGCTAGGCTGTCTGGACAAGATAATGGTTCTATTTGCAAGTTTATTTCTGTTTATCTCCTATGTTTAGGTGAATTTTTCTGAATCGCTAAGTTATACTTAGTTTGTCACTGATCACAGAGTGTGCACCATGAGTTTTAAGTTTTGGAAAGGATGAGTCAATAGAAAAAGTATGGTTTATAAATTTCTTTGGTTTTTTATGGAGTTTTTAGGCTTACTGGAGGGTAGTGGAGTCACCAGGTGGAACTTGGTTGTTTTTGTAGAGAAGTAGCTATGGTCCACCACCAATAACTAGGAAAAAGCCAATCTGGGAATGTTTTGGGGTTTTCTAAGTTTTTATGTAGCCTATGAGGTTTGGAAAAGTTTCCTATAACTGAATCATCATTTTGCTAAGATGGTGAAAGAGCTAGCTTCTACTCTTCAAACAACACTTAAGTTTGATTGAGACTTTGAGAGTCACTAAGGAGTACTTAGATTGTCACTAACTTGGAAGGTCCCGCCGTGATTGCCAATATGTTAGTGAGTGGTGGAATAAGTCAATAAGATAGTATTCTTAAGGATGCTAGAATATTCTAGGGAATCTAATTTTGTTTATCACTCAGGGTCCCACTGTGATTTCCATTATGTTAGTGTGGCGACGAGGTGGCTAAATGGCAGGTATGTTTGAAGATAAGGGATTTCTAAAGTCCTAAGGTGTACTTAGATTGTCACTAACTTAGAAGGTCCCACCGTGATCGCCATTATGTTAGGGTGGCGATGAGGTGGCTGATTGGATAGTATTCTAAAATTTAGCAAAGTAGTAAGGCCTACTGGAGGCTAGTGGAGTCGCCAGGTGGATGTTTAGTTGTTTTGAGAGTATATGTGTATGGTCGACTGCCAATATTGATAAACACCAATATAGATATTTTTTTTTGTGGTTTTCTGAGTTTCCTATATGTAGCCCTAAGGTTTGGAAGATTTTCCTATAACTGAATCATCATTTTGCTAAGATGGTGAAGGAGCTAGTTTCTACTCTTCAGACAATACCTAAGTTTTCTAATTTTGAATGAGATTTTGAGAGATCCTAAGGGATACCGAGGGTTTTTTGACTCAAAGTCTCACTGTGATCGCCATTATGTTAGTGTGGCGATGAGGTGGATGATCAGATATTATTCTAAAATTTAGCAAAGTAGTAAGGCCTACTGGAGGCTAGTGGAGTCGCCAGGTGGATTTTTAATTGTTTTGAGAGTATATGTGTATGGTCCACTACCAATATTGATAAACACCAATCTAGAGATATTTTTAGGGATTTATGAGTTTCCTATATGCAGCCCTGAGGTTTGGAAGATTTTCCTATAACTGAATCATCATTTTTCTATGATGGTGAAGGAGCTAGTTTCTACTCTTCAGAAAATACCTAAGTTTTCTAATTTTGACTGAGATTTTGAGAGATCCTAAGGGATATCGAGGATGTTTTGACTCAAAGTCCCACCATGATCACAATTATGTTAGTGTCTCGTGATTTGGCTGATTGGCAAGCCAACTGACAGTGTAACATCAAACCAGTCTTTGGAGCCCAACGACCTAGCCTTCTTGGACTCAGAGAGGACTCTCTCTATTTGTGTAAGGGATATCTGTGTGTTTGCTTATTGTGTTCTTGATTTTAGGCTAGTTATGAAGTAGGTTTTTATTTTTTGTTTTAGGTTTGTGAGGGATGAATTGATCAAAGACTAAGATAGGTAAAAAGATGTTAGATCAACTGGGCTATGGGGTCGAAAAGGTCAAGAAAGCTTTCAGATGGTGATACAAGGTTGTTGAAGGGCTGATTTGATTCGAGGTAAAATGGATCTTTGGGTAAAATGGAGTGGGATGGACATTAAATTTGTGAAGAAAAAAGGATTTTAAACATAAACAGTTTAATAGCTGACATAAACATGGTAGGGCTAACCATTAATCATGAGAAATGTAACTATAAACTGATCAATGCATAGAAATAAACATTCAAGCCATGCATAGAGATATATGATTCTCTAACTTTAGGAAATGGCTATCAGACTTTGGGGAAATACATTTAAGACAAACAAACAACTCAAATCACTATGAGGAAATTCCTAAGCATAGCATTTCAAGCTATTGGGCACTTTGAAGAAATATTGCATAGTTTTAGGCAAAGGGCAAGATCAGTACAAGGCCTCCTTGGTTCAATAAATGATAATCTCATCAATCAAATAAAGGTTTCAGAGGTGGAGCTATGACTAGCCATGAGTAAGCAGGGTATACCATGAATCATACTTAGCATGCATAAAACCATAAATGAAACAAGAAAACAATTTCTTCAGTTATCAAAGAGCAATCAAGGATTCTTTGATATGACTAAGAAGGAAGAAAACATAGAAGCTATAAAGAAACATGAAACTTGAGGTGCCTCCAAGGGCATGTCTCAAATCTATTATCTATTGTATTATAGCAAGTAAGAACATGGAATTATGAATGAAAAATAAAAAGCATAACAGAGAGGGACACTATACCATTTTACCAAGTCAAGGAATCCAACAACAGACCTCCTTCATCATCCAAAAACATTCAAGAAACTATCCAATGCATGAGACAAGTGTTTCTTCCAAGCTTGTATAACCATATATTTCTTCTATTCATCAATTTCAGCTTTGTTTACAATGAAAGCCTTTGGAATATATAGGGAAAGATGAGGGAAAACCTCCTAGTTAACCTTGCAATCTCATTGGCCTATCCAAAATATCTGATTTTGTCCTTGAGGCTTTGCAAAGCCCAAGGCACAAAATATCTAATAAAATATCTCAAAAAATGATAAAAAAGGAAAATATATTGACTTTTCATAACTAATCATGCCCAAAAATAGCTAAATGCACATGAGGAAAATTCACTTTAGAAAGGTTCATTTTTTATAAAATACTTAAGAAATATATCAGCAGAAAGTCCTCTATCTTACCGGCAACTTTTGGAGGTCTTCCCGATGTCGAAACGAGGCCCGTGATGGCTTGTTGGAAATTTTTGAATATCTATCTTCTAAAAATGCTTATTTTTCTCCAAACTGATCACTATAATTCTATAAAAATCTGACCTGTGTGTAAAAACCCAAAAAATAGACCTTGCTGATAAACGGGGCAGAGTGTAGAAAAAGTGAGTGTTTTTCGCCATTTTGCGGGAGAAAATAATCTTAAATTTATCTGAAAATCACTGAGTAGATTCCCTTGAAATTATGGCATCCAATGATACCATTTTCATCCTTTGAGGATGCCCCAAATAGAAATGGCGATGCCCATGAGTTTTAGCCAAAAACCCAAAAATGTCAAAAAAACCAAAACTTGTTGAAATTCACCCAATTTTGGTGAGCATGACCCTCAAGGGTTTTCAGAAACATGCTGTGAAGCTGAGGCCAAAATTTGGAGCTTTGAGGTATCTTTCTTCAATTTTGGTGCCGGTCACCTCCTTTGAGCTTCCTTGAGTTTTTCCTGTGTGGCCTTGAATTTCCGTCGGGAAAACTGACTGAGCTTCTTATAGCGCTTGGTCATCCTCCTTGGAAGGTCCAAATCTCTATTGGCCTTCTCCAAATTCTTTTCCAAGTGATCATTCACCCTCTCGAGCCATGCTTCTCGATTGTTCTCTATATCTTGGGTGAACAAAGTAGTGAGAGGAATAGATTTGAGAAAGGCAACTTCTTCCTCCTTTTGTTTCTCAAGGGCTCTTTTGAGTCCCATGGTCCTTGGCTTCTTTCTTCTGGGCTGATCTTCATCTTCTCTATCATTGAACTTGCCCATGATTTCTTCCAATCTAACTTGCGCCTTGGAGGCCTCTTTTTGTATTTGATGGTTCGTGTCTCATATACTGCCATGTGGATACTCATCTGTTTATTTTGAATTTGCAAGAAGTGATTGAAGTTTCTAGCCCTCTCTAGATCTGCCCTCAAAACATCAATTTTGCTTTCTCCATTGATCAAGAGAGTCTCTAGGATTCAAGCCTCATTGTCACTATCATCACTTTGGATTTGAATTATGTCAAAGCCCCTCTCCTTTTCATGGCTGCTTTCTTCTTTCTCCTTTCCCTTGCTTTGGGTGGCCTTATTAGTCTTCCTCCTCTTGGGTAATTAGACAATGGGCTGCTTGGGGAATATCCCCTTGCTTCGGAGGGCCCTAGTAACATTTGGATTTATAGTTTTAGGCACCCTTTTCCTTGATGTCTGGGGCTTGGCCACTTTTGGAGAAGAAAACATGGCCCCTTGTCTAGGAGAGGCATCTAGCACATGCTCTATTGGCTCTTTGCCCTTGTTACTTTCCTCATCATTCTTGCCACTGTTTTTATTTTCTTCTTGGATGCCTTGACTGTCCTCTTGCATTCATTTTTGAGGGCTGCCCTCTTTACTTTTGCTTTTGTTTTCTTTAGGACTTTGAGGCTCTATCTCTACAATGTTTTGGGCTTCATCCTCATCCTTTTTGTTGCTATGAGGGCTACCAATACCTTCATCAAAATGTTCAATTTCCTCATCATTTCCCTTCTCACTATTTTGAGTTTGTTCATGGCGCTGCTCTTCATCACTGTGTTCTTCTTCACCTTGTTGCCCTGCCTCACTGTGCTCTTTTTCACTTTGTTGCCCTTCTTCATCATGATGTTCCTCATCTTCATCATGTTGTTGTTCATCATGTTCTTCTTCCCCTTGCTGCCCTTCCTCATCATGCTGATGTTCATCATGTTCTTCTTCCCCTTGCTGCCCTTCCTCATCATGCTGTTGTTCATCATGTTGCTCTTCCTCCTCATCATGCTGTTCCTCCTCTTCATCATGCTATTGTTCATCATTTTCTTCTTCCCCTTCATGCTCTTCCTCCTCATCATCATGCTGATCTTCATCATGTTCTTCTTCCCCTTCATGCTCTTCCTCCTCATAATGCTCTTCTTCATCATCATGCTCTTCTTATTGTTCATCTATGGGAAATTTGAGCCTCTTGGGAATGGGCTTGCTTGAAGAAGGCAAAGGATGGTGAGTGGAAGGTGAAGGAGATGCATGGAATGAAGGAATAGTGGCAAAATTTGGATGTGCAATGAAAGTGTCCCAAGATATTTCCTTCTTCTGAAGCTGACGAAGAATGATAACCATGATGAGCGAGTGATGGAAAAGGCAAGCTGACTGCTGAGAAGGAGGTCTTTTCTGAATAGTGGAGGCCATTTTTTCAATACTTCTCTGGAGGAAGAAAGGGATATTTAACAATTTGGCTCTGGTGAAATCCATGAGAAACCGGACATGGCAAGCATAGACCTAGGAGAATCTTCCCTCGCAAGTGAAGTATTTCATGATTATCTTTATGAGGGGAGCATAACTAGTCAATAGATATGAGAAGGGAAAGATGGATGGACATGTATCTCTATGCTCAGGCTTCAGAAAGGGTTTGTACTATTCTGAGTCTAGGTGGATTTGTTTAAACCACTTCTCTCCGACATAAGGGATTTTGGTGGCCTTGGAAATGGATCTAGGAGAAAACTTGAAATCCAAGCTTGTCAGCTGAAAGTTTTTCCCTTGAAATATTAAAGAACAAAGAAGTGTCAAGGGGGAATAGCTTTTCACCTCCCGCACCCTTTGAAAAAAATCTAGACATCCAACTTCATGAAAGTTAAACAATACTGATGGATGAGCATTTACCTCTTCAGTTGAAACAGGCTCAAACCTCCTGTGAAGGCCACTTCTACTGTCTTGTCTGGGAGGCATCTTGTTTTGTATACTCTTTGCTGACTGAAAAAAAAAGTTGTCTGAAATGGTCCTTGAAATGGTTTCTCAAGAACACACCATGTCCTCCTTATAAGTCACTGTTTTGTCCTCTTTTATGCCAAACAACAAGTGCTTTGTCAAATAAAAACAAGAAGTCAGTTTATCATTGTGTTTGGGAAAAATATTGAAAGGTTTGTTTGTGGTTTCTTGGTGAAGAAGGAACCTTTGTTTTGATAATAACACCTTTCTCTCAAAGACTATTCTTCTATTATTCACTGTTTATATACAAAGGTAGACAAAGCACCCTTGAGTTGTCTTGAGAAACCTTTCAATCACAGAATTTGATTTTTTGGACTATGGAGGCTAAAAAAAGTTTTCTTTTTCACCATACGGAGAGGACACTTTTAAAATTACAAAGCCTTCAGACTATGACCACTGTTTCCCCCTTTGAGTTTTAAACAAGGCCTGCTCTTGTTTTAACACTGTTTAGGACACTCTTCAAATTGATTGGAGAGCTCTACCACTGTGTATTTTTGTCTTGTAATTTGTGTATGGTTTTCACTGTTCTCAAAAGAATTTAAGGCCCTTTAAAACTGATAAAAACACACCCTACCTATTACTGTTACAATCTTTGGCAACCACAACAATAAACATCCTTGATTTTTTACCAAAAACTCCACTCTCCAATCACTGTTTTTTTCTTGGAAAAATGCGGTATCAATACCCCCCCTTAGAATTTCAAATGCACCAAGAGGTAATGGAAAATACATTGAAAATGGCTTCGGACCTTGTTTGATTGATTGGAGCAGCTCCACAGAGTTTTTTGAAGGTGTTTGGGTGAGCAACATGTTCACAAAGAAGAGCACCGCGCAGTCGGGTCGGCCTCGGGCGGTGGGTGAAACGACACTACAGGCGCGCTGCGTGCCGCTACAAGCGCGTTGCACAACAATAGAAACCCTTTGTATTTTTGTTCACATGTGCGCCACAGGATTTTACAGGTGCGCCGCGCAAGCTTGAGGGCCTTAGAAACTCTGAAAAACGCTGAAATCACTTGCTTCTCCAATGAACAACCAGGGGAGCACTTGGTTAGTGTTTTGAAATTGCACAGTGGGACTTTGCAATGGTCTCATCCACATTTAAATGACGAAAATACCAACAACTTTTTGAACATACTTGTGAGGGTTTGAATGCCTTTTGAAAAAGTCTTTTTTTATATAAAAACTCAACATGCTATTTTTTATCCTTTCATCACCTTTTTAGATATCGTGAAGCCTTTTTCTTCGAACAAGTTTATGGAAAATTCTATGAATGCTATTTTGAAAATATTCATAGATATGAACCTTCCCAATGTGAAGAAGTCATCTCAAGGCTAAAACCTTTTTCACTGTCTCTCTATTAAGGCAACAACTCTATCACTGTTTGCCCATATCTGTTCCTTAAAAGAAAACTACTCTGGAGTAATAACAAAGAGTGCTGATGCATCCTTATCATGATATTTCTCTTTGACCATGGATGAAAACTTAGTTGCATTCACCTAGGTTTTACAATCATCTGTTTATCAAAAAGGAAATCCTTTAAAGAGCTTTCCTACAATTATATGCAACAACAAGGTATTTTCACATGTTTCATAGAAAAAAGGCCTTTGTTTGTGAGAGTGGCATGTTTCATTTTTTGAATGTTGTCCTTGAATTTAAAATACATGCCATACCCTTTCCTCACATTGATGAGTCTATCCAAATTTTTTTCACTTTAGCTGCAAGTTTCCTTTGAAGGAGATCTTTGATAGAAGAAAAGCCAAACCTCTTTGATTATTGTAGTACCACTGCTTGGCCATCATCTTAACAAAATTTTCCACTCATAATCATCCAATGGTTTCCCACTGCACTCAAACTCTAACTTTCAGATAGTGAAAACATATAATCAATCCTTGAAACACCACTTCCATGTTAGTGGTTTCATCTATTGGAGAAAAAGGTGTTAAAGCAAGTTTTTAGGCAGTTTTCAACATTGTTATCTTTGTGCCCTTTAAATGATGCCATACCTCTGTTCCTGGCCCTCTGCTTGTTAAATGAAGGAGGCCTTTATCACATTTCCAAACCCTCTGCTTGTTAAATGAAGGAGGTTTACAACAAGTGACCCAACCCTCTGCTCATGTTTGGAGGAGGTTTTACACAGTGATGCTATTTCATCCCTTTGTCAAACTATGTCATCTTTCCTTGTAGTGCCTATTCATAGTTAAGTAAATAAAAGTGAAAAATTGAAAATATGTCATGAGGGGCATTCTTTGAGATATGTAATCCTGTTGTTAAAATACCATTATACATATTTGGACATCAGAAGCAAGCTGACCTGTATCTGCAGAGTATTATTTGCTAGTCATTAGTCACTAACCTTTTTGGCTATGTTTGTAGGAGTTCATTGAATTACCTCTCTGTCCAGTACTTGCATCCTAGGCTCAAAACCACATGAGAAGCAGCTATCTTCTCATGTTAAGTTTAATAATGTCTTCTAGAACACTGGTACAATTCTTCTTTTTTAAAAAGACATTGAAATACTGTAAATCCACTTGATATCAGTTTGATTTGTGGCATATGCACCGCTGAGACATCAAGGCTTGTTAGTGGTGTGACTTAAGGGTGTATCAAGATTTATTTGCAGAATAGCAAGGTCATCTATGACTGGCTGATATTAGACAGAGGTTCTTTTGGCTTTAGGATAGTTTTCCAAGGGAGGAATGCCTAAAGCGCCACTACCTAACTTAGGGGAGATTTTTGACAGATTTGGAGTATTCTCTTTGGAGCTGATGGACAAGTTTGTATGACTGAGACTAGATAGGGCTTGAAAATTAGGTTTTATCTCATCATGGGATGATTTTAAAAGGTAGGAGGGAAAAATGTTTATGGGTGTTTTCTAGCTAACAAATTTGACAAATGGGAGATCAGCTGCTAGAAAACTTGGCTTTAACAACTAGTCATCATCAACAGCTAAAAAATATCGATGACTAACATAATGCATCGAATTAAAACTATGTATCATTTACTCTGTTTATTTCTTATGAGGCTTAAATGGGTAAAAATATTAACTTCGAGGCCTATTCATCCTTTAAAATAACTTCACTGACAATTTTAGGATTTATTCTTTCTTTGGTAATAACTGTTCATGTGTCTTTATGCAAATATCTTCTGTTTCGACAATAAGTAGGCCCTATTTTATTTCTTTGAGGCTACATGTGGATCTTTGGTAGCTGGGGGATTCAATTAGCCCCTGATGTGGCAGTGGAGGCTTCTCGGACTGATAGGTTTCTTTGTTTTCCATAAAACACCTTTAATTTACTTTAGATCTGTGTTTTAGGCCTAATTTAGCTTAATCATTGTCTTCCGGTCTTTAGACTCTGCTGACTGTGGATCAGGCATTTGATTTTCTGAGTTTATGCCTTAATCCTCTTAAAAACTCTGTTTTGAACTTTAAACCCTGATACTCTTTAAAATTTTATCTTCAATGTTGATTTTATTCAATAAATGTTCTTTAACTGTGTCTTTCAGCTGTGCTGCAGGTGTGCGAAGGGTTTTCATAATATTACCAAAGTTCATGAAACATGGTAAAAAATGACTGTTTGAACCTTGTATATTCATGTTCTCCATTTGATATTGGCCTGGGGGATCCTCATCCTTGGCCTTTGATTTCTTTTAAAACTTATGGAGGAACCTTGCAAACCTGCACAAAATACAGAAAAGTTAAGAAATCCATGAAGGAATGGGTTAAGGCTGCTTTGGAGGTTAGGATAAATTGTGGCCGTCGATCTGGACTAATTGACGATCGAGATTTCTCGATGTGTTTATGGGGAAGTGGTTGAATAGTGTTGGGAAAAATACTGAGAGGGGGGGGGGGGGGGGGTGAATCAGTATTTAGGGCATACTCAAGACTTTTTACTTTCTGGAAATGGCTGCCTCTGACTTTCATGTAGCCAACTCACATATACACGCGGATATACTTAATAAAACATGCGTATGTCCAACAATATTATTATGCAGATAATTCTTCACTTATATCATTCCATCATTCATTCATTAGATGTTCAATAAACAGTAAGCATGCGAAGTAATAACAGAATAAACCATCACACATAAGCAACACACATGAACACCAGGATTTTAGGTGGAAACCCAAGTCGAGAGAAAACCACCGCTGCCGTTGTCTCAGCCTTCAATATTTTATTATAGAGAAAACATCTTACAACCATGTACTGGCGCAGACTCATACCAGCACGTAGGCACCCACCTGCAGAAGGTTACAACCATCTCTCGTTTACCAGCCTCTCCTGGAAGGGAGCTACAACCCCCTGCTCTCGTTTACCAGCCTCACCTAGAAGGGAGCTACAACCCCCTGACTGAAGGCTACAACCCTCTGACTGAAGGCTACAACCCTCAGAACAAATTAGATATTTCATACCACATACTTCAGTAAAACCCTAGATTCCATACGCGCTTTTACTTCACTGAACCTGCGTATGTACGCGCTTTCATATAGACCAAGCCGCGTATACTTCAGTGCATTCTTCAGAAAATCCTTTCTGCCCATACGCGCCTTTCCTTAATCAGAACCGTGTATACACGCGCTTTTGCTGAAGCGAACCTGCGTATACATCTGTAACTTTTCAGGACTGTGCAGATCTTCAGATCAGATAAACAACTCAGATTTCATCCCTTACTTCAGAGAGTATTTCACCTCATCTCAGATCTAAACAATCCATAATCAGATCTAGAAAATACATATACATTTCAGATCTAGAGATCCCTCTTCATCATTTTCTTCATAGGTGCATCATAGATTCAGATCTATCAATCAAGAACAGAGTTCATCCGTGCAGATATTCCTTCGAGAGATTTATTCATTCACAACCCTTACTCATGCACACCCTTGCACTATGGTTTTCTTCTCCTTAAATAGATTTGGTCTTTATCAATACCATGAGCCAAAACCACACAACTTCCAATGGTATTCCTGGACGGGATCAAATAGATAATCCAAAAATCAATACAGTGGGTCAATACCATGGTAATTCCCCTAGGTATCATAGTTTTTAGAGCGCAAAAGGCATATGCGACTTTGAGCGTGCGTATTCGCGTGTATACACAACTTTGCCTCATAAAAACTGCGTATATGCTAACCTTGAATGTATACGCGGGTTCCCTTCACAAAAGTAGATTATATACGCGGGTTGCCTTCAAAAAAGTAGCGTATACATTGTGACATATTATATTTATCATTTTTTTGGCACTTACTGGAAATTTTTTCTCTGTCACATCTGAACTGATCTATAGATACATCATTCTTACATCTTTAGCACATAGGTTGCTTATCATAGGCAACTCATCAAGTAGGTTTCCATCAAGGACAACTTCATTAAGCAGATTGTCATTATCTTCATCAAGTGGGTTGCCATCAAGGACAACACTCTACATCATATTGCCAACAAATAGACGGTGGTTGGATTAAGTCCGGGTCGTTGATCTACAAAGATCAACGGTCAAGATTGATCGGGATTATATAATGTAGAGGGGGAAAAATTATAACGAAATGGAGAGATTTACAAAGGAAATGGGCAAAAAACCTTAGGCGGAAGGGAAATGGGGTTAAATTAAATTTTGGGTTTCCAAACAATTCTAGGTCATCGGATTGGATTAGCCAACAGAGATCAACAACAAAGATTCATTTATAAGGTCCTTTGGAAGAATGGTGGAGGGCGATGGTCTAAATGGCGAGATTAAACTGGGATCATTAGATCTCAGAGATCAATGATGGAGATTTATTATAAGAAAATGTAATGGAAAAGGGAATGATGGTTTCGGCCATAAAAAACCACTGGTGTCATGCGGACAAAAGAGGGAAAGGCGATATTTCCTTTTTGAACGTGATATGTGTCTCTGGTTGACACATGGATTTTTTACAACTACCCATATCGCGTAACTTTGAAAAATTAACCTTCGGACACGAAATCACACGAAACCGCATGCTGGCCATCAGATCTGGGGCATTAGATTAGACAATTGTGAGGAGAGCGCGATGGAGGTAAGATGCATGGGTGGAAAATGGTGGGCCGAGCAAAGGCAGTTTTGATTTGGGCCGTCGGATCACAGAAATGGATGGTCATGATTCATCGGTGTGGGAGGTAGGTACCAAAGGAGTTGGGCCTACCGGGTCATATATAGATCGTTAGATGGTAGAAATGAACAACCTAGATTGAAATATGGAGTATTGAAAGAAATATGAGGCAGGGGTTTGGGCGGAAGTTGGGTTAAACGTGAACCGTTGATCTGCAGAGATCAACGGTGGGGATTCACTGAACGATTTACACTACGGGGCCTTATGAAATAATAGAGGAAGTTAGGTTTTAATCTAGACCATCGGATCTATGGAATGGACGACCCAGATCCAATCGCGGGATCGCCAATCAGCGGAGGAGAGAGGAAGGCACATAAGAAAATTTTGCGATGCGATTACATATTGACCGTCGGATCTGAAAGTCAGATCGACGGTTGAGATTTAATCTGAGGGATAAACGTGGAGAAAAATGGGTGGAGTTATGATTAATCTAGGCTGTCAGTCCTTGTGGATTCGACGGTCTAGATTGGATCGTAAGATCTCAATCGAAGGAGGGGAAGGGGAACACAATGAAGAAATTATGCGATGTGATTACGCGCTAACTGTCAGATCAAGGTGAGATCGATGGTTGGGATTGGATCGAGGATTTCCAATTGGGGGAAACACGGTGGCACTTAAAATTTATTGTGATTGGCAGTGATGCGAGCCTGCATAGGCTATCAGATCATCAAAGAGATCAACGGTGGAGATCGCGGCAGAGGTCGATAGAAAAAAAGACTCTCGCATCGGAAATTTATAAAAAACAAAGGAAAAAACACAACTGGGAAGCTTCGATTGCGATTAGCGCCCGGGGCTTTAGCACCTGGTCTTGGGTGCGGGTCATATGTGGAGAAGGGGTTAGGGGCTTAGCCGAAAGGGGCTTAAACCCTTAGTGCAAAAGACTGTTTTTCATGATTTTTTAAGGATTTTCACAGGATTTCGAGAGTTTCGATAAGGTTTAAGAGGGATTTTTAAACCTAATTGAAGGGAATTTATGATGGGAAAGAAGGAAAAAGAGGGAAATAAAGGAAATTCATGAGGAAAAAGGCGATGAAAAATGGAGGTTAATTATGAGTGAAAGGAGGGGTAGAATGAAAGGGAAAAATGGGTTTTTTAGTAGTCTTTTTCTTCAGGAAAACAACAGATTTTTCAGGTTTAAAATTGAAACAACAGTGAAGATTAACTAAAGTATTAGTTATCTTCATAAAAACTTCAAGGATGATAGGTTCTCAAAGGGGAATTATCTCTTGAAGTTTTGAAGAACAACATTAGCCACCTCTTGGTATAACAGAAATTATTAGTGGCTAACAGAATCGATCCCAAAATTCAGTTAGTTCACCACCATGAACTATTATCCACCTACCACTGGGAAGAAGCAACCACTTCCACTACACTATTGCTAGAAATTTCCCTATTAGAAAGCACCCACTTGCTAGAGGCCACTCCTCCACAACTTTATTTTGACCTCAGTTTCATTCATTTTCAAATTGGATCCCCAAGATAGTATTCTCAACAAGATTAAACTTTGCTATCAAACACCAACAATAAGATATCCTCAATGACATCAAAATAAACAACCAAGAACATAAATATCCAAAACACACATCAATCCTCCTGCATGCTCACTGTCAAAATCGTTTTTATCAACAATTAATAAATATGAATACCATAAATCAACCTTCAGTGCTAATATGCAACAATAAACTCATCAAACCCTACAACAACACAACATGACAATATGATCTACACACTTATCCATGATAAAAAATAATGCAACCATATAAAATCATAAACTGAAGCTACAATAAATAAATCTCCAATAAACTTACTCCTGCAACACAAATACATCAACAACATAAACTCAAATTTGAAACTGCAACAACTACAAAAAATTTTATCCTCTCCATATTAGCAGCAGTTGGAAGCCACAATATGCAATAAAATATATTAGACATGTATATATATATAATGTAGCTCTTTCATCCTTTGAAATGTGCTCCAAAAATAAGCTTTGATCTGCAAACTAATATTCTACTTCAGTAATCTACCAAAACCCTTTGATCTTGTCACTCCACTACCATTTTCATTCATAAACCAAGGTATCTCTGCTCACCAATATGTTTGGAGAATTATGCCTCTCTGCATACCTATTACACTCACTATCACTCTAACCAACCAGATCTCAGATCCAAAATGATATGTTTATATTGTGCTGGCTAAATTCCTCTTTTGGTATGAGTTCATATATGCACAAATTTGATGGAATCCATCCATAACCACCACTACTTGTGCATTAAATGCATTCACACCCAATAGAGGACTTATTCAACCATTTTCAGCCTTACCAAATTAATTTCAAAGCCTCTAGGAATTACCGTGTCAAATTTCTCTTGATGTGTGTGAGGTATGTGGAGAAAAACTTGTGTAATCCCATAGTTGTAGGGGCTGAACTAGTAATTCTCAGCTATAACCAAGTTCTTTATATTGCATCTCAACGGATAAAGGGCTAAAACTGCATTGAGGACACTCTTTCCCAGCGAATGTGGCGGAAGATAAGGAAAAACCAATGAATATTTTCTCATAACTACATCTGGCTTCTAACACACCTTATTCAACACCTGCACACACCTCCGGACCTCTACCAAGCTCTATGAAAAAACTAGGTTGACCTAGCTGCCAACAAGTCAAGGGTTGACATTAGTCCCAACAAGCCATATACTCTTCCTTAGACACTTGTACACATTTGTCACCTCTGCACGACTCTGTAGCACATTAATAACAACATCATAAGGCCAAAAATCTCTGCAAAAAGTTGTGAACATGAAGACCTAGACTCATTAACATAGATGAACATATGAATACCTAGTCCACCAAACTCATCTTTGCATCAAATCACATCAATGCCATCATCTAGTTCATCATAAGTTTGACATAAATTCCAACAAAAACCATCTACAAGCATGAAAGCCATAATTCCAACAAACTCCCCCTTTGGCATTGATGGAAACCACACACAATCTCCACACCTTCAATCTTCTCTTCTTACTCTCCCCCTTTGACATCAATAGAAAAGTGTCAAATCCACACAAGCCCAAGCACTAGAACATCTGATATCTACATGGATGAATAGTAATAAGCAACATAACAAAACAATCCTCAACCAGTCTCCTCTGAGTAGCATGTCAAATGAATCAATCTCTCGCAACAATAAAAATATGCACATGAGGCAGCCACACATGACATCAATGAGAAACATCATAATGAAAAATAATATGTGGCATATATAAACAACATCATTCACAATATGTAACAAATCCAAATGAAGCAGCAATCGATACTCTCCATAGTAGCAAACACATGGTAGTATCATAATATAATGGCCCACAACACTTCTACAATAACCACCAACCATGTCTAAATGAAATACATCAAATCAACAACATCAATGATTAATCATTGACCTCTCTACCCATGTAATGAGGTCAAGAACCCGGACAGTCATAGAATAGCATGAGGCACATCATGAACACCTACAAGTAGACCATAATCCCAACAATGGATGATTGAAGTAAAAAGAGAAAATAAGATGCTCCCCCTGAACACATGCCATCATTAGAGAAATTTTGAGGTTAAAAATGGGCTTGAAATAAAATGTACAACAAAAATAAACTTTATAAGAACCAATAGGATTCAAGATGATGACGCCAACCATGGGGGATGATTCACCATTTTTGGAGTAAAAAGGTAAAATGATGAAACAAAACTACCTTTTCAACTTATCTCTTCGATTTTTCTCAAATTTCAAGCAGGAGCACTCTTTGGATGCAAAATTTAATTTTTCATCCAAGGAGTATGCATGTTGCATACTTTCGATGGACCCTATTACACAAAAAATGTGAAATACATGAAAAAAATGTGATTGAAAGTACATTTTTCGTGTAGTAGGGTCCATCAAAAGTATGTAACATGGATACTCCTTGTATGCAAAATTAAACTATTGATCGAACGAGTGCTCCTGCTCAAATTTTGAGTGAAACTATTGGGAGATAAATTGAAAGTACAAGTTGAAAAAGTAGTTTTTTATTTTTTCCCTCCAAAATTTGATGAATTAATCTAATGTTGTTTTATTATTTCCACTATTATTTTATAATATTCTTTAGGAGGCCCATTTTATACCTCAAAATTTCTCTAATTCTCGAACATCACCTCCAAACTATAGTGAACCACTTCCACTGCAATCACTGCTTCCTTTCCACAAGAAAGAAGCATAATGTGGTACAAGACTCCATATTACCATGACCAATTGAAATATAACATTGTAAAAAAAGGGCTATAGAAGTGACACAAGACCTTATACATGACTAAATAATGACTACGTGACTCTCTTTCCAATCCTCTAGAAGAATCATTGATAAAATAAATACAAGTACATGGCTTCATAAGCGTTTTATATGATTTTAGAAATGAAGTATACTGTTGTTATAACATCTCCAATGGAATAATGAATAAAATACATAACATGACATGGATTTTACAACAACATTATCTCATACATATGCCTACATGAAGAATTCATGAGACTCTTCCAAAGACATACCTAACACCATGAAGACTCAATAGTTCACTAATGATTGGAATCTCAACCAACATAAGATCATGAAACAATAAAAAGTACATGGTTGTAATGCTGATCATATAACAACCCACACATGGTTGGTCCATGTCTCAAGTTACTCTATTCATGCCTATGCCACAATTTCTTCAATCCCATGCTAGGATAGCTAAAAAAGAAGCAATGAAATACACAACATGGTTGATATAACATGTATTTCCACTCATAAACAAAAAATACACCAACTACAAGAAATGTGAGTGAAGAGAAATATAAATATAAATAACACGCCTTGAAACCATATAGGAATGCATAGATTCACATGAGAAAATTATACCTCAATGAGTATGTTGATCCTGCTGATTTGAACATCCATGGAAGTACTAGATCAAAACTCACTACTGTTGGTACTAATCAAGCTGCCATCACTCCCCGTGAGACCATGCAAGTCCCATATGTAGCTTTGTAGTCAAATAGCTCTATCATACAAGAATGGAATGAAGTAGGGGTTTATCTATCCAACTCATAATATGATGAGGAAGAGTCCTCTATTGGTATCTTCTTTCTACTCACCTCCCCTTCAACACATACACATTATCTGGTGTCTTGATTCCTTTGGAAACCAATATATTTGACTCTTCCTTCTAGATAAAACAACCTTTGGAGTTTAAGACCACTTTCTTTCCTCCATCAACCCACCATCAACCATTTGGATCACACTCAAAACATTGTGCTTTAGGTATACAAGGAGCCACACATCATATGCATTAGTCATCTTCTCACCAACATTGGTTTTACCGCTTCCCAACACTCTTGTTGGTACTTTGCCTTAAAGAAACATTGTCAATCTTGGTTTTCTCCAGAGTGTGAAATATTATCCTATATCCTTACATATGGTGTGAGAATCCATTATCAATGTACCACTTTTCATCCTTATCATGCAAGCAAAGAGCAATACCACACCTTCCTAGCTCCTCCTCCTTCTTCTTCCACATGGTTCCTGGTTGGTTCCTTGGTTGAGCATTCTCCTTTGTCTGTTTCTTTTAACCAAATGGCATGAAGGATCTAGGAATCTTACAATTGTTGGCCATGTGTGAAAAATTGTACCACACATAACACTTTATATGACAAATATATGAACCCAAAGGATCTGATATTTTGTTTCTTATGTTAGATCTCCATCTCCTCATACTAGATCTACAATTAATGGAATTGTGGCCAAATAGGTTACAAGCATAAAAAAAACCTTTAAATGAACTTGTATACTTGAAGGAGGGTCCTCTTCTTGGTTGTGAAATCTACTGCATATATGTGCACATTCTACTCTTACATGCAACTACCACATGTCCAAAATTATGAAAATTGAAGCACTCAATCTCATCCATTAAGGGGGAAAAGGACTTTTAACTCTTCCTCTGACATTTGCCACTATTAAATCTAGGAGAGAATGATATTCTGGCTGTGAAAGCTCCTCTTGATTATATTATTGGTTTTTGCTAATAGTTCTGATTTGTTTCTACTTTCTTACTGCTATTGTTGATCACATTCTTCATTGTAGGCATCTTTGGTTATACTTTTTTCTTTCTTTCCTACATCCGAACTAAAATCTCCCTTTCGAAAACCAAGACCACATCTATCCAATCATGATATTTGGGTTTCAGGAAAACTGTCCAAGGCCATGGTGCTATTTACTTGCTTCAATTGCTAGTCCTTTTCTTCAAGTTGCTCTCTCAATTTATAAATTATAGCTTCAAGCCCTTCAAAATAGTATTTTTTCTCTTTTTGTTTGTTGCACATAATTTCCTCAATTCTTTTTTATTCTTCCAACTATTTCTTTAAAATGATGATCTCCTCCTTGAGATCCTTCTCCTTTTCATCACATATCTACAATATCCTATCATTCTCTCTATATGCATATGCTAGTCTACCAACTTCTATATAAATTTCTTCATTAACATCCAAGGAAAATTCATATTCAACTTTAAGGAACATAAAATTATGACCATTATCTTCTTCACTAACCAGATATGAATTATTATCATCACAACTATCTAAAACATAACTCAAGACTAAATCATTATGGATTATACCTTAGATCTATTTTCCTTTTACACAATTGGTTGAACTAGAGCTTCTTCCTTCTCAGATCTCTTATTTTTTCTCCTCTTCTCCACTTCTTAATCATTGCTGTTATTGTTGGCTCCATATAAAATATTCATTCTATCCCAAATCTCGTTAGTAGATTTTATATTCGTTATCTTGTCAATATCTGTGGTATGGAGATTATAAAAAATAATGCCCCTTGCTTGAGAATAATTTTTCTTGAAACTTTCTATCATGGAATTCTCTCCACATCCTTCACCTACACATCTCCAAATGTCAATACCAAAAGCTTCCAATTGAGTTTTGACTTGAAATTCTCATACTTGGAATTTTGCAGCAATCAAAACAATACTGCTTGAGGGTTCATCCTAAAACTAAAATATCAATATTATCTAGTACTCCCCCGATCTACTCTCCAGCGATTAAGCTGCAACTAAGAGCCCCACTGCGATACCAATTGTTAAAAATATTTAGCACTATTGAGAGGCGGGGGTGAATAAGTAGTGCTTCTTATGACATATTTTTAACAATTTTAATTTCAACTTATTCATGCATTAACTAACCAACAACAAAATATAATATAAACACATAAGCATATAATCATGTGAGCAAGTAAACCAATGAAATCATAAGAGAAATAATGCACAACAAAACAATCATACACATGAGACACAATGATATCTGGTGGAAATCATTTCGGGAAAAAAACCACCCTTGTTGTTGTTGTGTTGCTTTGAATCTTCTATTACATGTCAAGCAAATGTTGTCTTTTACATAGATTGTTGGCACCCACCAGCTAGGAGACTCAACCTCAAACACAGTTTGTTTATGGCTACCGGCTATAAGACTCAATCCTAAAATAAAATTAGTTCACCACCACAAACTATTATTTGGCTACCACTGGGAAGAAGTGACCAATTCCACTACACTGTTGCTAGCACCCAATAGCACAAAATCACTACTCCAAGATAACAAGAGCCTGCTTGCTAGAGGCCACTCCTCCAAAACTCTATGCGGACCTTGATTTCGTTCATTTTCAAATTGGATCCCTAAGACATTATGCTCAATAAGATTCAACTCTAATATCAAACCCCATTGGAAAGATACTCTTAACAACAATAAAATAAGCAATCAACACCATAAATCTCCAAAACACACATCAATCCTCACTTATGATCACTCTCAAAAAAATATTTATTAGCAACAAATAAATTTGAATATCATAACTCAGCCTTCAACACTAATATATAGCAACATACTCATCAAACCCCACAAAAACACAACATGACAATCCGATCTACACACTGATCCATGAAAAAAACTCATGCAACCATATAAACCGATAAATTGAAGCTACAATAAATAAACCTCCAATAAAAACTCCCACAACACAAATGCATCAACAACATAAAATCAGATCTAAAAGTGAAACAACTACAACATTATTTTTCCTCTCCATATTAACATCGGCTGGAAACCACAATATGTAACAAAAATAGATTATACATGTAGATCTTTCATCCTATGAAATGTGATCCAAAACTATGCTCTAATTTTCAAACTGATATTCTACTTCAATACTCTACTACATGACTTCAATCTACTTGCTCCACTACCATTTGTACTCATACACCAAGGTATCTCTGCTCACCAATATTTCTAGATAATTTTTCCTCTCTACAAACCTCTTACACTCACTATCACTCTAGCTAACCATTTCTTGGATCCAAAATGAGATATTTATAATGTGTTAGATGAATTCCTCTTTTGGTTTGAGTTCATAGGTTCACAACTTTGAAAAATCCATCAATAACCAACATTGTTTGTGTATTAAATGAATTCACACCTAATGGAGGACCTATTCAACCAATTTTGACCTTACCCAATTAATTTCGAAGATTTTTGGAATTACCATGTCAAATTTCTCTTGTTATGCACAAGGAATGTGGAGAAAAAATCATGTAATCCCACAACCATAGGGACTGAACAAGAAATTCTCATCTATATGTGAGATCTTAACATTTCATCCTACCAGATGAAGGGATACAACTAGACTTAGGACACTCTCTCCCAGCTACTGTGGCAAGGGCTAAGGAAAAACCATTGAATCTCTCCTTAGAACTGCCTCAAGATTCTAGCACACCTTCTTCAGCTCCTGTAAAAACCTCCATACCTCTGCCAAGCTCTGCGAAAGCACTAGGTTGACCTAGCTACCAACAATTCAAGGGTTGAAATTAGTTCGAACAAGCCATATACTCTTCCTTAGACACCTACATACCTTTACAACCTCTACACAACTCTGTAGCACATCAGTAATAAGATAATAAGGCCAAACATCTCTACAACAAGTCATGAAAATGAAGACGTATACTCCTCAACATAAATCAACATATGAAGACCTAATCCACCAAACTCCTCTCTACATCAAACCACATCAATGTCATCATCTAGACCATCATATGGTTGACATCAAAGCCTCATCTATGCCATCATAAGGTTGACATCAATTCTAACAAAAACCATCTACAAGCATGAAAGCCATAATGCCAATATTAGATTGAAGAAAAATAGTTCCATATTCTCTAATGACATCAAAAGAAAATATGGCATGTTGATTAGTTTTCCATTACACAGGTGTGCTAGCAACTAAAAATGTCAATTGAAGATTATCCCGAATTGACCCTCAAAAGTGATGAATTTCTAAATAAATTACGCTACACCCTCCCAAGTGTGTGGGAGTGAATTTATTTATAATCCATTTTCCTTATTCCTTACATGTTTTCCCTCCTGCAAGAATGTGTCCCTGGCTATTGGGATTTGATTTTTTATATTGAACCAACACATCCCAATATGAGGTAAATTTATCACCCTTGAGTTGAATTCCAATGTAATTGCTATCCACATTCCTCTTATGAATGAACCATATTCTATCAAATTATGTGAAAAATGTAAAGAAATATCTTCATTAAACCCATAAAACCTATTAAAGTATGCCAACCAAACTACATTCTCAAAAATTTAGTTAGCTCTTGGGTACTCTCATAGTACATTAATAGAATCGGATTTGTTATGTACAAACACTCCCCCTATATTTTTTATCACTGATACAAGATGTTATAGATGAAACAATCATTTCATGCAATTTCTTATTAGGAGGATGTTGAATTTGTAGAATTTGGAAATTTTTGGCTACAACAGAGTGTTGGTCGGCTTTTGCAATGCCATAGTTAGAAAGTAATGTGGATAATACAAATATATTTTTGGAATGGTCACATCAGAGTAACATCATTGAGGTGGTGCGATGGACAATTTGGGAATGATGTCATGCATGAAAAATTCAATCAACCATCATGCCACATCGAAGTGTTTATGGGTGTATTGTAAAAAGTACGATACAAGTACACCCCCATGAACTAAAATAAAGGCCATCCATGGCCACTATAACCGTGTTGTCATGTTACGCTTAATTACAAAATTGCAAGTAAATGAGAGAGGTTACCTATCAAATTCTTACCAATTATGTTGACACAATGGCCAATAAGACAATGATGACTCGACTATGAGTGTTTGCTAGAATATATCATGGTAAAATTCCTTAGTGGGTCCCCTTGTTTTGATCGCAGTGGGAACAATGATGGAAAACCATCAAAAAAATCCATTGTAATAATGTGAAATCATTATGAACATGCAAGAATACAACTGGTCGCTAATGGTAATTTTCTGTATTAGCATCACAATAGGAATTTTTTCTTTAATGATTCAAACTTTGATAGTATTTCATTTCCAATATCAATAGTAACATTTAGTTTCTAGTATCAATAGGTACATATGGTCCGTGTCAGAAACATCACTTGGCCTTCAATATCAACAACAACATTTGATCCAAGAGGATTCAAAAGGCTAAAAATTTGAATACCTCAAATCTCAGAAAAAATGGCACCAAGTCAAAGAGAGAGATGAGATATTTCCAATAGTGTAAATGACACCTCAAAAGGCCTATGTATGAAGAATTTTTCACCTTTTTAATTTTATAAGAAAAAAAAAAATAAGGGCACTAACAGGGCCACGTGGCACCCCTAGAAGAGTCCATGTCCAGGTGTTCAGAGTGTGCCACATGTCACCAGAGTGGTTCCATGTGGCACACTATGAACACCTCCACATGGCATATTACTTGTAGTGATGTGGAACAATCCATAGCCACCACGTTTCCAAATCACTATATGTTATGTGGCACCCATAAATTGGCCAAATTGGTCTACCTACAAAAATGAGTGGTTGTAACAATCAGGGTTAGACACAAACCTCAGCAGGGTCGATCCAACATAATATCATATTACCATAATGGTTAGTCGAAACAAATAGTGAGGTGGAACCTATTTAATCAGAATCCATGACATAACAACTAAAGGTTGAGGCTTGCAGGTTTGACCCCAAGACCTCTCCCCAAACAAATGACTTACTATAACCTCCACCAACTAGTCTACCAATGGAAACCATTGGAATATTCCCCTTGATTTTATTATATAAATTCAACATGAATTTTGTGGCAAGCCTGCATTAATGCAGAGAGGTTCAGTGTACGTGGAACAAATCTCAAGTTATAGGAGTATACACCCCTTTACATACATGGTTACAATTTATTTCATATGAGGATAGTAAAAAAACCTTTGTAGATGATCCATATTTTTTCCTACCCCAAAATTCCCAGATATAAGAGAAGTGTGAGCTTCTCAAATTACATGGACTCTTTCACTAGTAGGAATACATAACTTTCCAAGATGTTAGAGTAACTTTCCCTACAAATAATAGTTCTCCACCTGTGAACCATGATTTAGCCTCTTATAAACATCTTTAAAATCCCCATTAGTAGTGTACTATTCAACATAGATATGATGAGATAAAGAAGCAATATCTTCAAAATAATAGATGTCGAAACAAGAGCCATAGAAAGCATATTTTATACTTTTCAACTTATATCCTAATTATACTTGATCACTAAATGGAACTATTGAAGAAAACCCATCCATTTAAAATGACCATCTTGTTACATCTTGATTTTTGACTGGAGGTATTGTAGGGATGATGGTTTGTATGTATGATAGTCTGATTACCTATCATGTGGTGCTTCCATTTTTTAGCACTTTGAACCAAGGCATACAACTCTTTGCCATATGTGGGATAATTAACAACAACTTGAAAATAAGTGTCAAAGTGGTAAAAACAGGATTATGATGTTGCATCAATACTATACCCATGTTGTATCCACTGATATCAGTCTCGATCTCAAATGGCTACTAAAGGTCTGAAAAGGCTAATACTAGTGTTGTACTTATCTTTTTTTTCAAGATGTCGAATGCCTTGTGTTGCTTTCCTCCCCACTAAAAGGCTTGTTTCACACTAGTCAAGGCATAAAAAGGAGATTCTATGAGTGAGAAGTTAGCTATGAATCTTCTCCAGTACTGAACTGCTCCCAAGAAGCTTCTCACTTCTATGGCCATTGTAGGCTTAGGACATTTTACAATTACGTCAACTTTGGAAGGATCAATATTTATCTACGCTCCTCCAACAATAGTTTTACATCATAAATTGCAAGGAGATGTTGCTCTGTGATCTAGTTTCCGATTAGATCATCAGATGGAAAGAAACAATACCAATGAAAAAGTAAAGGTATCTCAATCCCAAATGATTAGCCATGTAGCATGCAACCAGTTTTATGCTATAAAGAAGAGAGATCACACCTGGCCTCCTCGCAGGTTGGGGAAGGGTTTTGATATCGATGTAGATCTTGTGCTCCACTCGAGCAATATATTACATTGTTGGTCTGCTTAATTTTCAAATTAAACCTCTCAATATTAATTATCAATCCGAGAGTTGTAAACACAAGTTGTACTACATATTGGCTCAACTTAATGGTCAAAGTATAAATATATTCCTTCGTAATGATAAACTAGGTACTGGAATGAAACACACCTTTGCTAGAAAATAATCAATCTTGAAAAGGGAACCTACTTAACTAATTCTATCAAGCAAACTCCATAATGCAATTAAGATATAATGGAATTCAAGGAAATCCTCAATCATTCTCGCATTTGAATTCTACTTTTTAAATCTCCTATGATATCTTGAAAAACCTAATCTATTTACCCTCTCATTAACTTGAAACTAATAAGCAAAAAGGTCACAAATTATTCTAATAACAACCTCACACATTAAACTAACTAGAACTACTCTTCATAATAAATTCAAGATTCAAACTAACAAAGGAAAGTTCTAATTATTGCTAGAAGAAAACTACTTCACTCTATGTAAAATAACATTTAAAATATCCTATTAAAAAGAACATTACAATTAATTTATGAGAAACCTTCAATTCAAATATTTTAATCTAGGTGAAACAAATTATTCAAAAACAAGCTCACTCTTCGAAAGCATGCAAGTCATAATGAAAACTAAACCAAAATCATGTAAATCAATAATGAAAACTAAATCACTGCTACCTGCACAATTAAATCCACACTCAAACTTGCTCTTATAAAGAAATTATTATACTATGAAAACAAGAAAGAATCTAATTAAAAAGAAATCTAAAACAAGACAAATTCTAATTAAAAGAGATCTAATTATTGAGTGAAGTCCCGTGATGCATAAACAAATCAAATTAAATCCTGCAAACATAAACCATACTAAAACTCAAAGCATTAAAAATATGTTCTCATTACATAGTCAAATTCAAAGCACTGAAATATGTTCTAATTGCGATCACTGAGAAATCGTTGTATTCATATGCTCCCATTACATTTTATTTAACAAGAGGGATAGAGCATAAAATTATATTATATCTCTCAAACACCGGTTATGTAGTAAATAATAATGCTTTAGTCAATTAATTTGCGTAGTACGAAGATGACTGAAATTCTTTGAGATTGAACCACACATTCACACAGAAACATGAAATGTTAAAATCACACACATCTAATTAGCCTAGCTTGATTGATCAAGCTTAACTACAGATGTGGTGGGCCCTCCCACGTCTGGAGTAAGCTGGCTTACTGCAACGGAGGAACGGTTTTAAAACATCAAAAAATGGAATTCGAAATGGATCACAACAACAATGCTACTGCTCACAACATGAAAGTGATGATGTATATTGAAAAGAGAATTTGGCAATCGATTTATACAAATCACAACAATCCCTCTATCAATATTACATTTCTTTGCAACTCGATACTAGTTATACCTCTCAGAATTTGACTTCACCATTTTAGAAATTATGCCCGAGTTCTACATCTGAGCAAATCGACCTTCTATTCCTATCAATCCCAACTTATCTAATTTATAGACTCACGCCCTCTACATCTGAGAAATTAATTTTACATATGAGAAATTATCTCTAAATGATGTATTAACTCCCATTGCCTCTGAGAAATCCATCCCTTAATTAGTGCGCAACCCTCTACTTTATAGCAAAAGCGTTGTTCCTAATTAAATGGTTCAATTGTTGTGTAGAATACAAATTTAGGAGATTTGGATAATGCGAATCAAAACAATGAGATTTTAGTTCAAATTTAGTTTTGAGATGGTGCGAATTGGCTTCTGGAAGAATTTGATCCTCACGCGCTACTAGCAGAGACAACGCACATCTAGCTGGGGCATCGAAAATGTTGGAATTGGTGCCTTAACACACAATGCAATGAGATGTTGTCCTGAAGTTGTGAAAGCATGCAAGCTGCCCTCCAGAAGTGAACCCTAAAACATTCTTGCTCAGATGGCTTTCCCATAAACCAACTATTCTTTATCCATTTGATTGCAATGTCTATTCCCCTCCATTTGCCATGATATATTGTCCCAAATGTGCCAGAACCAAGCTCTCTCAATTATTCAAGGTTAGCATTTTTTATTGTTTGCAGCTGCTCTAAAATATCATCGTTAATCATAGTTGCAGGCCAACCATTGTCCAATTCTTCAGTATTAGGTCCCTCAGAGTTCAATTCAATATTAGAAATAGCTTCCTCCTCTGCCCCTTTTAGCAGTATTTCTGGTATACTGTTTCCCTAAACTTTTCCATCCCCAGTATCCTGGTTCCATTCATGCATTGCAAGCATTGTAGCAGGACAAAGAGGTGGCCAAAGCGATGCAACAATGACTTCATTAGCAACAATCTCTCATTCAGGATGTGAATCACGTTCACTTCTTGGTGGCCTAAAATTCGCCCTGGCATTTCATAAGTTATATCAACAGAATGAGGCATATTTGTAGAATGTCTTGGTGAAAAGTTGGTAGGAAACTAAGGAGCTCACAGGTGAGCACCAAGTAAAATATTATAGTCCATAATTCTCTCAGATTCCAAAAATTTGCAGTCACGTTTCATTTGGGTTATAAGTGCTTGATGACGAGACGACTCAAGGTAAAAGACAAAGTCCAAATCCAAATACTTTAGAATTGTAGTTTCTTCAATTTAAACTTTGTCTCTTCAGTGATCAATGAGACTACAAGTGTAATAGGGGACAAAGGAGATAAGCTTAACCTCGGTTTTTCCAAGGATAGAGAATCTGCCACCAAGAAAGCACTTATTAACAAAAGTATTACACACAAATACCTTCCAAATTAATTAACAATAGGGATTTACAAATAAATAGCTATTATCCCTAATGCCTCTAATTAACAACATAATGGGTAAATAATGATTAAAACACTAGGTAAGAGCATGTATTTATTTGATAAAAATCATAAATTTTTTGACAAATATGCAGCTCAACATCCCCCCACACTGAACTTCTTGAACATCCTCGTGCAAGCCAAAACTATAAGATGATGAAATAAGGTAGGGAAAATGTCAGCAAATATTTTAGCAAGTAAGGGTGAATATGCTTGATATTGTAATGCATTCATTAACCGACAACATTGGGATTATTATTACATTACCAGCGAAAACCGTGTGAAATGATAAAACAAGATCGGGTAGACATTATGGAGAAAAGAGTGTTGCACATACCTATTACCTTGTCCCATATTTTGTTTTTGCCCAAAGTCTTATGATAAAAATCAACTTTTGTTGAAAAAGTGCAGTTTGAGAAAGAATAACACAATATTCCTGCACCTACTATAAAAATCTCGTACATAGGTCATGCAACACATATTTAGAGGCAATTACAATCAATACACATTGATGGAAACCAACACCTTGTGAATAGTCATCATTGAGTAATTCATATCTTTGAATACCATGAGAATTAAAGTGAGTTATGATACCAATCAGAAACCTCTTTATTGAACACTCTAAATTCTATTGTTATCCAGATTCACAAATAAATTTCCTCTTAATCCAGTACAAAGAATTACCTTCAGTAAGGGTACCACTTCGTTAAATATTCTTGATTATTAAAAATAGAACTCAAAGCGTCATGTTCAAATCATCTTAAAACCATTTTCGAAGAAAAAGGATGAGTCTTAAAGAAAGAAAAGGATAACCAAGAAAATCATAGAATGCAGTTAACTTTAATACCACAGACATGGCCCTGCTGGCCGCAGGTGTCCATAACCTCGACAGGGATGTATTTTAACCTAGCAAAATGTTAGTATCCCACTTACTATATATAGATTTAGAGTTTTCTTATTTGAATTTTTAGATGAAGGCCACTATCTTGGCTTGGTAACTAGCTAATGGTAGTGCCACTCATAAGAGGTAACATGAATGAATAGGTTGGCTCATGATGAGACCTCCTGTCTTCCAGCTTTTTGGCTAAAATCCATTACTCTAGCTTGGTGACCAGGAGTAGTAATGTCATGCATGTTAGGGCTCATGATCGTGGTAGGTAGGCTCATCACGAGGCCTCCTATCCTTCCCTAAATATTTGTCAGATCTGATTATGATTAACCTTAAAGGTTACTTAATAAGTGGGGAGACAAATCTACTCCTTAAGAGTACAGGATGGCGTGAAAAGTTTTTAATGACTAATCATTGCTGGCTAATTCCTCTACCCTAAAGACTTGTTAAAGATATGCCAGACAATGATTGAAATATTCTTTGAGTTAAGAAAGCCAGCATTCTCCTGAATAGCTCATTATGATCTTTACAAGGGTGGTCCACCATAGGGATTTTCCAATAGTACCTTCTAAGGGAAACTGAAAATATATATTCGAGACGACAACTTATTAGAGTGATTAATCATGGTTACTTTTGCGAAATCATGAGGTATTAGAGTGAATTGTACTCAACAAGATTTGTCACAAATATGTGTGTTAACAACTGATGTGGATCAAAAGTAGTTTTAGCAGGCATGATTTAAAATTCAAAACCCTAATAGCATTATAACAGCTTTATTTATTTATTCTCCTACTCTACTTTACCCTAAGAGGTGAAATACTCCCATTTAAGTATAAGAGTACTTCCAATGAAGCCATTTGCATAAAAAAATGATGATTATACTCACACTTAGTTTTAAATAATAGACTTCAAGACATACGAAAGCATGAGAATCCAGTTGCTTCAATTGATATGGTACCAAGAATTTCTGAATGCTGAGGAAATAAGATGGCATGATGACTGCTCGAAACCAAGATTCAATGGAATCCACATATTTATGAGTTTCCAACTGATGGAAATCTTCCATAGTTTGATAGTCACTCTCTTGGAGGCTCAAAGACTCTGGAGAAAGAGAAAAGATAAATCCCTCAAGTTCAGGCTCAAATATCTGATTTTAAAATCGACAAGAATAGTTGAGAGAGATTCTAGGGTTTTGATTTTTAACAAAATTTTCAAAACATGTTCCAATGAAATATTTCTCCTCTAGTGGTCTCTAAATTACATCTTCTTGGGGTGAATGTTCTGTAGTAATGGGGGAAGTTTCCAGATTCATTCCCTTTTCCAACATGGAAGATGTGACATTTTGTTCAATAGGGGAATAAAAAAAAAGAATAGGTGGTTCAAACTATTGTGCTACCTGATGGTTTAGACTAGGGTTTAGGATGTGGTTTAGGCTAGGGTTTTGGTTAATGCTTGGACTAAGGTTTGGATTTGGATTGGGATTAGGCTTTGCACTAGGGTTAGGTCTAGGTTTTAGATTAGGACTAGGTTTAGGTCTAGGGTGTGGATTCGAGTTAGGTCTAGGGTGTGGATTAGGGTTAGGTATAGGGTATGGAATAGGGTATGAAATAGGGTTAGGGTATGGATTAGGGTTAGGGTAACATTGCACATATGACTGGGACCATGGAGGAGGATAACTTAATGGTGCATTGGAAAGAAATTGTGGTTGTTGTTGGTGCTCATATGATTGAATTTGCATGGGATATTTTCTTAGAGATAAGGATCCAAATGATTCTTGAGGCCATGGATATATCTGCCTTGAGGATGAGGGCCAAGGAGAGGGAAACTATGGCCATGAAGTAGGATATTCTATTGGATGAAGATTAAAAGTTTTACGTGAAGCTGTAGGATTATAAACATGTTGAGGAACCTGCTCAGGAAAATAATCATTATTCCAAGTATCAAATGTTGTTGGGTTTTGAGTTATGCCTGGCAGTTGATTCGATTCCTTACTTGATTCCCTGATCACCTTTCGTAATTTTGGTAGTGATGGGAAGTGTTCGGTTGCATGACCATCCTCACAAATTTCACAAAATTTTAGACCACTAAGTGGACACTTTCCAAGGCAGTGTTTCTTTCGACAGTTGGCACAAAGGATAAGCAATGATTCTTCATCCTTCTCTTGCTCCTAAAAATCATCCAATTACAAAATCAAAGATTTAATAATATTGAATTTATGTTCAAGCAAGGTGTTAAATTTTTCACATGTGAATTATTCATCAGATGACTTGTCTATCTCTGTAGCAGCATGAAAACTCTTCATTGAATGATTCCTCAAAATACCATTTTCTTGTTCTAAAAAAGCCAACTGGTACATTCTGTCATCACATGGATTAGTACGCAAGGGTTCTTACAACACCCAAAAAATGATATAATGTTGAAGACTAGATTCTAAAGATAAATGAATTTTAAAAGATTTTGACTGAAATAAAGCTCACCACACTTGCATGAAAGGAAAATGCCGAATAAAAGTACTATTTAATCTATGAAAAGGAAAAAAAATGGAAATTAAATGTCTAAAGCCTACTTCTATAGGAAAGGAAATAAAAGTTCAAGAGATGAGCAAGATGGCTAGAATTTGGAGAAACCCCACAAAAATGGATGCGTGGCTCTTCACTCATGTCTTACCGTACACTCTCTGCCCTCTGACATCTTGCAATACCCTTGAAACTATGTAAGAAATTTTTTACCTAAGCCAAAATAAAACTCCCCGGCAATGGCGCCAAAATGCTGGTCGGCTTAATTGTCAGATTAAAATTCTCAATATTAATTATCAATCTGGGAGTCATAAACACGAGTTTTACTGCGTATTGGCTTAGCTTAATAGTCAGAGTATAAATATATTCCTTCGTAATGATAAACTAGGAATTGGAATGAAACACACCTTTGCTGGAAAATAAATAATCTTGAAAAGGGAACCCACTTAACTAATTCTATCAAGCAAACTCCATACTGCAATTAAGCTATAATGAAATTAAAGGCAATCCTCAATCATTCTCGCATTCGAATTCTAATTTTTAAATGTAATATTCCTACTTAGCCCAAGCTAAGAGGAATATTCAATTTTGTTTCATTTTCTGTTGGTTGAATAAATGAATCAAGGAGGACATGTAAAACTCCTGAAAATAATGAATAAATCCATGCCTATGTGAATAAATACAAATCCGGGCCATGTAAAATAAACACTTCCAGGTGTGAGTGGGTTTGAACTATGAGACTGGGTCAACCTTGACCAAATCCATAGTGCAGTCTAGATGCAATGTACCTCATGGATGCACAACGCAGTTCTAGATGGAGGCTCCACATGTGAAAAGAGCTAACTCATTGAAGTGGTTTAGGGTTTGACAAGGCTTTTTTCCTATAAAAGGAAGAGGAGAGCAGCATGAGAGGGTTTTTGATGATAATAATTTTCTGCATATATTGTCTGGTTAGACATATATCATTCTCTAGTTGTTTAGCTAATAATAATGTTGTTTAGCATTGGGTGTTCCTGAGCGGGAATCCCACCTCCTTCCTAGAGAAGCTCTTGGAGGAGCCTTGTTTGTCTTGTCCACTATCTGGCATTTGGCCAATCTTCATCTTGCACCTACAATGCTGATCCTGTTTAGGATTGGGTTGTCCTTGTGAGCTGCAGCAAGTGGAATATAGATCTCTTCAGATCTATGCATATCCAGCATCCCTTTCCACTGGGAAAGCCATCTATCCCTTTGGCAAGAGTGTTCTATACCTTGGGAGATTCAGATCTAGATCTTGGCATCAGGCCAAAGCATACTCAGAGTCTACAGCGCAGTCCTTTTTTCAGTACTTCATTATTTGGTAGAGCAGAATTGCAGGGAGTTTTGGCATCATATTGGAGGAGAGACCTCTGGTGATTGGATCCTTCCTTTCACTATGTTGATCCATGGATTGGCCATCCAATCTATGTTTGTATCATATCTGATCTTCTGTACATCATCTACTTCAGAATTTTTTGAATATTAGTGCATATTTGTAACTTAGATCTCAGATCTACTCTTGTAGTTTCATGTTTTTCTGAGATCCCCAAAGGGAATGTATAAAGGAGACTTTCTTGTATACAGATCTGAAGTAGATCTATAATTTTGTATACAAATCTAATCTAGATCTGATTTGTAACATACTTCTACTTCAACCAATTAAAATTACGCTGTCAAGCTTATCTAGACATTTCTTGTGGTTGTAGCAGCTCATTTTGAGGGTTTCTTCTTGTATAACCTTCTCCTTTATGTTATAAATTGTATAAGTTCTACAGTAAATCTGATTTACTATTGCATAAGCTATATTTGAGCTACCATATTTATCTCCTGCAAATATTGGGTTGAACTGTGTTATTTTTCCAACAGTGTTGTTTTGTATTGTTGTAGCCCCTTCCTTGGGAATTTTCTAGCTGCACTAGGTGTGGGGAGACCTGTTTAACCCACCTCGGAGGATTATTTTTTGAATCCCTCTTGGATTCAGGTCTTATATTGTCAAATATAAGGGATCCAAGTGCTAGTTTCAAATCATGTAGCATACATTCCTAAAAAATGTGTTTTTCAAGCATGCCTTGCTAGCAGTCCCGATTTTGGGATATTACAATGGTATCAAATCATATTTCTTGGCTCAGCCTGTGAGTCTTAAGATATATATAAAGATGATGAAAATAATGAGCTTTCTCTAATCATTTTTCAGATCTAGAAAGGACATCTCTAAGGAGCTTAAGAAGATAGAAGAAGGAGAAGAGGGAGGACCAATGACTTCCTACTGTCACAAAGAAGAAGACAAGAAGCATGGAGGACACTTGGATCATCAGATCCTGAGTGAGTACCTTGATGAGTACAAGTCTTGAAATAGAGCCTTCAAGGAGAGTCTAGCCTTCCCACAGTTCATTCAATTGAAAGAAGGGAGGAGACACTATAGGAAGGGAGGAATCAAGGGTAATAGGTTTCTATTGTCCACTTTTGATGGGACATCTACAGCCAAAGCTTGGGCAAGAAGACTCGGTGCATTCTTCCTACTATATCCAGTGGTAGAGAAAGAAGCATTGAGATTACAATGCTGCATATGAAAGTTGAAGCAAGAAATTGGTGGTTTAGCCATGTGAGACATGCAAAAGTATCTTCTTTTGTACGTTTCACTCAAAGGATGATATAGAGATTTGATAAAGAGGAATCTGAGGAAAATAAGTCCTCACTATCTCTTGAGTATATTTGTACTAGCACTATGATAGCCTTGGAGGAGTATCCTTCAATGCCAGCAATTGAGGGAGCCAACATGGTAGAAGAAGGAACTCTTGCAGCCATACAAGATGTTCCCAAAGCCTATCAAGGTATGCTTGAGTTTCCACCTTCTATTATTGCAACAAAATTTTTAGAGGGTTATGGAAACTTGCTATTGCATGAACCAGAATCATCACTTACTACTAATATAGAGCAACAGATTTTCACTGCGCTGTCCAAGATTAGTAATGAAGAAAGGAGGACCCATTCCTCATGGGAGCAATCAGATGTCAGCTTCATTCAGGAAGCAATGAAGACAAGGGGTAGACATCTTGAGATGAGAAACATTTTCTCCTCTCTAGATGACACTTTCTCAATAAGCATGCGATAGCTCAAAGAGATACTTATACTTGCAGCAGATCCAAGACCCCACTAGTTTTGGAAGACCATGCATGAGGAGGAGGTCTCATTAAGAAATCCCATGGAAGGTGCACTTCAACATTCCATGAAGTGAAAAGTTTTTCAAATATTTGAGAAGGTTGGTGTCCTACAATGGGAGGATACCAAATGTTTTCATAATGAGGTTCATCATCCACCGGTGGATGAATGGATGTGGATGGTGAGCAAGAAGCTGGAAAGCTACTTGCATATCTATGATACCAGGCAGCAAGAGGCATGGTTGCATTGGCTACTCTTGAAGGAGTTTGGCCATCATCCTCTTTCTAAGGGTATGTGGGGAAAAGATGTGTGATAGGATGCTTGCATCATTGGGCAGCAAGGAGTATGGACACATTGTGTTGATATGACATTATTCATATCAATCACCATGTTTTCACCACATGATTTATATGATGGAGGTATGGGGAGGCAGCAAAATCTTTTGTTTCTTTGGATGTTCTTGGGAGAGCAAGAGAAGATTTTATATCACACTTTGCATGATGTTGCAGGATTAGGAGATGGCACTATCATGGTGCAAAGGGGCTACTCCTTAGCCTTGGATGATCTGGGATTACTTCCACTCTAGAAGGAGCTTCCCGTTTGTAGCAACATTATGGAAGATGTCTTTGACAATGATCATGTCAAAGAATGGAGCTATGTATTAGCAGGAGCCTATTTGCATAGGCCAACAGTGCTGTCACTTTGGAGCATGAAATTATGGTTGGAGTGTCCCCAAGATCTTTTCACCCTTGATGCACTTGATGGATGAGGAGGAGGTGAGAAATATGGGGTAATGGATGGATACATCTATTGCTGTGATATGTTCTTCTTGGCTTGGATTTCCAAGTATACGAGGAAGGATCTTGATGTAGTACATGATTCATTTCTCTTCATGAGAGTATGTCATATCATTATGGAGAATTTGTTCATGGATCCTATCATGATCTTACTTTAGTGCATGGTAAGGATATTGCTGTTGCATTTAGTGATATGCATACTCTTACCATTTCTATGCAGTGCATTGCTCCACAAGAGGGCAAGCTTTCCATTGAGCTCCATGATCAACAATGGGCCAAAATGTATGATGGAGACAACCATCTCTTATATGGTCATGGGAAAGTGTTGTATTACTCCATGTATGTTCATTTGTTGTATACAACCATCTACTATTCATTAGTAAATGAAATAACATAAATAGGCCACCATGTATCCAACAACCACTTGCCTTATAATTTTCTGAAGCTGTAGTTGGAAAAACTGCGTTGTAACTTCATGGGAGACTATTGGTACCCTCATACACCATATGAAGCCTTCAATATTTCCTTTTTCTTGATTCTAATCGTGGTTCCAATTTCTTATATTGACCTTGCTTTTGTGAGGAGTCTGATTGGAGAGGAAACACATTGGTTAGATGTGTTCTTTTGGGAAGAGGATCCCCACATTTTCTGCATTTCATTTTCTAATGGGAACATGAGAGGAGATATGGCCATCACAACCAAACACTTGCTTCTTCATGAGGTGGGCCATGATTTTGATGAGATGCCATATGGTGATGATTTCCCATCCATCACATATGGAATGATTTGGGTCAGCTTGATTCACAGTGTTGGAGAGAAGATCTTTAGAGATCTAGTCTTCATCTTGCCTCTTGAAGGCAACATTATTGTAGCCTAGGATCAGCAAACACTCCACACTTATCTTAAGTGGAGAGGAGGCAAGCGTGGGGTAGGCACCTATGTCTACCATGTTCAGTTTTTCATCCCACCTACATTGCATGAACTCAAGGTGGAGGAGAATTTTATGGAGTTGCCATGCTGGGAGGTGAATCATTTTGTATGGATGATTGCTTGGGGGAAGATGTTTTCCTAATACATTTTAGTTCTATCCTTGCAGTTGCTTGAGGACAAGCAACATTTGGGAGGGGAGGACTGTAATATTCCTACTTAGCCCAAGCTAAGAGGAATATTCAATTTTGTTTCATTTTCTGTTGGTTGAATAAATGAATCAAGGAGGACATGTAAAAATCCTGAAAATAATAAATAAATCCATGCCTGTGTGAAAAAAGACAAATCTGGGCCATGTAAAATAAACACTTCCAGGTGTGAATGGGTTTGAACTATGAGACTGGGTCAACCTTGACCAAATCCAACGTGCAGTCTAGATGCAATGTACCTCATGGATGCACAGTGCAGTTCTAGATGGAGGCTCCACATGTGAAAGGAGCTAACTCATTGAAGTGGTTTATGGTTTGACAATGATTTTGTCCTATAAAAGGAAGAGGAGAGCAACATGAGAGGGTTTTTGATGGTAATCATTTTCTGCATATATTATCTAGTTAGACATATATCATTCTCTAGCTGTTTAGCTGAGAATAATGATGTTTAGCATTGGGTGTTCCTGAGCGGGAATCCCACCTCCTTCCTAGAGCAGCTCTTTGAGGAGCCTTGTTTGTCTTGTCCACTATCTATCATTTGGCCAAAATTCATCTTGCACCTACAACGTTGATCCTGTTTAGGATTGGGTTGTCCTTGTGAGTTGCAACAAGTGGAAGATAGATCTCTTCAGATCTATGCATCTCTAGCGCCCCTTTCCACTGGGAAAGCCATCTATCCCTTTAGAAAGAGTGTTATATACCTTGGGAGCTTCAGATCCAGATCTTGGCATCAGGCCAAAGCATACTCAAAGTCTACAACACAGTCCCTTTTACAGTACTGCGTTATTTGGAAGAGCTGAATTGCAGGGAGTTTTGGCATCATCTTGGAGGAGAGATATCTGGTGATTGGATCATTCCTTTCACTATGGTGATCCATGGATTGGCCATCCAATCCATGTTTGTTTTATATCTGATCTGCTGTACATAATCTACTTCAGAATTTTCTGAATATTACTACAGATCTGTAACTTAAATCTCAGATCTACTCTTTCATGTTTTGCTGAGGTCCCCAAGGAGAATGTATAAAGTAGCATATCTTTTATATAGATCTGAAATAGATCTATCATTTTGTATAGAAATCTGCTCTATATCTGAGTTGTAACATACTGCTACTTCAGCCAATGAAAATAACACTGTCAAGCTTATTCAGACATTTCTTGTGGTTGTGGCACCTCATTTTGAGGGTTTCTTCTTGTATAACATTCTCCTTCTATTATATATTATATAAGCTCTATATTAAATCTGATTTACTGTTGTATAACCTATATTTGAGCTACCATATTGATATCCTACAAATATTGGGCAACAACTGCATTATTTTCTAGCAGTGTTGTTTTGTATTGTTACAGCCCTTTCCTTGGGCATTTTCTAGCTGCACTAGGTGTGGGGAGACCTTTTTAAACCACCTAGGAGGATTTGTTTCTAGATCCCTCTTGGATTATTGCCTTAGATTGTTATATCTAAGGGATCCAAGTGATGGTTTCCAATCCTATAGCATGAATTCCTGAAAAATGCGTTTTTTAGGCATGCCTTGCTAGCAGTCCCGATTTTGGGATATTACGTTAAATATCCTATGATATATTGAAAAAAATAATCTATTTATTCCTCTCATTAAATTGAAACTAACACTTGAAACTAATAAGAAAAAATGTCACACGTTATTCTAATAACAACCTCACACATTAAACTAACTAGAACTACTCTTCATAATAAATTCAAGATTCAAACTAACTGAAGGAAAGTTCTAATTATTCCTAGAAGAAAAATACTTCAGTATTTGTAAAATAACATTTAAAAGATCTTATTAAAAATAACATTACAATTAATCTATGAGAAACCTTCAATTCAAAGATTTTAATCTAGGTGAAACAAATTATTCAAAAGAAAGCTCACTCTTTGAAAGCATGCAACTCATAGTGCAAACTAAACCAAAATCATGTAAATCAATAATGAAAACTAAATCATTGTTACCTACACAATTAAATCCACACTCAAACTTGCTCTTATAAAGAAATTATTATACTATGAAAACAAGAAAGAATCTAATTAAAAAGAAATCTAAAACAAGACAGATTCTAATAAAAGAGATCTAATTATTGAGTGAAGTCCCATGATGCATAAACAAATCAAATTAAATCCTGCAAACGTAAACCATACTAAAAATCAAAGCATTAAAAATATGTTCTCCTTACATAGTCAAATTCAAAGCACTGAAATATGTTCTAATACTGATCACTGAGAAATTGTTGTATTCATATGCTCCGATTACATTCGATTTAACAAGAGGGATAGAGCATAATGTTATATTACAGTTCTCAAACACTGATTATGTAATAAATAATAATTCTTTAGTCAATTAATTTGCACAATATGAAGATGACTGAAATGCTTTGAGATTGAACCACATATTCACATAGAAACATGAAATGTTAAAATCACAAACATCTAATTAGCCTAGTGTTATAGGGGTGCGTGCATCTATGGTAGGATTTCCATAAAGCTTGGCTCATGTTTGAAGTTCAACACTTTCAATGCCATAAATGGTAGATGATCCTTCACTGGAAGGATGTGAACCACCATTGCCCCGTTGCTGGGGTTGTGGTGGGTTGTCAACCATGTGTTGGTGTTGCTGCCATTGATTAGGGAAAGGATTATGAAGAACGTCAGTTATTCACCTAGAATCCTTGTTTGCGATAAAATTGATGCATTCCTACAACCGAGGACATTTGTATGTCAAGTGGTCCTCCACACAGATCTTGCAAGAAAATTTCATGGGTTTATCCTTCCCTTTGTCATTTTTGGCATCGTTTTTCTGATTGGGATTATTCTGATTGTCCGACTACTCTTCCGAAGAAGATGTCTTTTTCTTGTTCTTCTTATTCTTTCCACTAGGTTTTTGTGAAGTTTTCATAGAATTTACCTTAGCGGTAGGAAGCGTAGTCGTTTGGTTAGGGGTGGTGGCAGCTAAGGACAGCTGGGATGTTTGCCCCCAATACTGTTTTGTGGCTACACCAGAGATTGTGCCAACAAGACCATCGGTGTGAGCTCCAATTTTCTGAGTAGCTGGAGGATTTGGGTTACCAGGGGCATTGGAGAGTAAATCATATAGCGTGCCAGATTGTGAATAGATTAAATCCAAATTTTGGGCACAACGAATGCATTAATCTTCTGTAAATGCACCAGAAAGGCCAATGTCTTTAGAGATGTGGGGTAAGAGAGACTTACAAAACCAATTAGATAAGAGATGATCTGGGATTGGCGCTTTGACTAGCCTCCTCCTACGCCTCCATTCATGAATGTGATAGGAGATGTGGGTGGCAGTGTCTTGGCGCAATGAGGTTAATAGTTTCGTTTCGGTTTCAAATCTGATTGGTAATTGGAAGTTTTTTAGAAACTCCATCGCTAAAGTGCCAAAAGTGTTTATGGCAGCACGTGGCAATTCAATATACACTTGGTGGCATTGCCTGTAAGGTTGCGGGGAAACAGTCGAAGCCGGACACTATCATCCACCATGGAATTAGATATAGACCATAAATGAAAGGTGGTGATGTGTCAGGTTGGGTCTTCCCCTTGTTTCCCATCAAAATTTGGGATGTCAAAAGGAATCTTGTGTGGTACTGGAGGCCAGAGCTGGTTGTGATTAATGGGGTCATTAGTCAGTTTATAGATGTCGGAAATGTCTAGAGCTGCCAAAAATGGCAATTGTGGGTTTGCCCCCGAATTTAACCAAGGAAGTATTGGTTGACTATGTGGACCATAGGGTCCACCCATTAAAGTGTTACCAGTAGGATAAGTAGGACTTTGATAAAAATTTCCTATAGGTGGAGGGGTAGGGATATATGGTTGCTATCCATAGGGCATATTGTATTGCAGGGCGGATGGTTGGTTGCCCCCAGTGTAAAAGTGCCCTCCCATTCCAAATGGAGGTTGGGGTGGGTTAGTCCATATGGATGCAATAGATCTTCCCAGAGGCATGCTACTACTTGCATTGTTCGGTAATGACATAGACCCTATACTGATATTTAAACCACTTAAGGGAATAATGTTAACAATAGGTTGTCTAGTTTGTCCTAAAGATTGCAAGGGTAGTGAAATGTTCCCTATTATCTGCGTGCTGGTGACACTGCCCCCTGGTATGGTGGCCAAGGGGTTTGAACTGAGAAAAGGGTTCCAACCGAAAGGGTTGCTAAAAGGAACCGAAGTAGTCCCACTCGTGGGAGGAGCAATCGTAGGTCCCAACGTGGTCACAGTAGGAGTAGATCCCAAAGGACTCGACGAGTTACTTATAGTTGTGATGACCATAGGGTTGGGACTAGGTATAAGTTGACTATTGGGGTTACCAAGTGATGGCATAGAACTGACAACTGGCAGGGAAGATGGTGGCGAACCTGGGATGGTTGCCATTGGTATCGACCTTGTGGATGCCGGCTATGAAATGGATGTTTGTGCAGCCGAAGACATGTCTTGGCATGGTGGAATCTAAACTATCACAGTTGCCGATGGATCAGTGAGTGGAGGATTGTAATGAGGTAAGACACCTTCCGTGAAAGGGTCCTCTAGAAATTCTGTCTGATATGAGGCTATGTGAAAATTAGGGTTTGTCAATGGAGACTGCTCTTCCGCAGAAGGCACTAGTTCACCAAGGTCCAGTTCGTCCTCAAGAGTCAGAGGAGGTAGACCTTGCTGTCGTCAAGACAGACAATGTGGGTCGGATGACGCCATGGTGACCTGTTTATTTATAACAAATTTTAATAAATTGTGATGTATTATAAAGTCTCAATGACAGTAACCACACACCTAGAAAAGAAAAAAGAAAAAAGGACTCTCTAAAATCAATCAGCAAGTAGCCAGAATAGAGTGCCCTGTCTGAGTACTATAGTTTGCTGGTGATGAAATCTAGTATCACAATAGTATACAGAGAGGGTTGGTCGAAAGTACAGTTACAGTCACTCTAGAGCTTTGCCCAAACCTCAGACAATAGGTGTAAGCACTCTCGTGAAGATGAGTACCATCCTAAAGACTAAAGACAAAGTGGGTCCGTCTGTTTCAGGTACCAGGATAGGTCATCCCAGTCACCTTGTGTAAGTACCTAAAAGGTATGGCCACTAAAGATACCTCAAATCACAGACATTATCAGGGTGGTCCACGGTCAAGGACAGCATGCTATATGGGTAGAATACCTAGATCCCCGATCTAGTTTCGACATCCCCGAAGGGAACCCCAATATATAGCATATCCACTAGATGCAGTTGAAGGTGGGCTACCTTCTTGTGCACCAAAGTGTTGTATCGCACTGAGCTCTGATAAAGGAACGATCCCAATAATATGAGTGCAGTAGGATTTTGCTCGTTAATGACTCTAGTCTCAAGTTTTGAGATCTTGGGTGATTTTCTCACTTTTCCTAACCCAAGATCCTAGCCTGAACTACTGTTCGTGTGAGCTCAAAAAGGGTAATGTGATTGATTTTATTAGTGCTTGATTCTTAGTGTACTTGATTATTAGTCTTACGTAGGGGGAGTGGACGTATGAAATGTAATGAGACTCTGACTCAAGAAACCATGCAAAAATATGCTCTAAATATTCAATTCGATGAAGAGTATTTCTACAAGGACAGGTTTCTTTTCAACATCCATGCACTAACATTCAAATATAAAAGTTCAACCTTAAAAGATTTAGAAATCTATTTTCCTCATCTTAACAGTCTTTTAACTAAAATCTTTAGAATTAATTCAGTTAGATGCAGAAAAACTAAAAAAAAAAATATTCTCTAAAAAGTAAATGCTTTTGACACTAACTTTTAAAACAAGAGAAAATAAACAGAAATGCCAACTTAGTAAACAAGCATAGGGATTCAGTCAAGGAGAGATACTAATGGCCAAAAAACTTTGCAACAAAAACACAATCACAGGGGTGAACAACAAATTTTGGCTAAGTAACACGCTGTCTCTGAGTAAAGACAATGTTAATCCAGAGACTAACGCATTGTATTTAAGCAGAGCCCGCGTTATAATGCATTGGAATGCATTAGCCAATTCTTTGGAAAACTATGTGTTAGATTGGAATTTTCCACATTTTTTATAAAATATTTACACATGAGTATATATATTTTTTATCCCATTGAAAATACATAAAAAATTAAAAAACACAAAATCACCAAAAAGTATGTATATATATATGTCGTGTCCAGTACAATAGTTCCATCAAAAAATATTCCAAAAAATGGGTGTTTTACAAAAATTTTGCTATACTAAAGCCACGCTATGATACTTATACATCCACTCCACCAGCTAGGCCTGATGCTCATGATAATATACAACTGCTCTGGCTATCCTCCTTAGAGGCACCAGGTATCTCTCCGGCACACCTACGGTATGCAGCTACAAACAAACTAGAACCTCCCGCATAGGAAGGGGTGGTATACCCATACTCAAACCCTCCAGGTTTCTAGAGAGTTCATGTAAAATCTGGGCATCATCATCCCCGACGGATTCCGCATTCTCATCTGGTGCACTAGCCCCGGGTAGCTGCAGTCCTCGTCGTGCATAGCGAGGGGCCCCAACTAGGCGGACAGGTGCCACATTTGTGTAAAGAAAACAAGCTTCATGTCAAAACATAATTTTCACCTTTGTTCAACAAAAAAATTGCATAAACATTCAAAAGAAAAAAAACAAAATACTTCCTAGAGTACACTGATCATTTCCTTCTTACCATCGAGCCCCCACTGGGTGCCAGGGGGTAGCACTAACTTTGGATCGCCTTTGAAGTTCATCCTTGCATAGGGATAATCATCAATCATAATAATATGGGAGTTCAACCAATCAAAAAAACCATCATCAAAAACAATGACGGACGGGACCCTCTCCAGTTCGCGGAAGCAAAGCTTCCCATCGAGCCTGTCTCGGCTCGCGTGGGCCCAAGGGCACTGTAATGATCCTAGGCCTCATCAATGGTACCCACTCCAATAGGAAAGAAACAATGAATGTGCCATACCCAAACTCTCTTTGGGTACGGGTCTTGCATGCTGTGAGCTCTGATCGGACTCGATGGACAACTCCATCACACCAGTCAAACACCTGAGGCTGCATACAATCCAAGGCTAGTAGCATCTGGGCCTTAGTGGCCACATGCTAACTCTTGGCACTTACCAATAGAAAAATCATCATAATATAGACCTCAGTGGTCTCAAAGCCACCCGTGTAATAGGCACCTGGTTGCTCACAGCCTCTATGTTGCATATGCAATGGGCAAGAATGAGATCAGTAGTGGAGCGCGGATTTTCTCTGGACACCGTCAAGTTGGGCCTCGGTCCACGACATGATAGGCCAGTAAAAAAGTACACATCGTCCTTCTCAATTGAGAGCTCATTGCCCCCAATCCGAAAGACATGGTTCCATTCGTCCCATTGCTAAATCAGCCACCTCAGGAGGTCCTCTTGACCCCTCATTAGTTCTAAACGTGCATATTTTAGCAAACCACATCTGCGGAGAGCCATTAAACTTGTGGCATCAGTAATCATATCTCTTTCTTCCCATTCATGTTCTCTCTCTCGCCAGATACTCATGGTTAATAGCTGAATACCTACAAATAAAACATTTTCAACCGATTAGAAATTTTCTGGAACACTTCAAAATGCTTATTAATGAGTTCCTAAAAAATGCGTTGCGCCTAACGCTGGCCATAGAAAAAAACAGAGTGCGCTAACGCACTCTTCCTTCATGGGAAGTGCGCTTAACGAAGGTCTAGCATTGCTGGCCTGCGTTAGCCGCTAATATTTTTTAGGGCCTGCAAAATTTCTCATTTTGAACCAGCAAAACTTCACAAAAACAAAATAAAATGATAGTAGGAGGTTCTAGCTCTTACCTGGATCTCGCGGGAAGAAGAACTGTTGCCCGGATTGATCGCAATCGACAACTGAATTTTTCACCCCTTTTCACCCCAGAGCTCCTTCACGGCATTCAAAACAGTGAAAATGAAAGTCTTCTAACCTTCTTATAGCCATTTCTGGGGCATGACACTCTTAGCTAGTTGGAAAAAAGTAGTGAATTCTTGCTGCATATGTGTCGCAACTATTGAGATTTTTTACTGATGTTCTGATGAGTAATCAAGCTTTATATACAGACATAAACATGTTTTGACCCTTTTTCCAAGCATTATTTTTACGGCATTTTTCTTGCTCATTAATCTGAAAAACCTCGAGTTCTCTTCTTCAGACTCGTTAAACTTATAGGAAGTCGATTTCGAGCATTTTTTTTACGGTATTTTTCTTGCTCGTTAATCCGAAAAACCTCGAGTTCTCTTCTTCGGACTCATTAAACTTATACAAAGTCGATTTCAAGCGTTCTTTTTATGGTCTTTTTCTTGCTCGTTAATCCAAAAAACCTGGAGTTCTCTTCTTCAGACTCGTTAAAACTTATATGAAGAAGCACTGAGCTTTCTTTTTAGGGACCTTTTTCTAGCTCATAAAACTGAAAAAACCCCGAGCTTCCTTTGTCAAGCTTGCTAAACTACCATGATAGAGAGTAAGGAGCCATTCTCTTCCTCTATTTCAAAGCTCTTTAAATTGAAAAAGTAACTGAGTTTTTTCTGTGTGACTTGTTAAAATTTCACGGAGAGCACCGAGTTTTTCTTTGTTGGACTCATTAAAATTTCACAAAGAGTACTGAGTTTACTTCGTCTCCTCGTACTCATAACAAAATGAGGTAGACATCCATCAAACATATATTTCTCACTTTTCTAGCTTCAATGGACTAACTCATGGAAAATGAACTGTTTCACGCTTACTATTCTCCCTTTGTCGTGCCCAGTCATCAAGACATGACAAAGGTACCCCAATGGAGTTGTCTTTTACGATATTTTTCACCGAGCTTACTCATCTGGACTCGTTAAACCTAATCAAATGGGGCACGGAGTTGTCTTTTACGATATTTTCAAACTCTCTAAATATGAAAAATTCACCAAGTTTACTCATCTGGACTCGTTAAACCTAATCAGACGGGGAAAAATTTGGAAAAAATGGATACTACTTCTGTTATATTTCAGAAAGGTCGATTTGGCAGCAAAAATCTTGAACATGACACTTCCTAGAAAACTCTTTTGTATTTAGCCGAACCATACCATCTATGAGTATTAGCCTTCATCTCTCAGTGTTCCTACACCGGTAAAATCCTAACAAACTCTTTGGTGTTCATTAAGCCTCAGCTGCCTAGTACCCTGTTACAGTGCCTTCTATTGTTCAAGCAAATCTCGCTATCTACTGCCCCTCTTATCAACCAAACCGCTCATTATGCCATAAATTATTTGTTTTCAGACATCCCCATTTGCTCTTCATTATCTCCATCGCAAAAAAAATCATTTGGTTTCCGTTTCGTCTTGACTAATGTAGGATGCCTCAGTGCCTACCTTTCAACAGATCTCTTCTTATCGACTTCAACATCTTATCTAGGAAGTTGATCCAGAAACCCATCAGTACCTGGATATTTGTAGACATCAATGGCAGGTACTCTTGTGTTTGATTAGGAGTCTTCATCATTGGCTCCCGATCGAATGATTCTACGAGTGTTCGACTTCAACTCTTTTTATTCACACTCGCTAGATTGTACTATGCATCTTAGGGACCATCATCATTATTGGTGGCCACCTTCGCGTCTCTTAATAGTTTTCATTATCGACTGGTAATCGAATGATTTCTCACATGTTCGACAACAAATCCTTCATTCACATGTTGAGAAATATGCATTTTAAGTGAAGCAGCGATCAAGACCTTGGGGCAAAGGTTACATCATTAAAGCTATGCTTCCTTCCCCAAGTTGCGATATTGTTTATGGAGACAGCTTCTTCAGCCTGATCCTGTTATGACAGACACTTCCACATTGTGTTTATTGGTGGACAGATTCTTCATATCTCTGTTCTAGAGAAATCATGTTGATTAAGCTACTGAGCATGGGAATGCGCGACTCAAGGCAGATACTATATTTTCTGACATATGTTGTTGTTTCAGGTTTTCCTCAGTCTTTCAATCTCTTTATCTCTACTACACACATTATAAAGTATTTCGGCCATCGTCTTTGTCTCCGACCTCACACTTTAGGGGGCATCTGTTACAGGTCAAAATAACTCCTCATCGGCTCAGAGGAGAAGATAAATGTGGAAGAAATACAAAGACCTAAAATAAACCTACTTCCGCTCAGGTAACGCACCACTATAACATCACAAGAGCGTTATAACGCACCCGATCAATGAATAGGTCGTGTTAGTGGCTAGGAAAATGCTCTGTTTACACTAGAGGGCAGCGTTACCCATGTTTTGAGTTTGAAACGGAAAAGACCCGTGGAGACTGATTTGAATTTCTGGCTTTTTCTCACAAGAGAATCAGTACAAAAAGGAAACTGCAAAACACTAGTCTCTTATTGGGCCTTGCCAAAAACAACTAAACTGTCAAGGAAGGAAAAAGCATGGGAAGTCGAGGAAAAATCTTGGTTTTTCTATTTAGAATTGGTGGAAGGAGAAGGGCAATGATTGCTCTCTCCATCTCCTATAAAATGGAGCTGAAGGCTCTTGGTTCAAGGTCGAAGGATCATTAAAGTTTTGAATACTTGTGAAGCAGAGCATAATTGTTATAGTGTGAAGGTCAAAGGTCAAAGAGGTTCATTGAGAAATTTTTGATCAAGACATCGCCACATTGAGAGATAGAGAGATTGGAAGGCCGAGGAGGGCTTGGTGCAACCGATTGTTGTAATCCTCCTTTTTACAAATTAATAGAACTGTATCTGTTTTTTCCATTCTATGCGTTGATATTGTCATTGTCATTTGATTATTTACATAGCATGAGATGAATGGATTAGATGTGCATTGTTTAAATGTTTATCATATATTAAATTAATTGATAGGAAATGTATGTTGTGGTAGATATTACATGGGTGTTTTGATTGATTGCAGGGTCGAGATTTGGAGCTGGTGAAGAAGGATCCCTGCTTTGCTGCTTAGCGCTCTCCAAAATACTTCAAGATCATTAAAGAGGTAATCTTCCATCTTATTCCATCAATCTATTTAAGTTGATTTGAACATGTATATGCCTTCTTTGTGAACTATACAGCTAATATTACTGTCTGCCTCGGGCACCGGAAAGCCTTGAGAGGGATATTAGAAAACCAAAAACCCAAGCATTTTACCCTATAGCAGAATTGGCGACTCCACTAGGGATTTCCCCACAATTTCTGAACTATCTTTTTCCCCCTTTCTTCTTTCCTATGTTCATAAACCCTTCAGACCAGTATTTATGCCCAGTAGACATTTCAAAATCTCGAAGAGTTCAATCCTATTTCTGTTTGACCATCTATTTGTTTTCCAGTGCGTTATAATGCAGGCTCTGCTTAAATACAATGCGTTAGTCTCTGGATTAACACTGTCTTTACTCAGAGACAATGTGTTACTCGGCCAAAATTTGTTGTTCACCCTTGTGATTGGGTTTTGGTTGCAGAGTTTTATGGCCATCAGTGTCCCTCCTCGACTGAATCCCTGTGATTGTTTACTAAGCTGGCATTTCTATTTATTTGCTCTTGTTTGAAAAGTTAGTGTCAAAAACATTTAATTTTTAGAGAATATTTTTTTTTTTTTTTAGTTTTTCTGCATCTAGCTGAATTAATTCCGAATATTTCAGTTAAAAGACTATTAAGATGAGGAAAATAGATGTCTAAATATTTTAAGGTTGAACTTTGATATTTGAATGTTAGTGCATGGATGTTGAAAAGAAACCTATCCTTGTAGAAATACTCTTCATTGAATTGAATATTTAGAGCATTTTTTTGCATGGTTTCATGAATCAGAGTCTCATTACATTTCATACGTCCACTCCTCCTACGCAAGACTAATAATCAAGTACACTAAGAATCAAGCGATAATAAAATCAATCACATTACTTTTTTTGAGCTCACACCAACAGTAGTTCAGGCTGGGATCTTGGGTTAGGAAAAATGAGTTAATCACCCAAGATCTCAAAACTTGATACTAGAGTCATTAAGGAGTGAAATCCTACTGCACTCATATTATCGGGACCGTTCCTTTACCAGAGCTCAGCGTGAGACAACACTTGAGTTCACAAGAAGGTAGCCTGCCTTCGACTGCATCTAGTGGGTATGATATATATTGGGGTTCCCTTCGGGGATGTCGAAACTAGATTGGGGATCTAGGTATTCTACCCATATAACATGCTATCCTTGAATTTGGACCCCCCTGATGATGTCTGTGATTTGAGGTCTCTTTAGTGGCCATAATTTTTAGGGACTTACACAAGGTGACTGGGACAGGTTGTCCTGGTACCTGAAACAAAAGGAGCCACTCTGTTTTCGGTCTTTAGGAGGGTACTCACCTTCACAATAGTGCTTATACCTATTTTCTGAGGTTCGAGCAAAGCTCTAGAGTGACCGTAACTATACTTTCGACCAACCCTCTCTGTATACTATTGTGATACTGGATTTCATCACCAACAAATGGTAGTACTCAGACAGGGCACCCTATTCTAGCTGCTTATTGATTGATTTTAGAGAGTCCTTTTTTCTTTTTTTTCCTTTTTAGGTGTGTGGTTACTATCATTATAAAGACTTTATAATACATCACATTTTATTAAAATTTGTTAAAACTAAACAGGTCACCATGGCGTCATCCAACCCATGCCGTCTTTCTTGATGACAACAAGGTCTACCTCCTCTGACCCTTGAGGAAGAACTGAACCTTGGTGAACCCGTGCCTTTTGCAGAAGAGCAGTCTCCATTAACAAATCCAAATTTTCACATAGCCTCATATCATACGAAATTTCTAGAGGACCCTTTCACGGAAGGTTTCATACCTCATTACAATCCTCCACTCACTGATCTGTTGGGGCCTGTGATAGTTCAGATTCCACCACGCCAAGACATGTCTTCGGCCGCACAAACATCCATTTCACAACTGGCATCCACAAGGTCGATACCAATGGCAACCATCCTAGGTTTGCCACCATCTTCCCCGCCAGTTTTCAATTCTATGCCATCACTTGGTAACCCCAGTAGTCAGCTTATACCTAGTCCCAACCCTACGGTCATCACAACTGTAAGTAACTCGCCGATTCCTTCGGGATCTACTCCTACCATGACCACATTGGGACCTACAGTTGCTCCTCCCACGAGTGGGACTACTTCAGTTCCTTTTAGCAACCCTTTCGGTTGGAACCCTTTGCTGAGTTCAAACTCCTTGGCCACCATACCGGGGGGCAGTTTCACCAACACGAAGATAACAGGGAACATTTTACTACCCCTTCAATCTTTAGGACAAACTGGACAACCTATTGTTAACACTATTCCCTTAAGTAGGTTTTATGCCGTTGCCGAACTATGAAAGTAGTAGCATGCCTCCAGGAAGCTCTATTGCATCCATATGGACTAACCCACCCCAACCTCCATCTGGAATGGGAGGGCACTTTTACACTGGGGGCAACCAACCGTTCGTCCCACAATACAATATGCCCTATGGAAAAAAACCATATATCCCTACCCATCCACCTATAGGAAATTGTTATCAAAGTCCTACTTATCCTACTGGTAACACTTTAATGGGCAGACCCTATGGTCCACATAGTCAACCAATACTTCCTTGGTTAGATTCGGGGGCAAACCCGCAATTGCCATTTTGGTAGCTCTAGACATTCCTGACATCTATAAACTGGCTAATGATCCCATTAATGTTAGGAAAAATACTGAGAGAGGGGGGGGTGAATTAGTATTTAGGGCTAAACAATTTTTCTTTTCTTTCTCTTAACAACCTTATGTTATAGTACTGCATCCAACATGTATGTCCAGATATCTTATTATGTCTTTAATTAGAGCATTGCATCAGATAAGCATTAAGCATCAACAAAAATAACCGAACAAAACATCAAACATACACAACACATATGAACACCAGGATTTAAGGTGGAAACCCAATTTGGGAGAAAACCACCGCTGTTGTAATCTCAGTCTTCAATATTTATTATGGAGAAAACTTATTACAATATATGCTGGTGCAGATTTATACCAGCATGCAGGCACCCACCTGCAGAAGGCTACAACCTTCTCTCGTTTACCAGCTACCACTGGAAGGGAGCTACAACCCACTTGCTTCGACCTTCAATACTACTGTAGACCATGTTTCATCAATTTTCATACTAGATCCATCAGTTTTCATATGAAATACATTGCCGGTCACCCGTTTTCTATATACTCACAAAAACCAGAGATTTATCATCGTCAGATAATTCTATCCATGGGTGCATCGTAGATTCAGATTTATTAGTTAAGAACAGAGCTCGCCCATACAGATATTCCTTGGAGAAATTTTTCGTTCACAACCCTTACAATGCACACTCGATCTTCATGATTCTCATTATCTTATATAGTTTTCGCTTTTAATAAAACCTTGGGTCAAAACCATTCACTTGCTAATGGTATTCCTGGACGGTGTTTTCATTTACCACCCTTACATACATCTTTGAATTCTTTTTAATTTATTTATCAATTTGAAGAACTTGATAAATAAATATTTATAACATTGAACAGGACTTTAGGATTAAAGTTAACACTTCGCATTTAAACACTTTCAAATAATATGGTAAATGTTACACCATTTTTTGGTCATCTAACCTATTATCATTAGATGGACCCAAGTACACCATGTAAGACCAATTTTACCCTAAGTAAAATTGCCTTCACTATGTTAAAATAAATTAATAAACCACATTTATTAGGTTGTTTATGGTCTAAATAGGAAACCCCAAAAGGAAATATTAAACAAACCTATATTTGTTTGATTTTCCTCATGGAATAATTAATTAAACCATAATTTAATTATTATTCCCAGTCATGTTTAACCCAAAAACAAAAAAATTAATTAGATAAATCTTCATTTATCTTATTACTTTCTAGGAATAATTATTTAAATCTTATTTAGATAATATTCCTTGTTAAATATGACCAAACCACCCACAAATAATTAAATAAATCATTATTTATTTAGTTATCTTTCAACCACTTCCTTAAATAATTAAATAAATCATTATTTATTTGATTATCTTCTAACCGCTTCCTTAAAAAGATAAATAAATCATTTATTTATTTATTTTTGACAAATCAAGGGATTTGACCCAAGTCAAATACATTTTCCCTCCAACAAATATAATAAAATATTCCACAAAAAGTGGATCTAGATCTGGTTAACCCATGCACCAAGATCTAGAATGACCCAATATTTTGTTATAAATAGGAGGTTTTTTCCTACCATTCTTCACCTTTTGTTGCCTATTAGATCACTCTGGATCTATACACTTGGTCCCATTTTTCCATCATTTGCTGTGTGAGCTCCCATTGAGCTCTATTCTTTGCATTGGGTTTTCTACACCAACAAAAGAGAGAAATCTTAGATCTGAAGTGCTGAGGACTTCCAAGAACCCATCCCACTGAGGAGAATTGGATATGCCTTCTTGTTTTCCTCCCAGGTGCCCAATTAATATAAAAATTCTTTCAAAAATTGTTCTTGTCTTGTCTATTGGTATATGGAGCAAACCCTTGTTTTTTCTGCTTAATGTCTTTCCATGCATAGATCTGCTTTTTGCAGCTCTTTTATGTTCAACTAACCGCAGATCAGAAGATATTGGCAGCCACTCTTGTTGTTAGGGCTATTAGTTATGCGTAGCTAAAGTGGTCCTTTTTCGTACACTTCGACAAAGGATTCATACTAACAGTAAACCTTTGACCCCATGCCCACAAATATAGTTAATAGCCAATCAAATATGTGCGTGGTACCTGTTGTACCTTAAGAAACAATTCCTTGGCTGTGAAAAGGAATCCGTGCTTAAGACATTTTTATAATTATGTCACAGAGATATGGATCCTTGTTTAATCACCTCCAGATTTCAATCATTGAATCTTTAAAATCAAATGCTATAAATGTTCCACAATGCTATTATCTACTGATATGGAATGAAATGTTCAGAAGAAGAATTAGAAGAAAAAGCCCAAAATGATATGCTGTTGTACAGAATCTATCACCTCAAACTTTTAGAAGAATTATAAGGAAAGAAAAGTTAAAATGAAGGAGCGCCTATTAAGGGTTTTAAATCTTATTCACACACGTAAAAGAGACCTGCTGCTTCGATACTTCATTTTATTCAAGGACTGAAAATACATTATGTAAACTAGAAGATGTATCAATATCAACAAATACTAGAAGCTTGCTTTTCCTTCATTAATCACTTGAAATATGACTACAAAGATCACTGTCTGGAGGTCCAAAAACCGGAACCCCTGCTACTCTTCTCCCCCTGCTTTTATGTCTGCCATCTAATGCAACTTCCTAACTGCTATGATCAGTTTTAAAACTAATTCTTGGAAGTCTTGGAATTATTTAAATTTACAAAATGCCTGTTTTAATATTATATATATAATATATAATATAAAACCAAAATAGGATCTTACTCTAGTGCAAGTGAAAAGAAAAAATGGTACACTTTGGGTCCCATTACAACCATATGTATTAACGACAAAGTAACCCATGGTTTTTGAAAACCAATAACTGCCTACAGGAGCATTGATGGTGGTTTCTTGAGAAAAGGCTAAGTGATGCCGTAATGCATCATAGCCGTTGATTTCGTAAATAGTGGTTTAGATCAAACCATTTGCAGGGGCACTATCTCCCATAACCTGCGACCTGGACCTCCAGGTCGCACTTTTCAGCCTCTTTTCTGCGACCTGCACTAAAAACAGGTCAGAACCTGCGACCTGCCAATTTTTCAGCTGTTTTTCTGCAATTTTTCTGGGTTTTTCTAAAGCTTCTGTCAGGGTTTTCCAGCCTCTGTCTCAGCCCATTTCGACCTGTTCCTAATCTTTTTTGCTCATCTAAGTGGGAACCTAGCCCCCCTAGGGCTTCGGTACCCTCCAATTTTGGTGGAAGAGTTTTAGCTGCTTCAGGTGTTTGATTTTTCAGAGTTTCAGCCTCCCCTTTTCCAGATCTATTACCTCCTTTTCAGATCCTTTTTAATCAGCTCTTCTACCTCTCAAATCACCTCTTGAAGATTTGTTTGGATCTGCTTTTAGGGCCTCCTCCTTGCCCCTTCCGATTTTTGCTGATTTCCTCCCTTTTTCCAGCCACCTTGCCTCTATCTCTTGGCTGTGACCTGCACCTCTTTTCAGCAGCTTTATCCTTTAGATCCCTGTCCCTTTTGACCCTAGATCTATTGGCCTCTTTTTCAGTGTGTTTTGAATAGATTTTTGCCTTTTTTAGATTAGTTTTGAGAGACCCGCCTTCTTGGGTTAGATAGATGTAATTGTAGCTATTCATTTTCTGTTATTTCAGCATTACATACTATTCTCTGCAGATCTATTTTCAGTTACGCAGCACACTTTTTTCTTGCTCTCAAAACGAAAAGGGTTTTAAAAATTAAAATTAACGCACGCCACACACTGATCCTAAGTGAAGAAGCGCCTGGTTAACACCGCCTGGAAAAGACTCTAAAATCAATTGTCACTGCACTTTTTTTGCCCTTGACCTCACTTGATTATGTCGCTTTTTTCCCTTGTCGGTTCCCTTCTTCCCGTCATCATTGCACCCCCAACGCGCCTTTCCCGGAGACTTTTTGGCCTTCACCCTCAGTTTCCAGTTGATCGACCTGCTTCGTCCCGCCGTCGTCGATCCAGTCCTCCTCCAAGTCCGCACTCTGACTCCTCTTCCGATTCATTGGGTTCTCCCTCTCCTCCTGGTTCTCCCCCTATCACCTTCACTATGTCTGGTCCAGGGCCTAACGTTAGCGGTGCTCCAGGCCCTAATGCCGAAACCACTACTAGCGGAACCGCCACAGGAACTACCTCGGCCATACCCTTGCTGCCGTACATTGTAGGCCTTAGCCTCCCCGATTTCAATCAGTTGATCAATGACCCTATCCGCCACGATGTTGGTTGGCCTGCTATGCCAACCAAGCTCCCCTCCGACATCCCTAAGTTTGAAGGCCTTGCTGGAGAAGATCCAACCAATCATGTCTGATCTTTCCACATGTGGTGTTCCTCCAATTCCATTACCGATGACTCCATCCGTCTTCGTTTGTTCCAACGCACGCTTACTGACGAAGCTTCTAAATGGTATGTTGACCAAGCCACCTCTTCCCATACCACCTTTGCGACCCTTTCCCAAGCCTTTTTATCTTATTTCCAGCTCCCTCTCCGATATGATACTGGCACAGAGCTCTTGACTTCATTCAAGCAAACCTCTTAAACCCGCCTTTCCGCCCATGTTCAGGAATGGTGACGAAGACGGAGCTTATGTCGAGCCCCCCCCTTCGAAGATCGGGTTTACATGGACTGGTTCCTTCGCACCTCTTAGCGCCCATCGGCAAAGATGTCACCTCTCACTTTCCTCAAACCGAAGAAGCCGCCCTCCAAATAGCCTTGAAATATGACCTGATCTACGCTCAATCTAGTTATGTTTATATCGTTCTTCCTGACCTCCCCAGGCCCGGCGGCGCTAATGCCCCAGGGGCATCTCATTCCGCCGACGGTATCGTTGGAGCCCTTTCCCATCTGTACGCTCAACCTCCTATGGGCTATGGTCTCCCTCAGTGAGGGGCCAGCACCTCTAGCACTCTTCCCCCTCCCGGTAGCATGTATCTAGGATACAACATGCCTCCTCCTTTTGCCCAACCTCATGCTTACCTCAATGTTGCCCAACCTAACCATTACCTTTATCCGCAGCCTGGTGCACCAGCTCCTCCAACATATGCGCTTCCGTATCCCTTGCCTCCTCCCAACCTGCAACAGCACTTACAGCCCCCTCCAGGGCAAGTATTTGCACAGCAGGGCGCGACTAATCCCCCTTCTTCTCAAAGAAGGCGGAGAGGCAACCCAAACCGATCTGCCCCTGGTACCCGTGGACCCAATCCTGGTGTTGACCCTAACACTGCCAACCAGCAACAGGGCACTCAGCCCAAGCCGGACAGGCCGCTTCGCACAAATAATCCCTGTTCGTGTTGTAGTGTTTATGGTCATTACACCCACGATTGTCCCCTCTTACCCCAGATGCAGCAGATGTGGGAGTCTCAAGCCATATTGCACGGCCAACACGCCTCCCCTCATGCTCCTCCTAATGTGGCCACTACCCAACCAGCTGTGTTTACTGATCCTTTCCCTCAGCAAGGATTCGTATGCCTGTGGCACAGCGAGGTACCACTCCCCCCCCCTTCCCTTTCTGGTTCCTCCGATTACCAAATCCTTATGATGCACTCCGATCCTAACCCGACCGTCGATCTTCACCTTCAAACTCGGTCTCGCCAGTACCCCAAGCCTCCTGCTCAGTCTGCCCCCAAGCCTCCTTCTTCAGGTTCTACAGAGCCTCTTTCGACATCCAGTGGCCCCTTACATATCCCTCAACCCAAAGTTGAGGTTCATACCAAGATTCCTAAGGGACCCCTACGTCGAAACGCTGCTTCCGGTCAAGCTGCTCATTCGTATAGTATAGTAGATGATTTTGCACAATCTCCTACTACCATTTCCACACTGGAACTCCCCCAATCGTGCCCTTCCCAAAAGAAGGCTCTACTATATGCCGTGGGCGCTGTAGATCCTGCTGATGACCAAATGATTGTTTTCAACGCCACTCAATCGGACCATCCTCCTCTCCCTCCTTCCGTCTTCTTCCAAATCCCAGTCAAAATCTGGAGCGCCAACGTTTCTCAGTGTATAATTGATGAGGGGGCATCCACCTGTGTGATGTCTTCTTTGGTTTGGAAGCAAATCAGATCCCCTGAGTTGGCCCCTTCCACGATCACCCTTCGAGCGTGGGACGACCATGCCTCCCAGCCCATTGGCCTGTTTCGTAATTGTCCTATCACCCTCGTCGGTAAGACTGTTTACGTTGACGTCGAAGTCATCGATGCCCCGCTAGACTACAACATTCTATTGGGGCGAAGCTACACCTATGCTATGTCTTCTGTCCCATCCGCGGTTTTCCGCAAGATGTCTTTCCCCCATAATGGAAAGGTAGTCACCATTGACCAGTTGACATATCATGAGCCAAAATCTCAGACCTCACCTGAGACAACCATCTCTTCTGTAGCCAACAAGCAAACCATCGATTCCTTTACCAGTGTCTCCCCCGGCGTTTACAAAGATTCCTCCCTGCTTGGAACTTTTCCTAATCTCCCCCCTCCTCTTATCACTGATCCCAGCTTATCGAATGTTTGCATGATGTAATCGTCTCAGGCTACCCTTAAGTGGCCTGCTTCGGCTAGTCAGCAACCTCCCCCTCGCCCTCCGCAACCCGCCCCTAGCCATTCATCTCAACCAGCCGGACCTCCTCCTTCTGGCCCTCCCCCTCCAGCTAGTATCCCTGAACCCCTTTATCCTCTTGGATCGGTTCCCCCAGGCCTTAACCATCTCGGAGCCGTCCCTCCTGGTCATTACCCTGCTGGGCAGATACCTTCCCTGGCTCCCCCTCCCGGAGTATATTCTGTCCCCGTCATGGCCACCCTCTCTCTCCCTAACTTGACCTTGGGCATACCCATCTGGTACCTTGATCCTCCAGTAGCTACCCCTCCTGGTCACCCCAAACCCTATATGGCTTTGACACTGGTTCAACCGGTCCCCCTCGCTTCCTCCATTGCCACTGTGCCCCTAGCACTTCCACAGGACCCTTCTCCTGTCGTGATGGCTCCCGGGAAGAAAGGCAAAGCTCGCAAGGGAGCACCCAAAGACAAGACCACCACGACTGACCCGGCCCCTCCTCCACCCGCAAAGCCTTGCGCCTTGTGTGATGTCGCCGGTCATGCCACCCATGCTTGTCTTGAGTTTCCCCGTATTCAACCCATGGTTAAAGTTGCGTTCCCTGAATCTACGGTCCCTAAAGCCTCCATTCCTTCTTCGTCCGTAACCAAGAACCCCAAGACTCTCTGCACCAACAAACCCTGCGCTTTGTGCAGTGTTCATGGCCATTACTCCCACCATTTTCCTCACCTGACACATTACTGCGCCTCTTTAGAGGTAGTCCGAGAGTATGAGGTTGAACAGAATCAATCTGCCTCTCCCATACTCGCGCAGTATGCTTCGGTCTAGCCTGAGGATCCCCCCGCCCCCATCGACATTCCCCCCCCTGATGTTCAGATGATGGAGTCTACCACAACCATTCTTTAACTATCCTCCTCTGCGAGACACTCGGAGCCCAGTCCCCCTGCATCCTCCCCTGTCGTTTCGCCCAACCACCTCTTTTCTACCCATACCCGAGATCACTCCACCCGTATCTCTGTTGACCTTCGCAGCCCGAGTCCTCACCATACTTCCGATAGCCCTCATATACCACCCTCTAGCTTGTATATGAGTCATAGTCGTCCCGCTCCTTGCACTCCCTCCCGCAGTTGCCGCTCGATGTCTTCTGTCCACTCACGCTGCTGTCATTGTCTCTCCTCCCCTCATTTGTTGTCTTGTAACACCATTCTGCAGGACCCCCTGTCCACACCCTTTATCGGTTATGCCGATGGTGCAAGTCATTACTCTTGGAATCTAGCCTCGGCAAGTTGGGCCATCTTCACCCCCTTGCATGCCCTTGTTCTCTCCAATGGGGTCTGCATTGGTTCTTCCACCAACAATCAGGCCGAATATGATGCAGTGCGTGGTCTCTTAGTCGATGCCCTCTTCCATCGCATCCTCCATCTGCACGTTCATTTAGATTCCCTACTTCTTGTCATGTAACTAAATGGTGTTTATCGTGTGCATAACCCTGTGCTGTTTAGACGCTATTTACAAGTGAAACTCTTGATACGTGCATTTGAAACCATAACTTTCAACCATGTACCTCGAGAACAGAATCATTATGTAGATAGTATTGCAAACCATGTTCTAGATTTGCATTTATCACACGCATTTCATACAAGACAATAACATTTATAATCATTAAAAATGATGCATATCCATAATATGTGTCACAAAACATGTGTTTAGAGTCCATCTACTCTGATACATATGACATGCCCATAGCATGTTACAAAAAACTCAAAACTGGGGGCACCACCTGCCCCTACATACACACTAAGGGGCACCACATGCCCCACACCTACTCACTATCTGGCGGATCCCGAGCCAATGGATCTGCCCCTGCAGCCCGTAGATCACGTATGCCTTGACCGGCCATCGCCATGCGCCGCATGACACCTTGCCATTCCGAGGGAAGACCAATGCATGCCTCCACGTACTGGTCGTCTAAGTCTTGCCACCCGCGCTCTGAAACTCCGATCAGCAACGTCTCACATCTACGGCGGATGTCCTCCAGGAGGGCGGCCGCATCCTCATTACGCGCTGCTCTCGACCCACTCGGCCCTGCAGCTCGAGAGGCTGCCGGGCGTCCCATATATCCGGCCGGTTTTACTGGAGCTATATCTGCATACCAAAAGTACATGAATCAGTACCATATCTACTATTCAATAACTTTAACATGCCCATACAAGAATAGTTACTTATCACTTACCATCGGGCCCCCATACTCGACCAGGCGGAAGTGGTAGGTCCGGATCCCCACAATAACTCATCCCACTATAGGGATAGTCGTCTATGTATAACGACATCTGATCCCAATGGGCAAAGAACTCAGGTCGAAACACTCGTCCGACCGCCCCTCCTCCTCCTCTGCACAGTAGCCGCCCCCATCAACGCATCCTGGGCTCTCTCGGGCCCCCATCTGGGAGTTGTATACAAGACCGCAAGGTTGGGATCTTCTCAAAGAAGAAGGGGCACAATAAAGTCCCATACGAGCAATCATGGTTCACTTGCCGCTTGCAGAGTGACAACTGTCGTTTTAGCGACACCAGCATCATTTGGGCCCACCCATAGTAGGTCCCACTCAACACACTCTCCACAATCATCATCTGCCCCCCAGTGATGTGATGGAGCGCCTGGTTGCCCAGGATACGTAGCACCGCTGCGGCCACTGCACGGGTCTCTAATCTCTCTAGATCCCCGATCGGTATCCGAGTCCCCTTGACTTGGAGACCCGGTCGACAATGTCGCTCCACAAACTCCATGATATGCCGCCCCCGCGGTAATACTGGCTGCGTGTTTCCCACCATCCCAAGTGGCGGGAGACCTGTCAGGAAATACACATCCTAGACTGTCAGTTCGATCCTGTGCCTCTGCACTACAAAGACCTCATGCTCTGGATCCCAATAACTGATAATCCGGGCCAACAAGGGCTCTCCAGCCCTCATCAAAGGGTTCTCCAAAAGCTTTAGAACCCCAAACCTGGCCAACACATGATGGACACCCTGATCTACCTGGATCTCTTCCCGTAATGTACCCAGGTCTCTCTCTCTCCAGTTAACCCATAAATCTGCCATACCTACACAAAAACATCATCTTTGTCAGCATACAGATCGGGAATACCATAACCAAACACAAAAACCCAACTCTCATCCATAACTAAAACCCCTTCATCTCCCAGGTCGCAGTTTTCTGCCCAATTCTGGGACAGTTCGTACTTTTTTCCCTGAAACCTACTTCCCAGGTCGCACTTTTTGACCCAAAAAGTGCGACTCGGCCATAGAGGTGAAGGAGAGACTGTTTCTGAGATTTTGGAACCTAAACTGAACTTTCAATCCATCAAAATGAAAGAGTAAAGTTAGGCCTCTTACCTGCAACTGACGGATCTCAATTCCAACGGTCAGTTTGTCCGCTACGCTCGCTGCAAGATTTAGGGCCTTCTCTCCTCTCTACATTCACAACAACAACAATAGCAAATGAGTGAATTTGGAGGGAAAACTGCCTTATTAAAAGAGAACCCCTGTTTCTTCTTTCGACTGCTGCGACCATATCGTAGCCTCGTTTGACAAACCGTCTGCACCGTTGGAAAGCTCTCACTGAGCCCTAAAATGGGTATCTGTTAGTTTTTTGTGATTTGATACTTCACCAGGACACATTTTGTCCAAGAAGGGTCACTTCACCTCTCCCTAAAATCGCATTTCCTCACTTACGACACTTGTACTTGGGGCACCATTCTGCCTCCTTACTTGTCTTTGTTCGTGTCGATTTTCATCATGAGTTACCATCTTGTACTCATGTTTTCATGGTCCCCCATTGGGCCTTTACTGTGTGGCAGCACCATCGAGTCGCCCTTGTTTAGAGCATCCAAGTTGAGTCATCATCGCATTCATGGAGTCTATCCCGCGTCCCTTTGTACCCCACTATAGCCCTCCATCCTTCATTGCTTGGTCTCTCTCTTGTGTCGCATATTATGACCTTCAGTCCCACTGTCCCCTATCCCTTATGATATTGTGTCAGTCGCTGCCATGTCATTCATGCCCTTTATGCTCTAACAAGGGAAGTCGTCCATTCGCTACTCAGTCCTTTCCATTTCACTATCATCATTAGTGTCAGTCTGTCCGTCGCTCTACTATTTTCTCTCGTGCCTTAGTTGAGGATATCTCATTGCCTCACCTATGGCGGACCTCCTTCTGTCGACATCATCTCATTCATTCCAAAAGCCAGGTCTAGAGGGCGGTGTACCTTGGTTCCAGCTTCCACTCTTTTTCAGTGCCTCGGATCAGGCAAAGGGTTCTCTCATTTCCCTTTGACTTGATTGTTTCTCCACTCCAGCTCTTTTCAGCATGACCGAGATTCATATACTTGATGGTTCGGTGATACAGAAGCAACTCTTGATGATTCCCGGGTGTGTGTGAGATGTCTCAACCCTCATGAGGGAGTGGCCCTGCAGGTAGCCCCCCACATGCCCGGATGACCTCCTCCTTGCAGCCTTCGATGCAGCTCCAGATATTTGATGATGTTGGCCTTAGCCACTTGCGGCGCCTCTTTGATTTGCATGTATCAGTCAGATTTTGTGAGCCCTTCCCCATTTACAGGGGGCATTTGGGTTGTATTTGTATCTCATGTACTCAGATATTATTGTATCAGTCCTGGCTGTTATCCCAGGCACAGCATGTATGTGGGATTCCTCATTGTATTTTTATCTAGCTCATGATTATGCCGGCTGTACTTTATGGTTCGGTCCCTTGTTTATTGGACACACTATTCTTTTGTACTTTGTCTCGGCGGGCATAGGTATGCCTCCCCCGCCGCCTTCAGCACAGGTACCCTCTCATAAAAAGAGACTTGTTGCACCTGCGAGTCTCGTCTCCTCGGGGTCTAGTTCTTCAGCACACTATCTACCTTGCATTTCTCTCTCTGACTTCCCTTTTGTTGTCTAGTGATTGAGTTCTTACAACGTACTTCGGTCATACGATTTGCTCTTGACACTCGCACGTTGGGGGGCAATCTGTTACACCATTTTTTGGTCATCTAACCTATTATCATTAGATGGACCCAAGTACACCATGTAAGACCAATTTTACCCTAAATAAAATTGCCTTCACTATGTTAAATAACTTAATAAACCACATTTATTAGGTTGTTTATGGTCCAAACAGGAAACCCCAAAAGGAAATATTAAACAAACCTATATTTGTTTGATTTTCCTCATGGAATAATTAATTAAACCATAATTTAGTTATTATTCCCAGTCATGTTTAACCCAAAATCAAAGAAATTAATTAGATAAACCTTTATTTATCTTATTATTTTCTAGGAATAATCATTTAAACCTTATTTAGATGATATTCCTTGTTAAATATGACGAAATCACCCACAAATAATTAAATAAATCACTATTTATTTAATTATCTTTCAACCACTTCCTTAAATAATTAAATAAATCATTATTTATTTGATTATCTTCTAACCGCTTCCTTAAAAAGATAAATAAATCATTTATTTATTTATTTTTGACAAATTAAGGGATTTGACCCAAGTCAAATACCTTTTCCCTCAAACAAATATAATAAAATATTCCATAAAAAGTGGATCTAGATCTGGTTAACCCATGCACCAAGATCTAGAATGACCCAATATTTTGTTATAAATAGGAGTGTTTTTTCTAACATTCTTCACCTTTTGTTGCCTATTAGATCACTCTGGATCTATACACTTGGTCACTCTTTTCTACCATTTGCTGTGTGAGCTCCCTTTGAGTTCTATTATTTGTGTGGGTTTTCTACACCAACAAGAGAGAGAAATCTTAGATTTGAAGTGCTGAGGACTTCCAAGAACCCATCCCACTGAGGAGAATTGGATACGCCTTCTTGTTTTCCTCCCAGGTGCCCAATTAATATAAAAATTCTTTCAAAAATTGTTCTTGTCTTGTCTATTGGTATATGGAGCAAACCCTTGTTTTTTCTGCTTAATTTCTTTCCATGCATAGATCTGGTTTTTGCAGCTCTTTTATGTTCAACTAATCGCAGATCTGAAGATATTGGTAGCCACTCTTGTTGTTAGGGCTATTAGTTATGCGTAGCTAAAGTGGTCATTTTTCGTACACTTCGACAAAGGATTCATACTAACAGTAAACCTTTGACCCCATGCCCACAAATATAGTTAATAGCCAATCAAATATGCGCGTGGTACCTGTTGTACCTTAAGAAACAATTCCTTGGCTGTGAAAAGGAATCCGTGCTTAAGACATTCTTATAATTATGTCACAGAGATATGGATCCTTGTTTAATCACCTCCAGAGTTCAATCATTAAATCTTTAAAATCAAATGCTATAAATGTTCCACTGTGCTATTATCTACTGATATGGAATGAAATGTTCAGAAGAAGAATTAGAAGAAAAAGCCCAAAATGATATGCTGTTGTACAAAATCTATCACCTCAAAATTTTAGAAGAATTATAAGGAAAGAAAAGTTAAAATGAAGGAGCACCTATTAAGGGTTTTAACTCTTATTCACACACGTAAAAGAGACCTGCTCCTTCAATACTTCATTTTATTCAAGGACTGAAAATACATTATGTAAACTAGAAGACGTATCGATATCAACAAATACTAGAAGCTTGCTTTTCCTTCATTAATAACTTGAAATATGACTACAAAGATCACTGTCTGGAGGTCCAAAAACCAGAACCCCTGCTACTCTTCTCCCCCTGCTTTTATGTTTGCCATCTAATGTAACTTCCTAACTGCTATGATCAGTTTTAAAACTGATTCTTGGAATTCTTGGAATTATTTAAATTTACAAAATGCCTGTTTTAATATTATATATATAATATATAATATAAAACCAAAATAGGATCTTACTCTAGTGCAAGTGAAAAGAAAAAATGGTACACTTTGGGTCCCATTACACCCATATGTATTAACGACAAAGTAACCCATGGTTTTTGAAAACCAATAACTGTCTACGGGAGCACTGATGGTGGTTTCTTGAGAAAAGGCTAAGTGATGCCGTAATGCATCATAGCCGTTGATTTCGTAAATAGTGGTTTAGATCAAACCATTTGCGGGGGCACTATCTCTCATAAAATTCATTTAATTTGTGGTGCCACAAAACCATTGGATCTGAGCCGGATGATCCAAGTCGTTAGTCCAACTTGGATATTATATGTGGATTTCTGCTTTTGCAAACCACCACTATCATCCGTCACATGGTCAAGAATAGCTGTATCGATCCTATTCGATCAAAAATTCTTCACTGTCTCTCACTGTTAAACCAGACTCTGAGTGTTGATTTTAATGTATGGCACTTATAATACTCTTTATCCTTGAAACTCTTCTTCCAACATAACCGGGTGAGCAGACTTTTCAGATCTTTCAATGATGAATCTTGAGTCCATCCCATCTGTCTGATGAAAATTTATATCTGAGCCTACAACAAGCATTTTATTTCCACGATATTTTCCATTCCAAATGGTACCCAACTGATTTTCTGGCTACTGGAACAGGTTTTTTTGAATATGGTCAATTTTCTAAGTTGAAATACGCCCCCTTCTCTTCAGATTCTGAGCTTGATAAATATCGAATAAACGTGCAGTACTCAGGTAGAACCTGGAGAAAATTTTGCAATATTTGCTCCACTAATTCGTTCAACCCCGATTGAATATTGAATTTTTCATTTTCTGCACGGTGAACCTTCAAGGAATCTTTCAATTTTGTATAGCTCTGTGACTCTGGAAATGTAGCATACTTCAAAAAACAAACGAAGTCCACATTGCTGAGCCTAGTGTAATCAAGATCATAGTCTTTGGATAATGTCTATAACTCTAACGCAAGTGCACCAACCTGAGCATTTCTCTTTTGAGCTTTTACAAACTTTCTTGATCCTCTATAATTGGCAGTAAGAAAAGCACAACGGTGATATTCTTCAGCAAAGAACATTGTTTGTTTTGGCATAATAGTACTGATATGCCTTCCTATGTTGATGTGGAAACCAGACGAAACCGTGACATCATTTTCAGATTTTTTAACACGGCCTATCTAAAGTTTCTCTGTTCTGCCACTGCCCACAGAAGCAGCCGGAGTTGCTACAATAATATTATGATCTTCAACACACACATAAACATCATCACAGAGGTCCACTACATAGCGTATAAAATTGCAAGAAACATTTTTCCTTGATGCATCTTTGAGATGGGTTTCTTGATGCCAATAGAAAACAATGATGACTTGCTCCAAACGACTAACATACAATCCTGCCTCAAACTCTCCTTCCTCAATTTGCTTATGAATCGAATCATCTACCACACCCATTTCTTTCAATATTCTACCCATCGTTCTCTTGTCCCCATAGAATCCAACTGTGGGCAATGATAATTGACTCAAGGACTTTAAAATCGATTCTGATATCAGGAAACGCATGGTTACCTGCAGCATTGGGTAACATTCTATTGTACAGGCCCAAAATCTGTTCTTCTGGAAGATGGACCTTGTGTACAAAACTCAATTCCTTCTTGTCAGATACAGTCTTCATAATTTTAAAGAGAGGGCCCTCGAGAATCTTATTTGCAACTTGATCAGCAACAATAGTCTGACCTTTTAGTATATCAAGTTGATTATAAAGGTCTTCAAAATCTTTCAATTCTTCTGGGGATAACGGCTCACTGACACTCTGTTCCTTATGGATCCGCAATCTCTTGTGTGGACAAAAAATGTCAAACACAAACCGAATTTCATTAGAATGAGTCAAATCCAATTTTGAAAGACGTTTCTGGAAAAATTGACATTTGAAGAATCATTGAAATATCCTAAACAGATTTGGATTTCTGGGCAATTTTCTCGCGGAATTCAATTGGGCATATTCTGCAAAAAACCCACGTCGCGGTTTTTTGAAATTTGCCTCCGTTTTCCGACAATTTGAAAACGAAAATCGTGACCTGGGAGGGTCTGCGTTTTTGTGTAAGTAATTTTTCGCCCTTCAAACGTTTGCCTGGTATCTTGCACAATTTGACAGATGAAGTCACTGCCATTCATTCAATCCTGCAATTCATAAGCTCTTCTGAAATAATCCCTTTTCACTTGACAAATAATTCCACCAACGTGTTCAGATGCATCCTGGCATAAGTGCTACTCTAAGAACTGAAATAAGACAACTCTTGCCACATGAATTTTCGATGCCTGCGTGGAAAGCAAGAGTGCGATACTCCCGTAAGAGCACATGTAACCCCCATTTTGTAGCCCGAGAAGGAACAAGGTTACACTTGTTTAGTAAAAAGAATGAGATGTTTTATGTTTGTAATTTTCTTTCAAACGTTTTTTTTTCCAATATATCTTCAACAACAGATAGCATAAGTAGCCTTAGCAAATCAGTTCTACTAATCTTTGATTCTGCTATTAAACCTTATTTAGAACATAAAGCCAATAGTCGATGACGATATTCAGACTTTAATTTAGCATCATTAGGACCAGAGGTATCTAAAATGAAAGGGCGAGGGACAATCTCAACACCTTCTGTAGTATCTTCTTGAGCTAATGTTTTGCTTTGAATTGATCCAACAATAGGAAGTTCGTCTTAAACATTTGCTTATTAGCAACGCTACTATTTTATGATATGATTCTTTCAAAGCCTAAGATTGCCATGTGAGCTATTATATAAAAAGCTCAAGCCATAAGACTCTACCAAAATATTAATGTAAAAAGGTAATACCATCTCCACAACTTCAGGCCTTTGTAGCAGAAGTGCTATGTCAGCTAACAATTGTATCACATTCAACTGGACTATAGAGATGTCCTACTTCTCTCTTCCCCATTTTAATCTGCTGATACATTTAGCAATATATTTTTAGCTTGTGATTAACAGCTTGAACATGTTCCAATTCATCTTAATAATTCGTCAACAACCTTGAATGACTAAGAAAATCTCTCGAGTTTGGTTGGGAGATATTGTGCTACAACAGTACCATAGGTAAACTTCGCGCAAGTCCAGCGTCCGATCACTGTTAGATTAGCAAGCTTCCATATCAACGGCGTATATGCATATCGCTCGACCTCCAATACTGATCGTTAACGTGCGATGGCCCGCCGTACCTGTGTTAATATCCACGCACCTTCAAAAAATGACGACCGTCCGATGACCTCTTCCCAGATCAACGACGCTCAACGATATCGCTGGGCATCCTGGGTCGAAGTATAATGCGCGATGGCGCACGGTGAAAAGTGGTTTTGTGAAGTCATATAGGGACGCGTGTCGAGCATTCTATGGAATCGCTCCTCACCAGGAAATACCACTTTTCTGACGAGAGCAGTGCGATAAAAACTGGAAACCGCCGTTACTGTTCCTCTCGCAAGGTTCCACCTTCTTCGCTCAAGGTTCCACTCTCCCTGCTTGATTATTGTAAATTGAATTATTTACTGTGACATCGCTTGTGCTCTTTATCAACATATTAACCCATCGATTTTTTTATTGAGGGTTGACACCAGTTCGACGCAATATTCATAACATCCACAAGAAATTCACCCAGATTTTTTTGCGACCTTAAATTCGTTCTTGATTCGTCGTTCTGCCTCTTCATGCTCCATTCTGATTCCAACATATCTCCTCTTTTTCTTGTTTTTTCTCCTTGACCAATACTTCCTCTGTTCTTTTGATCAACCGATACTTCCTCTATTATTTTTATCAGATGCTCCTTTGTAGCCAATGCCTTTGCCATCAATGACAATATTCCAACAATCTCCCCCTTTGGCATTGATGGCAATATGCTTCCTCTATAATACCCTTTCTCTGTTTATCTTATAGAAGACCTTCTTTGCTTTATACTCCCCCTTTGACATCAATGGCAAAGGGTTGATCAAGATCCTTTGTACCGACAATACCATGCTCCCCCTAAGATCATGCTGCATTATCAAACAACAATTCATCCTTTTCATATGACCAATGCTCCCCCTGAGCTTGTGCATTCAGAGATGCCTAACAGCACCTCTTAACCAATTTAATCTTCTATGTTTAAGTAGACTTGATCCTCTGCATGGCAGAGACTACTCCCAGTTTCTGTCTGAGATATTCGAACGCTTCCCTGGGTAGAGGTTTGGTAAATATATTAGCTACTTGTTCTTTGGAGGAAACATACTCCAATTTCACCTTTTGTTCAAGCACTTGTTCACGTAAGAAGTGATATTTGATGGGAATGTGCTTGGTCTTGGAATGCATAACAAGATTCTTTTAGATACTGATAGCACTTGTATTATCACACATAATGGAGATAGGAGGTGAGCATTTGATTTGAAAGTCTTGTAGGGTTTGCATCATCCAGAGAAGTTGAGTGCAACATGATGCAGCGGCCACATATTTTTCTTCTGCTGTAGATAAGGCAATGGAGCTTTGCTTCTTGCTGAACCAAGATACTAACCGGGGCCCCATATAGAATGCACCACCACTAGTGCTTTTCCGATCATCAACACTTCTAGCCCAACCTGCATCGGTGTATGCATGAAGAGTAAGATCAACATTCTTTGGATACCATAGTCCAAAGTCTTGAGTTCCTTGTAGATATTTGAATATTCTTTTCACAGCCTGAATCGTCCAACAATCCCAACTGCATGCATGATGTCTGGTCTGGTCCCAGTGAGATAAAGTAGACTTCCTATCATAGATCTGTATTTAGGTTGATTCACCATGGGGGAATCATCATTAGAACTGAGATTACATCTGGTTATCATTGGTGTACTTACAGGTTTGCAGTCTTCCATTCCATACTTCTTCAAGATTTGCTTGAGGTATTTTACTTGTGACAAGAATATGCCATCTGTTGCTTGTTGCACTTGCAAGCCAAGAAAGACTGTTAGTTCCCCAAGCAAAGACATTTCAATCTTGCTGCATATCAGAAGCAAATTTCTGACTCATAGACTCTTTATTACTTCCAAAGATGATATCATCAACATATACAACCATAATCAATAGTTTGTCATTTTCAGTTTTTGTGTATAAGTTGCTATCAACAGACCCTTTTGAAAATCCTTGTTGATGAAGATATTTGTCAAGACGATAGTACCATGCCCTTGGAGCTTGTTTGAGACCATATAGAGCCTTTCTAAGTCTACAAACAAGTTTTTCATCATTTCCCAAAATGAATCCTTCTGGTTGTTCTATATAAACTTCTTCTTCTAGTTCACCATTGAGAAAAGCAGATTTAATGTCCATTTGATAAACTTTGATTTGTTGGAAGCTTGAAAAAGCAAGAAACATTCTTATGGCTTCAATTCTGGCTACAGGAGCAAAGGTTTCTTCAAAGTATATACCTTCTTGTTGAGCATACCCTTTGCACACAAGTCTAGCTTTATTTCTTATAACATCCCCATTCTCATTTAGCTTGTTTTTGAATATCCATTTAGTTCCAATGACATTTTTGTCATGAGGCCTTGGTACTAATTCCCAAGTGTGATTATTTTCAATTTGATCAAACTCTTCATTCATGGCTTGAATCCAACATTCATCTTTGCTAGGTTGACTGACACTGTGAGGTTCAATAGTGGACAGAAATGCCAGATTGTTAGAAGATCCCACAAGAGTCCTTCTTGTTTGTACTCGTGATCCCTTTTCTCCCAAAATTTGAGATTCTGGATGATTCTTTTGAACATATCTAGATGGAGCTTTTTCAGACAAATCCTCTTCAGGTTCTTCACTAGGTGCATTGTTTGTATCATTACTATTTGATGTAGAATGATATGTGTCATCATCATCTTCATCTGTTGTTTGCTTTTCTTCTTTTGGAGCTGCAGGAGACTCATCAATAACAACATCAATACCTTCAACAATATTTCGAAGTACTTTATTGTAACATTTATATGCCTTACTCCTAGAGGAGTAGCCAAGAAATATTCCTTCATCTGCTCTGGGTTCAAACTTGCCAAGTTTTTCATCATTATTCTTGATAAAGCACTTGCTCCCAAAAATTCTAAAATGCTTTATAGTGGGAGAATTACCATACCAGAGTTCATATGGAGTTTTATCACCATTTACACGAACATGTTCTTTGTTGAGAATGTTTGCTGCTGTATGTGCTACTTCTCCCCAAAATGTGTCAGGTGTTCCGGAATCATCAAGCATAGCTCTAGCCATTTGTTGAATTGTTCTGTTCATTCTTTCTGCAACACCATTCTGTTGTGGAGTACCAGCTACATAGAACTGTCTTTTTATGCCATGTTGTTCATAGAATTCAAGAAATTCATTGGATGTATATTCTCCTCCTCGATTAGATCTGAGACACTTGCTTTTTAGATCTAGTTCATTCTCAACTAGTGCTTTGAAGAACTGAAATTTCTCAAATGCTTCATCTTTGTGTTTATGCAGCCCAATCCAACACATTCTAGAAAAATCATCAATGAATAAAATATAGTATTCTTCACCACGTGGTGAATTTTTCCTCATAGGTCCACATATTTCCGTATGAATGAGTTCAAGAGGCTTACTTGATGATCCTTCCTTGGCGTTAAATTGTACCCTGGTTTGCTTGCCGAATTGGCAAGATTTGCATATGATATTTTCAGGTAGAGTAATATTGGGAAGATCACGAACATCGTTAAGTCTTCTTGATTTGTTGATTTGAGAGAAGCTCAGATGCCCCAACCTTCTATGCCATAGCCAATTTTCTGAATATTTACTCAAATAAAATTGTTCTTTGGGGTTCTTCAGTATATACAGATTTTTTGGAGTTCTTTTTCCTTTTATAATTGCTTTACCTGTATCAAGATCGCGTACCACACATTCTTTTGAACTAAAGACAACTTCAGTTCCTTGATCACACATTTGAATTACACTTAACAAGTTATGCTTTAATCCATCCACATACATGACTTCATTAGCTTTCACCTTTTCTTTTAGGAAAACAGACCCTTTTCCCTTAATGACCGTAGGAGTATCATTCCCAAACGTAACATTTTTTTCTTTTTCTAGAGCACTATATGCAAGAATTTTGTCTTTATCACCTGTCATGTGTCTTGAGCATCCACTATCAATGTACCATTGGTTTTCTTCATCTTCTACAAATAACGCTATGCCACAATTTTCAACTTGTAATTCCTTCTTTTTCCATACTTTGGAGCTTGAAGGTACATGTTATTTTGGCTGAACTTTGCTCCTGCATTCAGATTCTTCATGGCCAAAGTTATTGCAATAAGCACATTCAACTTCATTTTGAAGAGGAGAAAAGTTGTTATAAGTATTATTCTTTGTTTTAATATCAATATTTTTTTTTCTTGCTTCACTTGTCATGATGGTTTTATATGCAACACACTGAACAACTTTATTACCAAAGTTGTGACATGAGAAACATTGTCCATTGAAGAAGAAATTTTTGCGATCATAAGATCTTCTATATGAATTCACTTTTTGATTGGTTTTTCTTTGAAAGACATTCCTTTTAGTGTTCTTTGAATTGAGATGATCATGTTTTATCTGTAAAGATTCTTTATTTCCTTGTTGAGTGGCAGCATGTTGTAAACTAGCTGTAACTTCTTTTAGATAATTTGGTGTTGAATTCTGAGAAGATTCTCCAATATATCCAAGACCTGTCTTTATAAGAGGAGAACGTTGTACCTTGATAATCTCATCTAATGTTTCAGATCCTTTAGCAAATCTAAGATTCAAAGTTTTTACTTTCTCAAGTTCTTTTCTTAGACTTACTACCTCACATTCTAATTTCTCATTATGTTTCTCCTTTTCTTCAAGCTGATTTTTCAGAGTTTCTATGATTATTTTACTTTCTTCTAAGCAAGTCTTGAGTTTAATGTTTTCATCAAGAAAATCACTGTCTTCTAGAGCATCCACAAAAGTATTTTTTTCTTCTCTAGATTCTTTTTCAAACGCCATGAGAAGTCTAAGATCTTGTTCACATTCTTCCTCACTATCAGACAACCCATCACTATCTTCATGAGTGTAGTAACTCTTTCTATTGCTAAAACGATTCTTATTCCTTTTTGCTACTTCCTTTCCCTTTTTATGTGTTTCTTTATAAGGACACTTAGCAGCATAATGACCAAATCTTCCACAATCAAATCATTTGAAAGGAAGCTTACCTATGAACCGTCCTATGCCAAGTTGAAGTTTCTTTACAAAGTTTATCTCATCTTCTTCTGAGATATATCCTGATCCTTCTGGTTTTTGCACTTCCTTCCCTTTTGTATAATTTCTAAAGACTGCTTCTTTGACTTCAGAAGGTCCTCATCTTCTCATTTCATATGCAGTTAGTATGCGATGAAGTTGTACCACAGTAAGGTTTTGAAGATCCTGCTTTTCTTCAAGGGCAGAGACTTTTGACTCAAATTTTGTTGTTAGTGATCTTAAGAATTTCTCAACCAAGGTGGATTTGGTTATTGTTTCTCCCATATTTCTCATACGATTTACAATATCATCAAGTCGTAAAAATAAATTGGCAATGCTTTCTTCATTATCCATTTTTTGATTCTCATATTGAATTCTGAGAGTTTGAAGTTTAGCACTTTTTACCTTTGCATCACCTTCATAAATTAGAATGATTTTTTCCCATATTGTCTTGGCTGTATTCAGCTGCATGACTTTGAAAAATTCAGTTTCAGTTAGACTTCCCACTAGAGCATTGACCCCCTTTGCATTCGTTTCATAATTATTTATTTCTGTCGGATCTGTTGGTACTGCAGTAGGGTATTGATATCCTTGTTCAACAATTTCCCATACCTCTGCTCCCAGAGACTGAAGATATGATCTCATCCTTGTTTTCCAGAAGATTAAATTGTTTCCGTTAAAAAGTGGAGGCCTGATATATGTTATTCCATCTTGATTGCTCATCTTGCTTGGTTTTCCTTCTAGCGGCTAAGATATTTCAGAAGGACTCCTCTGATACTAATTGTTAGGAAAAATACTGAGAGGGGGGGGGGGTGAATCAGTATTTAGGGCGGAACAATTTTTCTTTTCTTTCTCTTAACAACCTTATGTTACAGTACTGCATACAACATGTATGTCCAGATATCTTATTATGTATTTACTTAGAGAATTGCATCAGATAAGCATTAAGCATGAACAGAAATAACCGAACAAACCATCAAACATACACAACACATATGAACACCAGGATTTAAGGTGGAAACCCAATTTGGGAGAAAACCACCGCTGCTGTAATCTTAGTCTTCAATATTTATTATGGAGAAAACGTCTTACAATATATGCTGGTTCAGACTTATACCAGCACGCAGGCACCCACCTGCAGAAGGCTACAACCTTCTCTCATTTACCAGCTACCACTGGAAGGGAGCTACAACCCCCTTGCTTCGACCTTCAATACTACTATAGACCACGTTTCATCAATTTTCATACTGGATCCATCAGTTTTCATATGACATACATTGCCGGTCACCCGTTTTCTATATACTCACACAAACTAGAGATTTATCATCATTAGATCATTCTATCCATGGGTGCATCGTAGATTAATATTTATCAGTTAAGAATAGAGCTCGCCCATACAGATATTCCTTGGAGAAATTTTTCATTCACAACCCTTACAATGCACACTCGATCTTCATGATTCTCATTGTATTATATATTTTTCTCTTTTAATAAAACCTTGGGTCAAAACCATTCACTTGCTAATGGTATTCTTGGACTGTATTTTCATTTACCACCCTTACGTACACCTTTGAATTCTTTTTAATTTATTTATCAATTTGAAGAACTTGATAAATAAATATTTATAACATTGAACAGGACTTTAGGATTAAAGTTAACCCTTTGCATTTTAATGCTTTCAAATAATATGGTAAACCTTTGACCCCGGGCCCACAAATATAGTTAATAGCCAATCAAATATGTGCATGGTACCATAGGTAAACTTCCCGCAAGTGCAGCGTCCGATCACCGTTAGATTAGCAAGCTTCCAGATCAATGGCGTATATGCATATCGCTCGACCTCCAATACCGATCGTTAACGTGCGATGGCCCGCCATACCTGTGTTAATCTCCGTGCACCTTCAAAAAATGATGATCGTCCGATGACCTCTTCCAGATCAACGATGCTCAACGATATCGCTGGGCATCTTGGGTCGATGTATAACATGCGATGGTGCATGGTGAAAAGTGGTTTTGTGAATTCGTATAGGGACGCGTGTCGAGCATTCTATGGAATCGCTCCTCACCAGGAAATACCACTTTCCTAACGAGAGCAGTGCGATAAAAACCAGAAACCGTCGTTACTGTTCCTCTCGCAAGGTTCCACCTTCTTCGCTCAAGGTTCCACTCTCCCTGCTTGATTATTTTAAATTGACTTATTTACTGTGACATCACTTGCACTCTTTATCAACAGATTAACCCATCGATTTGTTTATTGAGGCTTGACACCATTTCGACGCAATATTCATAACATCCACAAGAAATTCACACCAGATTCCTTTGCGACCTTAAATTCATTCTTGATTCGTCGTTCCGCCTCTTCATGCTCCATTCTGATTCCAACATATCTCCTCTTTTGCTTGGTTCTGCTCCTTGACCGATACTTCCTCTATTATTTTGATCAGATGCTCCTTTGTAGCCAATGCCTTTGCCATAAATGAAAATATTCCAACAATTAATCACAACCCGCTCTGGCCTCTAGTACCACAAAATATTACTTTTGACATCCCAAAGTTTGATGTGAAACAAGGGGAAGACCCAGCTGCACACATCACCACCTTTCATTTATGGTCTATATCTAGTTCCATGGTGGATGATAGTGTTTGGCTTTGACTGTTTCCCCGCACCCTTACAGGCAATGTCGCCAAGTGGTATATTGAATTACGACGCGTCGCCGTAAATTTTTTTGGCACTTTAGCGATGGAGTTTCTAAGGAAATTCCAATTACCAATCAGATTTGAAACCGGAACGGAACTATTAACCTCACTGCGCCAAGACACCACCACCCACATCTCCAATCACATTCATGAATGGAGACATAGGAGGAGGCTAGTCAAAGCACCAATCCTGAATCATCTCCTATCTAACTGGTTTTTTACGTCTCTCTTAACCCACATCTCTAAAGACATTGGCCTTTCCGGTGCGGTTACAAAAGATCAATGCATTCGACGTGCCCAAAATTTGGATTTAATCTATTTATAATATGGCACGCTAAATGATTTACTCCCCAATGCCCCTAGTAACCCAAATCCTCCAGCTACTCAGAAAACCGGAGCTCACGCCGACAGTCTTGTTGGAAAAATCTCTGGTGTAGCCACAAAATAGTCTCAGGGGAAAACTTCCCAGCCATCCTTGGCTGCCACTGCCCCTAACCAAATGACTACTCTTCCTACCGCTAAGGTAAATTATATGCAAACTTCAAAAAAACCTAGTGGAAAGAATAAGAAGAACAAGATAAGACATCTTATTTAGAAGAGTAGTCAGATAATCAGAATAATCCCAATCATAAAAATGCTACCAAGAATGAAAAAGGGAAGGATAAACCCATGAAATTTCCTTGTAATATCTGTGTGGAGGACCAGTTGACATACAAATGTCCTCGGCTGCAGGAATGGACTGATTTTATTGCAAACAAGGATTCTGGGTGAACACCTGCCATTCTTCATAATCCTTTCCCTAATCAATAGCAGCAACACCAACACATCGTTGGAAACCCGCCACAACCCCAGCAATGGGGCAATGGTGGTTCACATCCTTCCGGTGAAGGATCATCCACCATTTATGGCATTGAATGTGTTGAACTTCAAACATGAGCCAAGCTTTATGGAAATCCTACCATAGATGCTCAAGAACCTGGTCCTAGTTCAACTCCACCGTCGACCAATGATTTTCATATCGAACGGCCTACTGCCGATCCTGTGATTCATCCCCCCAAAGGGACACTTCAACGCACAACTCATAACACCTCTGCATGTGTAGCCCAAAACTACAACATTGTAGAAGATTTGGCACAGGCACCGTCAGCTATGTCTAATCTCGAAGTATTGCAAAATTGTCCAACACAAAGGAAAGCCTTGCTTTCGGCCATTGGTGGAATAGACCCCCAGGATTCCATGCTAGCTATCTTTGATATGGAAAAGTCTCAGACTCGCCTCTCGCACCAACTCACATTCCAAGTGCAGGTTTTGTCGAAAGGGAGACCAATGCATCGCACTATCATTCACGAAGGTGCTTCGACCTGCGTTATGTCACAAGCTTGCTGGCTCGCTTTAGGTTCTCCTACCTTAACACCGCCATCTAATTCCCTCAAAGATTTCGATGGCCACACGTTCCTCCCAAAAGGATACCTTGCTATCTTTCCCATCACTCTAAGTGGGAAAATGGTAACCGTGGACGTTGAAGTCATAGATCGCCATCTCAACTATAATCTATTGCTTGGTCGCAGTTGGTCTTATGCCATGACTGCCATTGTTTCTTCGGTCTTTCGACTCGTCCTATTTCCATTGGATGGAAAAATAGTCACAGTGGATTAGTTATCCTTCTGCACCCCTAATTATTCCACGTTACCAAGTAGCACTGTACCCCTAATAGGAGGTTGTCCTAACTCTTACATCAATATTGGTACAAGTCTTCTGAAGGCATCTTCCCTACTGGGTTTTTTTCCTCTCCCGCCGCCAGAGATCCCAAATACGGTTTCAATGATATCCACCACTTTCTATGGCCCTATCGACCCATGGATCCTCCCGACACCTTCAGACATTGATTCCTACAGAGATCAGATTCCCCTCTCACCAGTCGAGTTGGCCTACCAAGCCATCCAAATTACATCTGAACCCTCCACTGCTATGGTTTCAACCAAAGGTACAAACCTCCCACCCATCACAGTTCTCTCTAAGGATCTCCTTAATGAAGTATTACCTACAAACGAAGCTATTCAAGAGATCATGTCTCTAGAAGAACAACCTTGGGGATATTTTCACCATCGTGCTTCGATGATCGACTCGGACATGATAAATACTGAAATCCCATCCTTTGACCCACCTGAGATGGTTCCCTCAGCTTACACGATTGTTCAAACTATCGATTCATAAGGGAACATGGGTAATATTTCTAAAACAATGCTCATTGATATCTCGGTCAAAATGGGTATCCTGGAAAATATTTAGATTGGAGCAGATTGCAATCCTGAGGAAATTGCATGCTTCACATCCCTTTTCAAGGAATTCGGCGATGTGTTTGCTTGGTATTACAAGAAAATTCCCGACATAGATCCTTCTATTGACAAGAAAGAGATCAAAAATTTTCGAGCATTCTTTTTACGGTATTTTTCTTGCTTGTTAATCCGAAAAACCTCAAGTTCTCTTCTTCGGACAAGTTAAACTTATACGAAGTCGATTTTGAGCGTTCTTTTTATGGTATTTTTCTTGCTCGTTAATCCGAAAAACCTGGAGTTCTCTTCTTCAGACTCGTTAAAACTGATATAAAGAAGAACTGAGATTTATTTTTAGGGACCATTTTCTAGCTCATAAAACTGAAAAGACCCCGAGTTGCCTTTGTCAGGCTCGCTAAACTACCACGACAGAGAGTAAGGAGCCATTCTTTCCCTCTTTTTCAAAGCTCTTTAAACCAAAAACGTAACTGAGTTTTCTCTGCGTGACTCGTTAAAATTTCATGGAGAGCACCGAGTTTTTCTTTGTTGGACTCGTTAAAACTTGACAAAGAGTATTGAGTTTACTTTGTCTCCTCATATTCATAACAAAATGAGGTAGAAGTCCATCGAACATAGATTTCTCACTTTTCCAGATTCGATGGACTAACTTATGGAAAATGAACTATTTTTGGCTTGCTATTCTCCCTTTGTCATGCCCGGTTATCAAGACATGACAAAGGTACCCCAATGGAGTTGTCTTTTACGACATTTTTCAGACTCTCTCAACATGAAAAATTCACCGAGTTTACTCGTCTAGACTCATTAAACCTAATCAAATGGAGCAAAGAGTTTTCTTTTACAATATTTTTCAGACTCTCTAAATATGAAAAATTCACCGAGTTTACTCGTCTGGACTCGTTAAACCTAATCAGAGAGGGAAAAATTTGGACAAAATGGATACTACCTCTGTTACATTTCAGAAAGGTCGTTTTTGCAACAAAAATCTTGAACATGGCACTTCCCAGACAACTCTTTCGCACTTAGCCGAACCCTACCATATATGAGTATTAGCCTTCATCTCCCAGTGTTCCTACACCAGTAAAATCCTAACACACTCTTTGGTGTTCATTAAGCCTCAACTACCTAGTACCCTGTTACAGTGCCTTCTATTGTTCAAGCAGATCTCACTATCTACTGCTCCTCTTATCAACCAAACCGCTCATTATGCTAGAAATTATTTGTTGTCAGACATCCCCATCTGCTCTTCATTATCTCCATCACAAAAAAAAATCATTTGGTTTCTGTTTCATGTTGACTGATGTAGGACGCCTCAGTTCCTACCTTTCAACATATCTCTTCATATCGACTTCAACTTCTTATCTAGGAAGTTGATCCAGAAACCCATCAGTACCCAGATACTTTTAGACATTAGTGGCAGGTAGTCTTGTGTTTGATTAGGAGTCTTCATCATTGGCTCCTGATTGAATGATTCTATAAGTGTTCGACTTCAAATATTTTTATCCACACTCACTAGATTGTACTATGGATCTTAGGGACCATCATCATTATTGGTGGCGACCTTTGCATCTGTTAAGAGTTTTCATTATCAACTGGTAATCAGATGATTTCTCACATGTTCAACGACAGCTCCTTCATTCAAATTTTGAGAAATATGTAGTTTAAGTGAAGTGGCATTCAAGAACTTGGGGCAAAGGTTACATCATTAAAGCTATGTTCCCTTCCCCAAGTTGTGATATTGTTAATGGAGACAACTTCTTCAACCTGATCCTGTTATGACAGAAATTTCCACATTGTGCTTATTGGTGGACATATTCTTCATATATCTGTTCTAGAGAAATCGTGTTAATTAAGCTACTGAGCATGGGAATGCCTGACTCAAGGCAGATACTATATTTTCTGACATATGTTGTTGTTTCAGGTTTTCCTCAGTCTTTCAATCTCTTTATCTCTACTAAACACATTATAAAGTATTTCAGCCATTGTCTTTCTCTTTGACCTCACACTTTAGGGGGCATCTGTTACAGGTCAAAATACCTCCTCATCATCTCATAGGAGAAGATAAATATGGAAGGAATACAAAGACCTAAACTAAACCTACTTCTGCCAAGGTAACGCACCACTATAACAACACAAGAGCGTTATAATGCACCTGATCAATGAATAGGCCGCGTTAGTGGCTAGGGAAACACTCTGTTTACACTAGAGGGCAACGTTACCTATGTTTTGAGTTTGAAATGGGAAAAACTTGTGGAGAATGATTTGAATTTTACAGATTTTTCTCACAAGAGAGTCAGTACAAAAAGGAAACTGCAAAGCACTAGTCTCTTATTGGGCCTTGCCAAAAACAATTAAACTCTCAAGGAAGGAAAAAGAATGGGAATTTGAGGAAACATCTTGGTTTTTTCTATTTATAACTCGTGGAAGGAGAAGGGCAATGATTGCTCTCTCCATCTCCTATAAAATGGAGCTGAAGGTTCTTTGTTCAAGGTCGAGGGATCGTCAAAGTTTTGAATACTTGTGAAGCAGAGCATAGTTGTTGTAGTGTGAAGGTAAAAGGTCAAAGAGGTTCATTAAGAACTTGTTGATCAAGACATCACCAAATTGAGAGATAGAGAGATTTGAAGGCTGAGGAGGGCTTGGTGCAACCGACGGTTGTAATCCTCCTTTTTACAAATTAATAGAACTGTATCTGTTTTGTCCATTCTATGCATTGATATTGTCATTGTTATTTGATTATTTACATAGCATGAGATGAATGGATTAGATGTGAATTTTTTAAATGTTTATCATATATTAACTTAATTGATAGGAAACGTATGTTGTGGTAGAGATTACACGAGTGCTTTGATTGATTGCAGGGTCGAGATTTAGAGCTGGTGAAGAAGGATCCCTGCTTTGATGCTTAGCGCTCTCCAAGAGACTTCAAGATCATTAAAGAGGTAATCGTCCATCTTATCCCATCAAGTTGTTTAAGTTGATATGAACATGTATATGCCTTCTTTGTGAACTATACAACTAATCTTACTGTCTACCTTGGGCACCAGAAATACCTGAGAGGGATATTAGAAAACCAAAAACCCAATCATTTTACCCTATATCACCTAGCTTGATTGATCAAGATTAAATCTATATGTGGTGGGTCCTCCCACGCCTAGAGTAAGCTAGCTTACTGTAATGGAGGAACAGTTTTAAAACATCAAAAACTAGAATTCGAAATGGATCACAGCGACAATGCTACTGCTCACAACATGAAAGCGATGATGTATATTGAAAAGAGAATTTGGCAATTGATTTATACAAATCACAGCAATCCCTATATCGATATTACATTTCTCTACAACTCGATACCAGTTCTACCTCTCAGAATTTGACTTCACCATTTTAGAGATTCTGCCCCAGTTCTACATTTGAGCAAATTGACCTTCTATTCCTACCAATCCCAACTTATCTAATTGACAGACTCATGCCCTCTACATATGAGAAATTAATTTTACATATGAAAAATTCTGCTCTCTAAAAGACAGATTAACTCCAATTGCCTCTGAGAAATCCATCCCTTAATTAGTGCACAACCCTCTACTTTATAGCAGAGGCACTACTCCTAATTAAATGGTTTAATTGTTGTGTAGAATAAAAATTTAGGAGATTTGGATAATGTGAATCAAAACAATGATATTTTATTTCAAATTTAGTTTTGATCTAGTGTGACCCAGCTTCTAGAATAATTTGATCCTCACGTTCTGCTGGCATAGACAACACACATCTAGCTGGGGCATCAAAAATGTTAGCATTGGCACCTTAACGTACAACGCCATGAGATGCTGTCCTAAAGTGGTGCAAGCATGCAAGCTTCCCTCTAGAAATCTTCCCTCAAATTTTCTTGCTCAGATGGCTTTCCCATAAAGAAAATATTATTTATCCATGGACCATTTGATTACAACATCTGTTCCCCTCCATTTTCCATGATATAATGACCCAAAGTTGCTGGAACCAATCTCTCTCAATTCTTCAAGGTAAACATTTTTTATTGTCTGCAGCTGCTCTAAAATATCATCACTAATCATTGTTGCAGGCCAACCATCATCCAATTCTTAAGTATTAGGTCCCTCAGAGTTCAAATCAATATTATAAATAGCTTCCTCCTCTGCCCCTTTTAGCAGTATTTATGGTATACTATTTCCCTAAACCTTTCCATCCTCTGAGGCCTGGTTCCATTCATGCATTGTGAGCATTGTAGTAGGACAAAGAGGTGGCTAAAGCAATGCAACAGTGACTTCATCAGCAACAATCTCTCGTTCGGGATGTGAATCATGTTCACTTCTTGGTGGCCTATGATTCGCCCTAGAATTTCATAATTTGTATCAACAGAATGACTCATATTTGTAGAATGTCCTGGTGAAAAGTTGGCAGGAAGCCGAGGAGCTCGCAGGTGAACACCAAGTAAAAGACTATAGTCCAAAATTCTCTCAAATTCCAAAAATTTACAGTCATGTTCCATTTGTGTTAGAAGTGCTTGATGATGGGACTGCTCAAGGTAAAATACAAAGTCCAAATCCAGATACTTTAGAGTTATAGTTTCTTCAATTTCAACTTTGTCTGTTGAGTGACCAATGAGACTGAAAATGTAACATTGGACAAAGGAGATAAGATTAACCCCAATTTTTCCAAGGATAGATAATCTGGCACCAAGAAGGCACTTATTAATGAAATTATTACACACAAATACCTTCCAAATTAATTAACAAAAGGAATTTACAAATAAATAGTTATTATCCCTAATGCCTCTAATTAATTATTAAAACACTAAGTACGAGCATGTATTTATTGGATAAAAATCTTAAAAATTTGGACAAAGATGTAGCTCAACACACATCTACACCTAATCTCTTATCCCTACACACAATCACAATGACATGGAGACGATAGACATTCTTCCTCGCAAGATCGTTAGATAAAAAGAAATAAAAATTGATCATAAGATATGATGAACAAACAATCATGTAAGGGAAGGAACATGAATTTTTATTAATGATATAAAAGAATACAACGTTGATACCTTCACATCAAGTCTTCCTCTCCTCTACCTTGTGGGATGGTCTCCTCTCCCAATACAACAGATCACTCGCCCTATATTTTTGATACTCTCTCCTCCTCCTTTCCTCTTGGTGAGATTATATAGGCTCATTATACCCTTTGGGAGAATGTATCTAGATGCCTAGGGGCTTGAGAATTTAGGAAAATTCTATAATAATGGACCCCTAGCCAACTCATACACAAGTGGGTAAATTTGATCTCCTTCGGAATGGGAAATTATAGAAACCTTTTTTCACAATTATATCAATTATGAAATAATTATTATCTCATAATTATAATATTTTGGAAAAATACTTATGAGAAATTGCTCAATTATGTAATTTCAGCCTTTTATTATGGGATAAATCTCACATAAGTAAAATAAAATGTGAAAAGGGATGCATTTTATCCAAACAACTGAGGTAAGTTGATATTGGGTTTCTCTCACTATAATGGAGTGGAAAATAGGGTTATAACAGATGCCCCCTAATGCTTGAGGTCATAAGAGAAACTGATGGCCAAAATGCATACAATAATACTCAAAGCTCAAAATGGGAGTAAGGATCCAAGACCATAGAGCTGGACCAGAGGAAATCACTTGTTGAAGTGTTGACTATGTTGATAATATCCTCGAGGTGGGCATAACCATGCTCGGTCATAAAGAGATATTGAACATGGTATTCATAAAATACACAGTGGATCCATGCCATGAAATGCTAGAACATGGCCACAAAGACATACATAGTGGATCCATGTGACTCAACATATAGAGCATAGCCACCAAAAAATAAAATGTGGATCCATGTCATAGTATACATCAGTAGGACTATGTACATGTGATAGATAGAGAAGTGTCTCAGATAGTCCTCAAACTAGATAAATGATACATAACTCCAACACTTCCTCAAAAGGATGTCAGATAAGAGTGAGATGTCCCTAACCCAGTTTTTTCAACATAACCTTGATGGTATGAATCTACATCATGCAAATAGATGAGCTGATGTCAAGCATGGTAGAAACCGCATGATTACCTACCAATGAGGAAAACTAGTAACATACACAAGGGATTCTACCAATGAGAAAAATGGACCCCAAGGTACATATTACAATCCACTAAGTGTGAATAAATGAGCTGATGTTGAAAACCAATGAAATCAACCAATTAGGAGCCAATGATGTAAACCAATTGTTGGTCGCGAGGAAGCCTACCACTGATGTCGACAAGCTCCAAGGTACTACCAATTCCTAGATCAATCTCCCAGATAATGAGCTGAAGTCAATAGGAGAAGATTTGTAGAAAAATGGTCGTAATGTATCCCTTATCAATGGACGCGAAATAGACGAGGATGATGTGATGTATGGATAAAATCATGAAGCGGTGAAGTAAAAATAATAGAGGGATGGCCAACTCAAAAAGGGTCAACATGCTTCTGCAGATGGACGACATAGGTTGATACTTCCCTTGAACACATAATAAAATGACACAAGAGCAACTTGGAATCATGACTAAATGAGCACCATGTGATATCATGTAAGGATGCAGGAGGCATTGAGTCATGCTCCATATGACTGGAAGAGTAGCCAGTCAAAGGAGTAAAGAGACTCATATGGATGGTATGGCTCCTAGGCAAGCTGAAACCAAACTATGAGATAATGAAGCAAACAGGTGCCATGTTCAAGGGTGACGCGATTTATGATGCCATTTTTATGAATAATGGAAATAAATGTTCCCTCCCTTCTATTTTTATAAGTTCCTTTTTCGTAAAGTTGTATTGCAAGTCCGAAAAATAGATAAATGTATATAAGGGGGAACCTCTTGGCCACAATAGACTAGGGTATTCCTTCTTTGTAACTAGTATATCCCAATCCGGAAAAGGGTTAAATTTATATTGTGTAGAAGACCCTTGAAGTAATTTAACGAGCGTGAAGGAGACAATTTCACTAAACAATATTTTCTAATTTAAGGAGTCTGAAAAGAGTTTAAAGTAAACTCCTCCTAGAGGAGCGAGTGGTATAGAGAGTCATAATGGGTTATAGTAATCATGGAACTTCTCATGAAATAAGTTATAAAAGAGGCTAGCTGAAAGGACCACTCATCACAACGACTCCTCCAAGAAAGTTTGAAACACCAAGTGAAAGAGAATGGTTGGCCAAGTGAGTGATGATGATGGAAGAGAGAAAACATGGTTCAATATGCTAAAATAGGCTGATAAAAATGGAAACCACAAGGGATAAAGTCTGGAATCCTCCTCGGGTATGGCCAAAAAGATGACGAAGAAGAGGACATGAGGCTCAAATTCTCGGTCAGGCAGGTCAAAAGGAGGAATTCTGAAAAGTCAATAAAAATGACTGCATGGACACCAATTAGGTAAGAAGGTGCTAACTAGGGTATCCATGAGTAGGTAAGCTCTACTGCTAGGCTACAACATGCATAAAGGAATGAATTCACAACTTGACAGGGTCAGACCTAAAGCGTAAATATGGCACTTATGATCAAAATGCAACATAGATGGTGATATGTTACCTACACATATATGCCAGGTTCAAAAGAGACATACCTAAGGTCCATGGTTGTCATAATAAGACACCACCCTATCCTGTAAAAGCCATCCAGAAAGAATATACACATGTTTAAATATCAGAATGGAATAAATAAACATGAACAAATATTTTTTGGTTTTCTTAATTATATATCTGTGTGTGTGGGGGGGGCATAAATAAGGCTTGAAAAATACTTGCACCAAACACTAAACCAAAAAAGGGTAAAAGCATCATAATATTATGTTCAATATTTACAAATGAAATGTAGTTTGGTAGGTCATGCTAAAATGTGCCCACAACCAGACACATGCCAAGGGTTTCTATATCCAAACTCACAGAGGGCAAGGGAACCATATGAATCACCAGAGAGGGGCCATGCCAAAGGAAGTAAAACTACCCAATTCAAAAAGGTTTACCATGCCAAGGACATTCTAACATATCCGCACTCTTGAAATGAACCCGAGGACATAAAGGAGGATCAAGACATAAAGGGGATACAATATGCTCATCAACAGGTCGTGTTAGTATGAATCTTAATTGCGAGCGTATGAAAAAAGACCACTTTAGCTGTGCATAACAAACAACCCTAACAACAAATATTTCTGCTAACATCTTCAGATCTGCAATTAGGTGATCAAGATAAATGCTACAACAATCTAGATCTATGCATAAAAATAGATTAAGTAGTAAATAAAAATGAGATTTACTCCATGCATCCAATAGACAAGACAAGAATATGTTGAATGAATTTTATATTAAGGGCACCTGGGAGGAAAACGTAGAAGGATGTTACTAGTTCTCCTCAATGGGATGGGTTCTTGTAAGTCTTTAGCACTTCAGATCTAAAATTCCTCTCTCTTGATGGTGTAGAAAACCCAGACAAAAAAGGAACTGAAAGGGAGCTCACAAGTAAAAAGATAGAAAAATATGACAATGATGGTGGTTCAAAGTCAGAATAAAAGTATAGATCCAGAGTGATCTTTAGGCAACAAAAGGTGATGAATGAATGGAAAAACCCTTCTATTTATAACAAAATATTGAGTTAGTCTAGATATTGGTGCATAATTAAAATATTATTAACCAAATCAAGATCCAAATTTTATGGAATATTTTATTATTTTTGTTGGAGGGAAAAGGAATTTGAATTGGGTCAAATCCCTTTATTTGTAAATAATAGATAAATAAATGATTTATTTATCATTTTAAGGATGTGGTTGAGTAATAGTTAAATAAATAATGATTTATTTAGCTATTTATGAGTGATTTAGTAAAATTTAACAAGGAATCTTATTTAAATAAGGTTTAAATAATTATTCCTAGAAAATAATAAGATAAATAATAATTTATCTAATTAATTTTCTTGTTTTGGGTTAAATATGACCAGGAATATTAATTAAACTGTTGTTTAACTAATTAGTCCTTGAGGAAAATAAAAAAAATGTGGATTTATTTAATATTTCCTCATGGGGTTTCCTGTTTAAACCATAAACAACTTAATAAAGGTGTTTTACAAAGTTATTTTTTATATTGAAAGAAATTTTACTTACGGTAAAATTTATCTTACATGGTGTACTTAGGTCCATATAATAGTAACAAGTTAGATGACCAAAAAATGGTATAATAGATTGCCCCCAGCGTGCGAGCGTTAGGAGCTAATCGTATGACTGAAGCACGTTGTAAGAACTCAATCAATAGACACCGAAGGGGAAGTCAAAGAGAGAAATATAAGGTAGACCGAAGTGCTAAAGGACTAGACCTTGAGGAGGCGAGACTTACAGGTGCGAGAAGTCTCTTTTATGACTGAGTGCATGTGTTATAGGCAGCAGGGGAGGCATACCTATGCCTACCGAGACAAAGTACAAAGAATAATGCGTCCAGTAAACAAGGGACTGAACAATATAGTACATGCTGGCATAAACATGAGCCAGGTAAAAACATGATAATGAATCCCACATACATACTGTGCCTAGGATAACAGCTAGGAATTATACAATAATATCTGAGTACATGAGATAAAAATACAACCCAAATGTTCCTGTAAACAGGAAAGGGCTCTGAAAATATGACTGATACATGCAAAAAAAAGGGGCTACAAGCGGCTGAGGCCGACATCATCAAATATATGGAGCTGCATCAAAGTTTGTAATGAAGAGGTCATCCAGGCATGTGGGGGGCTACCTATAGGGCCACCCCCTCATGAAGGCAGAGACATCTCACACATACCTGGGAATCACCAGTATCATCTGTTGCATCACTCAACCATCAAGTATATGGATCTCGATCATGCTAAAAGGAGCTAGAGCTAAGAAACAATCAACTAAAAGGGAAATAAGGAGTCCCTTTGCCTCATCTGAGGCATCGAACAAGAGTGGAAGCTGGAACTAAGGTACACTACCCTCTAGACTTGTATTTTGGAATGAATGATCCGATGTCGACAGAAGGAGGTCCACCATAGGTGAGGGAATAAGGGATCCTCAACCAAGGCACGAGATAAAATAGTAGAGTGACTGATAGACTGACACCAAGGATGATGATGAAATGGGGGGTACTGAGTAGTGGATGGTCGACTTCCCTTGTTAGAGCATAAAGGGCATGGATGACCTGGTAGCGACTTGTTGGGTATATGTTATATTCTTTCCACGACTAGTCCCACGTCTTGTACGTTTTTCTGGGCGCAGCAGCCCCCCCTGTCGGGGTCTGGGGCAATGCCCCAACAAATTTTTTTTTCGTGTGTGGACCCACTCATAGGCGAACCCACCCATGTTTTGTACATGAGTTTGCACATGGTTTTGGGGAACAATGGTTTTTGGCCCCTAGTATTTTGTAGATCCGGTCAAGGGAACTACGGTGATGTTCTAATCCAGGGTTAATGGATAGGGGTTTATGTATTCTTCAACATGTATATATGTGTGTTGTAACACTAAAAGGAATATAACGAAAAATCAAGCTGGTCGTCCTGATTTGGGATCTAGGAGAAAATATCTGTGTTTATCTGTTTTATGTTTTCTGCTCTCGCTATTGTTTATTTTCTGTTATAAGATTCGTATGTAGATAATTTCTGTTCAGGTTTAAAACCTTCATTTGGTATCAGATCTGTTTCAGCTTCAAGGGGACGCCTTTACTGCTGAGGGTTTTTTTCTTGAGCCTGAGGTAGACCCTGTTCAGTGGGAGATCTGCGGGATTGATTCTTGCGGTGAAAGAAGATGGCGAGCGGCGGAAAGATAGAGATCGAGAAATTTAATGGTCAGAGTTTTGAGTTGTGGAAGCTCAAGATGGAGGATCTGCTGGTGGATAAAGATCAGTGGATCGCGGTAGATCCAGGTACTAAACCAACGGCAATGTCAGATGAAGACTGGAAGAAACTGGATCGGAAGGCTAAGAGCACAATACGGTTGTGTGTGTCAGATTCAGTATTGTTGAATGTATCTGGGGAAGCTACGGCGAAGAATTTGTGAGAAAAACTTGGGACTTTGTACCAATCTAAGTCTCTGGTGAATAAGTTGTTCCTGCGGAAAAAGCTGTATAACCTGAGGATGAAGGATGGAGACTCGGTGACAGAGCATCTGAACGCCTTCAATACTGTGGTAAGTCAGCTGTCGTCTGTTGATATTAAAATCTCAGATGAAGATAAGTGCATCTGTTTGTTGTGCTCTCTACCAGACTCGTGGGACAGTCTGGTTATTGCAATAGGTAGCAATACAACTACCTTGAATTTTTATGACATTGTCTCAGCCTTGCTGTCAGAGGAAATGAGACGGAGAAATATGGAGGGTCAGAATGGAGATGCCTTATCTGTACGAGGAAGGTCCCAGAACAGAAACAAGAATAAGGTTTCGAGTGGGAGATCTAAATCTAGAGGGAGATCTAAATCTCCTGGAAAGTTTGTAAAGGTGTGCTGGAAATGCGAAAAGGAAGGACACTACAAAAAAGAATGCAGATCTAAAGCTCCTGAGAAAGGAAAGGGATCTGATGAAGCTCCTTCTGCAGAGGAAAAAACCACCTCAGATGAAGGTGGGGATGTGTATTTGGCTTCTTCTTCAAATACACATGTAGATCATGAGTCATGGTTGATTGACTCGGGTGCATCCTTTCACTTCACTCCCCATAGGGAATGGTTCTGCGAGTATGAGAAATATGATGGCGGCAATGTATTCCTATGGGATGATAGGAAGGCTAGAATCGTCGGACGTGGAAAAGTCAAGCTAAAGCTACAAGGTTGAAGGATTAGAACACTTTCTGGTGTTCTGCATATTCCCGCATTGGCCAAAAATCTGATTTCTGTAAGCAAGATGGATGATGCAGGTGTAAAAATAGTGTTCGAGAAATATGCCTGCAAGATGGTTTGGGGAGCACTGGTATTAATGCGGAGAGTTCGGACTGGAACTCTATACAAGCTACAAGGTAGCACTGTTATTGATGGGTGTAACAGCTCTGTGGTACCTGAAAGTGGAGTGGAAAACCTAGCTGTCTTTGGAGAAAAGACCATGTTATAGCATCAAAGGCTTGGACATATTGGAGAGAAGGGCCTTCGGATACTGCATAGAAATGGTATGGTAGAAGGTATGTCTAATTTCTCTTTGGATTTCGATTTCTATAAACATTCTGTATATGGGAAGCAGTATTAGGTGAGTTTTCCTTCTGGTGCTAAGAGGGCGAACAAGATATTAGAACTTGTGCACAATGATGTGTTTGGACCTGTGTCAGTTCCATCATTGGGAAAGTCTGTGTAATATGTTTCATTCATAGATGACTTCTCAAGGAATACATGGATATATTTCTTGAAGAAGAAATATGAAGTCTTTGACAAATTTAAAGAATTTAAGGCTCTGGTGGAAAACCAGACAGAGAAGAAGATAAAGGCGCTGAGGACAGATAATGGTGGGGAGTTCTGCAAGAAGGGATTTGAAGAGTTCTGTAAGAATTTTGGTATAGCACGATAGAAGACTACTCCATACACACCTCAACAAAACGGATTTGCAGAAAGAATGAACAGAACGCTGATGGAAAAGGCAAGAAGCATTCTCAGTCGTACCGGGTTAGGAAAAGAATTCTGGGTAGAGGCAGTGGAGACTGCATGTTACTTAGTTAACAGATCACCTTCATCAGCGTTGGAGGATAAGACTCCACATGGGGTATGGACTGGTAAGAAACCCTCTCTTTCACATCTAAGGGTATTTGGATGTGATGCATATGTACATGTTCCAAAGGAGAAAAGGACCAAGTTGGATAATAAATCTGAAAGGTGCATCTTTATTGGGTATAAGGATGGTTTAAGGGGTTACAAGCTTTGGAACCCAAAAACAAGGAAGGTTGTGTACAACCGAGATGTGGTGTTTAGAGAGGTGAAATATGTTGTTACACATGAAGTCCTACCAAAGGAACCTGAGAAGATAGAGTTTGAGCTAAAGGAGGATGAATCAGACTCTACAACAGAAGAAGACTCAGAAGAGGAAGAGCCACAAACTCCAGCTTTGAGAAGATTAGCTTGGGAAAGAAGACAAATAGAAAGGTATAGTCCATCTACTTTCTGTTAAAATTTTGCCTTAACTATAACTGATGATGATCCCAGAACTGTCAGGGAGGCAGTAGATTCAGAGGATGGAAAAATCTGGAAGGAGGCCATGGTTGATGAAATGGCATCCTTGCATAAAAATGAGGCATGGGATTTGGTGGAGTTGCCGGCTGGAAGGAATCCCATCAGGAGAAAATGGGTGTTTAAGAAGAAGATGAATGTAGAAGTCAAGGTGGAGAAATACAAACCTCGGTTGGTAGCAAAAGGTTATTCCCAGGTGCCGGGAATTGATTTTGGTGATATTTTTTCTACTATCACCAAAGCTACTTCTATTAGATTACTTTTATCTGTTACTGCTGCATTTGATTTTGAGATAGAACAGATGGATGTGAAGACAACATTTCTTCACGAGAATCTAGAAGAGGAGATCTACATGAAGCAACCTGAAGGCTTTATGGTGAAGGGTAAGAAAGAACTGGTATGCAGGTTGAAGAAGTCTCTGTATGGATTAAAACAGTCACCAAGGATGTGGTATCAGAAATTTGATACCTATATACAGGGACTTGGCTTCACCAAAAGCAAGGAGGATCATTTTGTTTATTTTAAATTAGTTGGTGACCGTGTTATTTATTTGGTCTTGTATGTGGATTATATGTTGTTGATTTGAAATGAAAAAGAAATTATCCAAGACTTGAAGACCCAACTGTTCTCCAAATCCGACATGAAGGATCTTGGTGCTACAAACTATATTTTGGGCATGGAAATTAAGAGAGATCAAGCAAAAAGGAAGCTCTAGTTAAAACAGAGGAAGTATGTCGAGACTGTATTGTAGAGGTTCAATATGCAGGATAGTAAGCCGGTGAATGTTCCTATTCCTGTAGGTGTAAATCTTTCTGCTGAACAGTGTCCCAAGACACAAGAAGAAGAGGAGGATATGTCCCATGTTCCATATGCAAGTGCAGTGGGTAGCCTTATGTATGAAATGGTCTATACTAGACTAGATATTACACATGCAGTGGGAGTATTGAGCAGGTTTATGTCAAACCCAAGGAAGGAGCATTGGACAGCAGTGAAGCGGGTTTTCAGAAATTTACGTGGCACTAGTGATTATGGTTTGTGCTACCAGGGAAGACCAGGATTGGAAAGAATGTTGGAAATTCATGGTTTTGTTGATGTAGACTGGGCTGGAGATCTGGACCAAAGAAGATCTACAAGTGGGTATGTGTTTAGCCTATTTGGAGGCGCAGTCAGTTGGATGAGTAAAAGACAGTCTGTAATGGCACTTTCAACTACAGAGGCAAAATACATAGCAGCCACTCATGCAAGAAAGGAAGTAGTTTGGTTGCAGAGATTGTGTTCAAGTACAGGGTTGGTACATCAAGCTATAAGGATAGACTGTGATAGCCAAAGTGCAATTTTCTTCGCTAAGAACCCTGCTTATCATTCAAAGACAAAGCACATTGATTTTCAATATCACTTTTTTAGAGATATGGTTGAGGCTAAAAGGGTGTTTCTGGTAAAGGCAGACTCCTTGAATAATGTTGCGGATGCATTGACGAAGTTTGTGAGCACTCAGAAGTTCTCTTGGTGTAGAGAAACAATGGGTGTTGAAGAATTGGCCAAATGACTAAGCTCTCCTGTGGTCCCCTGTGGAAAGAAAACAACAAGTGGGAGAATGTTGGGTATGTGTTATATTCTTTCTACAACTAGCCCCACGCATTGTATGTTGTGCTGGATGCAGCAGGGGGGTCATAGGGGGGGCAGCAGCCCCCCCTGTCGGGGTCCGGGGCAACGCCCCGGAAATTTTTTTTTTGGTGTGCAGACCCACCCATGTTTTGTGCATCAGTTTGCACATGGTTTTGGGGTACGATGGTTTTCGGCCCTTGGTATTTTGTAGATCCATTCAAGGGAACTACGGTTATGTTCTAATAAAGGGTTAATGGATTGGGGTTTATGTATGCTTCGACATGTATATATATGTGTTGTAACACTAAAAGGAATATAACGAAAAATCAAGCTGGTCATCCCGATTTGGGATCCAGGGGAAAATCTCTGTGTTTATCTGTTTATGTTTTATGCTCTCGCTATTGTTTATTTTCTGTTATAAGATTCATATGTAGATAATTTCTGTTTAGGGTTAAAACCTACACAACTAACACAATATCATGAGGGATAGGGGATAGTGAGAGTGAAGGCCATAATGTGCGACACAAGAGAGGAACCAAGCAATGAAGGATGGAAAACTATAGCGGGATACAAAGGGACTTGGGATAGACTCCATGAATGCAGTGATGACTCAACTCGGATTCTCTAAACAAGGGTGACTCGATGATGCTGCCACACATAAAAGGTCCAATGGGGACCATAAAAACATGAGTACAAGATGGTTACTCATGACGAAAATTGACATGAGCATGGACAAGTATGGAGGCAAAGAGGTGTCCCAAGTACAAATGTTGCAAGCGAATAAATTCGATTTTGAGGAGTGGTGAAGTGACCCTTCTTAGAAGAAATGTGTCCTGGTGAAGTATCAAAACACAAAAAACTAACATATACCCATTTGAGGGCTCGGTGAGAGATTTCCAATGGTACAGATGGTTTGTAAAATCGAGCTACGGTTTGGCCATAGTGGGCGAAATAAAAAATATAGGGTTTCTCTTTTAATAAGGAATTTTCCCTCCAAATTCTCTCATTTTCTAGTGTAGCTGTGGTGAATGTAGAGAGGAGAGAAGGCCCTAAATCTTGCGGAAATCGTAGCGGACAAACCAACTATTGGAAACGAGATCCATCAGTTGCAGGTAAGGGGCCTAACCATACTATTTCAATTCAGGGGATTAAAGTTTCAAATTAGGCACCCAGAGCTCATGAACAGGCCATGTCGCACTTTTTTGGGTTTGTTCTATGACCTAGGTCACAGGTACTGGGCAAACAACTGCGACCTATCCTAGGAAATGACCTAAAAAGTGCAACCTGTCAAAAAAAAGGGATTTCAGTGCTGTTGTTGGCTAAGTTCTAGGATTTTTTATGGTTGAGGGGCATAGGTGCCCCCAGGAATGTTATGGTCATCCCAAAATTTATTTAGAAAGATGGAATCTAAACACATTTTATGATGTGGTGTGCCATTTGTTTTTGTTATGGTTATGCAATTCGAGAAAGGGAATGGAGGATTACCGATCTCTTTTGGTACTGCATATATGAAGAAAATTGACTTAAGTTTCCAGGTTGGCATACATGGTGTCACTATCCCAGAGAGAGGATTTGGAGATAATGAACTGGTGCTCTCCTAGAAAACCCACAGGTTGGTCAACAACAATGTCAAAGGGACTGGGTTGTTGATGTAAGATGAAGGAATGATGAGGGTTATCATCCTTAAAGTGATCTGAAGTGATATGAGACTCTATAGGTTCTTATTAACAGGGGATAATGATGGTACTAGTGTCGACACGACTAGATGCACTAGGAGATTTTTGGATAATTGCTTCTCCTGGTCTCTCAAATATGGGTGCCCTCTTACCTAAAAATTTGGTGTCAATGTAATGGCCACAAGGTGTATGTGGTTTGAATGCATGGGTTCGATGTAAGGGGGGAAAGATAAAGTCAAGGGTGGTAAATACTTCCATAATGTCGTCATCGTAATAGAATATGGGGTGACTGGTGGAAGAAAGACCACCTCACACGGCGAAGCTACCTGACTCATCATAATGAGAAGAAAGGTTAACATGCGCATCGTCACGAGGGATGACAGAAGAATAATCAGATAAAGGATCTATCGATGTTGAGCCTAGGGTGATCAGTAAAGGGAGGTCAAGCTAAACAATAAGGGAAGATGTAGAGGGAACTTCCACCGAGGGTCTCATGGATGATGATAGGTAGAGGATGGTGGCCGCAGGCTCTGTCATCTCGACATTAGGAGGGGGAATTTCAATGGGAGCAGGTAAATACTCAAGCTATATAGTAGGATACTACGCAAGTACGAGAGAGGCAGATTGGTTTTGTTCAACCTTGTACTCCCGAACTACCTCCAAAGAGGCGCGGTAATGCGTAAGGTGGGGACAATGGTGGGAATAATGGCCATGGAGATCACATAAAGCACAGGGTTGATTGGTGTGAATATTATTAGGGTTCTTGGCTGCAGTCGAGGAAGAAACAGAGGCTTTAGGGACTGTAGACTCAGGGAACGCAACATTAACCATTGGCTTGATACGGGAAAATTCAGGACAATTATGGGTGACATGACCGATGACATCACACAAAGCATAGGGCTTTGGGGGCAGAGGAGGTGCAAGGTCAGTCGGGGTAGCCTTGTCCTTTGAGGCCCTCTTTTGAGCTTTTCCCTTCTTACCCAAAGCGGTCGCAATAGGAGGTGGTTCCTGTTGAGGTGTCCGAGGCACTGTAATAGCAGGAGAAGTCATGGGGACCAGTTGAACCAGTTTCAAAGAAAGATAAGGTTTGGGTTGACTAGGCGGGGTGGTGGCTGAAGGATCAAGGTACCAGATGGGAATCCCAAGGGTCAAGTTAGGGAGAGAGAGGGTAGCCATGACAGGTACCGTGTACACTCCTGGGGGGGAGCTAGGAATGGTATCTGATCGAAGGGGTAATGGCCAAGCGAGACGATTCCAAGATGGTTAAGGCCTAGAGGAACTATTCCAGGAAGGTAAAGAGGCTCATGTATACCAGCTATAGGTGAAGGACCAGGAGGAGGAGGTCCAGAAGGCTGAATCAAAGGGTTAAGAGTAGGCTGCGGAGGGTGAGGAGGCTGCTGATTAGGCGAAGCGGGCCGCTTGAGGGCAGCCCAAGACAATTGCATCATGCAAACATTCGATGAGTTGGGATCAGAGACAGGAGGAGGAAGACTAGGGAATCTACCAAGCAATGAGGAATCTTTGTAGACTCCAGGTGAGACACTGGTCAACGAATTGACAGTTTACTTATTGGCCACTGAAGAGATGATGTACTCAGGGGAGGTCTAAGACTTCAGTTCGTAATATGTCAACTATTCAATGGTGACTTTATTTCTATTATGAGGGAAGGACATCTTGTGGTGAACTACAGATGGGATAGCAGACATCACATAGGTGTAGCTACGACCCAATAGAATGTTGTAATCTAAGGGGGCATCTATGACTTCTACATCAACACAAACAGTCTTGCCTGCAAGAGTAATAGGACAGTTGTGGAATAAGCCAATGGGCTGGGAGGCATGGCCATCCCACGCTTGGAGAGTGATCGTGGAAGGGGCCAACTCAGGTGATCCGAGTTGCTTCCAAAGTGAAGCGGGCATCACATAGGTGGATGCCCCCTCATCAATAATGGACCAGGAAACGTTGACGTTCCGGATCTTGACTGGGATTTGGAAGGAGACAGAAGCAGGGAGAGGCAGATGTTCTGACTGGTCAATATCAAATACAATCAATCGATCATTGGAAGGTTATACAGCTCCCATGGCAGATATTAAAGCTTTTCATTGTGAAGGGCATGATTGGAGGAGTTCCAGCATTGAAATTTCAGCAGGAGATTGTGCCAAATGATCTACTATACTATAAGAATGGGAAAATTTTCCAGAAGCAGCATTTCAGCATAATGGTACCTTAGGGATCTTGGTATGAACCTCTACCTTAGGATGAGGGATCTACAATGGGCCAATAGGTGTCGAAAGAGGCTCTGTAGAGACCGAAGGAGGTGGCAATGGGATAGACATAGCGAGATGCTTGTTGTACTGACGGGACCGAACCTAAAGATTGATGTCTACGGTTAGAGGTTGGTTAGAATTCATCATGAGAATATGGTAACCGGGGGTACCAAATGGAAGAGGTTGAGTGGCCACCTGAACTTCAGGTGTTTGGGTAGCCACAAATCCTTGCTAAGGGAAAGGATTAGTAAACACAACCGGCTGACTAGGTGCAGCAGTGGGAGGGATGGAAGGGGAGGCTTGTTTTCCTCAAAATGTTGCTTGAGACTCCCACATTTACTTCATCTATGGTAAAAGAGGATAATCATGCGTGAAATGACCATAAACACCACAACAAGAACAAGGTTTGTTCATGTGAACAGGCCTGTCCTACTTGGGCTGAGTGCCCTGTTGCTAGTTAGTAGTGTTAGGAGCATTATTTCTAGGATTACTGGAAGCAGATTGATTTTGAGTGCCTTTCCTCTTCTTTTTGGATAGAGGAGGATTAGTTGTGCCCTGCTGTGCATACACTTGCCACTAAGGGGGCAATGGGTGTTGTTTCGAGAGTTGAGAAGGAAAGGGAGAAGGAGGTGCTAATGCTGGAGGAGCTAGAGCACTAGGCTATGGATACGGATAATAAAGAGGTTGGGTAACAGTGTGTTAAACAGGAGGTTGGTCAAAAGGAGGAGGCATGCCATATCCTAGATACATGCTACCAGGAGGGGGAAAAGTGCAGGAGGTACTGGCTCCCCGTTGAGGAAAACCATAGCCCATGGGAGGCTGCGCGTATGGATGAGAGAGAGCTCCAATGATACCGTCGAAGGCATGATATTCCCTTGGTGCGTTGGCACCACTGGATCTAGGAAGATCAGGTAGAACGGTATAAACATAACACAACTAAGCATAGATCAGGTCATATTTTAACGCAATTTGGAGAGCGAATTCTTTGGTTTGAGGGAAATGTGATGCATCATCTTTTCTGATAGGGGGCAAGAGAGATCTAAGGAACCAGTCCATGTAGACATGGTCTTCGAAGGTAGGGGCTCGACATAGGTTCTTTCTTCTCTGTCATTCCTGGACATGACGAATAGGTGGGTCACAGACGATTGACGGAAAGAAGTCAAAAGTTTGGTACCATTGTCATAATGAAGAGGAAGCTGGAAATAAGACAAAAAATCCTGAGCAAGAGTCACAAAGGTGGTATGAGAGGATGAGGCCTGATCAACATACCGCTTAGAAGCTTCGCCTGTAAGCATACGTTGGAACAACCGAAGATAGACAGAGTCATCTGTAATGGAGTTAGACGAACACCACATGTGGAATGATCGAACATGATTTGTAGGATCTTCTCCATCAAAGCCTTCAAAATTGGGGATGTCAGAAGGGAGCTTGGTCAGCATAGAAGACCAACTAGCATCATGGTGTATAGGGTCATTTATCAACTGGTCAAAATCGGGAAGACTGAGGCCTGCCAGATAGGGGAGCAAGGGAGCAGCCGGGATAGTTCCTGTTGCAATCCCATTAGTAGCATTCCCAGCATTAGGGCCGGGGCTACCACCAGCTTTAGGTCCTGAACCAGACATGGTGAAGGTAATAGGAGGAGAACCAGGGGCAGAATTAGAAGGAGAATCCAATGAACCAGAAGAAGAGTCGGAGTGTGGACTCGGTGGAGGACTAACTCGAATCCTACACTGAGGAGTAAGTATCCCTACTGGGAACTGAGGATGAAGGCCAAGAAGTCTCTGGGATAAATGCCTTGGTGCATAATGGTGATGACACAAACATGGCACAAAGGGAAAAAAGGGACCAACAAGGGCAAGGCGGTACAGGATCAACTAATTACAATGTCGAAACAAAGGCAAAAAGGTGTAGGATCAAATGATTTCAATGTTTTAGATTCTTTGCTTGGAGTTGTTAACCAAGATCCTATTCAATTAGGGTGTGTGTGTAAATTTTAATTTTTAAACCCAGACATTTGTAGAGAAAAAGAAAAAGTGTGTTGTATAACTGTAAATAAACCTGCAGATAATAGTATATGAAACTGAAATAACATAAAATAAATAGCTAATAACGCAATAATCTAAACCCAAGGAAGCAGGCCTCTTGACAAGTAGTCCATAGGTGGGAAAAAAACTAGTCAAAACACACCAAAATAGCTAATAGATCTAAGGTCGAGAGGTACAAGGATCTAAAGGTCAAATTTGCTAGAAAGTGGTGCAGAAAAAAAAAAAACAAATCAAAGGAAAAATTGTTGTAAATGAGGTGGTGAAAGGCTATCTCCTGGAGGGAAACAGAGTGGACCCTAGAGGAAAACCCAAAAAAAACTAAATGAGCTAATTTGGATGGATAAATAACCAATCTGAAGTGGATCTGAAGGTGAGGTATTAGATCGGAAAAATGGCTGAACACTCTGAAAATTTCAGACAACCTGCAGCAGCTAAAAATTCTTCCACAAAGTGTAGAGGGTACTGAAGCCCTAGGGGGGTAGGTTCCCACTCATTTGAGTAAAATAGAACAATTACAGGTCCAAAATGGGTGGATACAGAGGCCATAAAACCCTAAACAGAGGCCCAGACAAACCCAGAAAATTTTCAGAAAAACTCCCACAAAAAGTACAGGTCGCAATTTCTGACTTGTTTTCTGCAGGGGTCACAGTTTTTGGGCTGAAAAGTGCATCCTGAAGCTCCTGGTCGCAGGTTTAGGGCCAAAAAGTGCAACCTACACTTTTGACACTCCTACACTTTTGACACTCTCAGCGGTAGATTTCAGCAAAATGTGTCGTCTGAGTTGCGACTTATGTCTGTCACCTGTGCAATAGGTCCAAAAACACACGGAAGTTAGAATTTTTAACGTTTTAGGATTTTATAGGTTAAAAACAACATCAAGAAAATAAAAACAAGAATTTGAAGAGAAATCCTAGGGTTTGAAGCAGTTGGATATGCAAGGATCAGAAAAATGACAGCGGTCGTAATCGTAAACTCGTGTGGAGTCACCAGTTGTTAGTATGAATCTTAATCGTAAGCGTATGAAAAAATACAACTTTAGTTGTGCATAAATGACAACCCTAACAACAAATATGCCGGCCAATATCTTCAAATCTGCAATTAGGTGATCAATATAAATGTTGCAAAAAACTAGATCTATGCATCAAAAGACATTAAGCAGTAAATGAAAATGAGATTTACTCCATGCATCCAATAGACAAGACAAGAATATGTTGATTGATTTTATATTAAGGGCACCTGGGAGGAAAACATATAAGGTTGTTACCAGTTCTCCTCAATGGGATGGGTTCTTGTAAGTCCTGAGCACTTTATATCTAAAATTCCTCTCTCTTGATGGTGTAGAAAACCTAGACAAAAAAGGATCTCAAAGGGAGCTCACAAGCAAAAAGATAGACAAATATGACAATGATGGTGGAACAAAGTCAGACCAAAAGTGTAGATCCAGAGTGATCTTTAGGCAACAAAAGGCGATGAATGAATGGAAACACCCTTCTATTTATAGCAAAATATTGAGTTAATCTAGATATTGGTGCATAATTAAAATATTATTAACCAAATCAAGATCCAACTTTTATGGAATATTTTATTATTTTTGTTGGAGGGAAAAAGAATTTGAGTTGGGTCAAATCCCTTTATTTGTAAATAATAAATAAATAAATTATTTATTTATCATTTTAAGGATGTGGTTGAGTAATAATTAAATAAATAATTATTTATTTAACTATTTATGAGTGATTTAGTCAAATTTAACAAGGAATATTATTTAAATAAGGTTTAAATAATTATTCCTAGAAAATAATAAGATAAATAATAATTTATCTAATTAATTTTCCTGTTTTGGGTTAAATATGACTAGGAATATTAATTAAACTGCTGTTTAACTAATTATTCCTTGAGGAAAATAAAAAAAATATGGATTTATTTAATATTTCCTCATGGGGTTTCCTATTTAGACCATAATCAACTTAACAAAGGTGTTTTACTAAGTTATTTTTCATAGTGAAAGCAATCTTACTTAGTGTAAAATTTGTCTTACATGGTGTACTTAGGTCCATCTAATAGTAGCAGGTTAGATGACCAAAAAATGGTGTAACAGGTGGTATGGACAATTTTTTGGCAAGTTCAGTAGTAGAATCCCAATAAGTTACTCGGTCAAAGGGTCAAACTTCCAAGGAACACCAAGGAGGTTCCCCCTGGGTCAATTCAATGTTTATGCTTCCAAGCTCTGCTTGTTATGAATCAAAGATACTAGAGGAAGAAAGAGGCATAACCTCCCTATGATTATCAATGGATAGATCCATGAATGTCAAGTTGACTATCTGAATGTGTTTATCTACGTGAGAGTCAGGTGGAACAAGTGGAGTGGTGGCCCGTGTGCACAAAGGATATTGATCATATTCCATATGATGATGGATTTTCTGACTAGTGTTAGGAGGTATTGATAGGACTGTCGAAGATACAATATCTTCCACAAAATGTGCCGAAGGGTGCTCACTAGCTTGATAATATTCTATAATAATAGGCGACACCACCCACACATCAACAGGTCTATGGGGTCCATAGGTTCCAGAAGAGATCATATGCATAGGAGTATTAGACGAAGAGATAGAGGGAGTCCTAGACAGGGGTAGCTGAGAGAAAACTCCCATAAGAGATGAAATTTTGAAGAGTCTTGCTCCAACACTCTGAAATTGACTAGGGTGATCTCCCACAAGTGGTACAGAAATCTACATGGTGGAAATATGTGCTAACGACATGTAATAGTCAAGCTAATTGATCATGAAATTTTTTTCCTTCATGAGGAAATCGAAGTAGATGAAACAAATACGAGACGACTACAGACATCACATAAAACTAACTACGTACAAGGACTAGTTGTAATCCAATGAGGATTTGAAAATTTCAACATCAACATATACATTTTTTCCACCTAACTCAATGGAAAAATGTGGAAGGACCCCCTTGGGTACGAAATTATGATCATCAAAGGCTTGGAGAGTGGTGTTGGAAATGGTAAGTGTTGAAGAGCCAAGATCCTTCCAACATGATACTGACATGAAAAATGTGGAAGAGCCCTCATCCACCAGAGTACAATGGATATTATTTTGAAATATCCACATAATAATATGGAAATAAAACTTGATGAGATAGACGAGTAGCATCTTTTTTAGCAATGAAAGCAATGAGACTAGAGTCAGATAAATCAACTCCATGAATGGCAGACAATAAGGCTTTGTGCTGCTGAGAACAAATTTGTAAGACCTCTAAGGAAGACATGGAAAAATGAGCATGGGAAAGATCTTCAACGATACTGTAATGTTGATCAGCCCCGACAAAATGATTGTGTGTCGTCTTATGGAGAACACCCTTGGGGGGATATAGATAGGTTCCAAAGTATTATCCAAAATGAGAGGTCTAGTGGAACTAGGTGGAGATGGTGAGTCCTTAGAAGTGGAACTCGACTCAGGAAAATCATATGATTTGGATCTCATAGTCACATTCACATATTCCTTTCACATGAAGACGAATGAATTTTGAGGGGGATGGGAAGAGGACCCCTCTTTTCCCCCTTGCGGAGGTAGAGAAGGTTGAACAACCATCCCCATCACAATTCATCCGTCTTCATGTGAAAGGAAGATGTAAATGTGATTATGCAATCCAAATCCTATGATGTTCCTGAATTTGAACGGAGTTGTTACTCCATGATCTAGTTTCCAATTAGATCACCATACACAAAGAAACAAGAACAATGAAGCAATAAAGGGATCTCAATCCCAAATTATCATCCATGCAACATGTAACCAATTATATGCTATAAATAAGAGAGATCACACCTAGCCTCCTCGCAGGTTGGGGAAGGGTTTTGAGCTTGATGCAGATCTTGCACTCCACTTGAGCGATCTATCACGTTTTCACCTGATCTCTTATCCCTGCACACAACCACAACCAAATGGAGATGATAGATGATCTTCCTCGAAAGATTGTTAGATCAAAAGAATTAAACATTGATTATAATATCTGTTGAACTCACAATCATGTAAGGAAAGGAATATGAATTTTAATTAATCATACACAAGAATACAACACTTATACCTTCACCTCAAATATTCCTCTCCTCTAGCTTGTAGGATGGTCTCCTCTCCAGATACAGCAGAGCTCTCGCCCTATATTTTGGATATTCTCTCCTCCCCATTTCCTCTTCATGAGATTATATAGGCTTATTCTATCCTTTGGGAGCATGTATCTAGAAACCTAGGGGCTTGAGAAGTTAGGAAAATTCTACAATAATGGACCCTTAGCCAACTCACACACAAGTGGGTCAAGTTCATCTCCTTGGGAATTGGAAACTGTAGAAACCTGTTTCGCAATTATGAGCTTTTCTCAATTATCTCAATTATGAAATAATTATTATCTCATAATTATAATATTTTGGAAAAATAATTATGAGAAATTTCTCAACTATGTAATTTCACCCTTTTATCATGGGATAAATCTCACATAAGTAAAAGAAAAGGTGAAAAGGGATGCATTCTAGTCAAAAAAATGAGGTAAGTTGATATTGGTTTTCTCTCACTATAATGGAGTGGAAAATAGAGTTACAAAAAATATGACCCAAGTACGCTAATGAAATTTTCTTCAAATTCACATCTAGAAAAATTTATATACAATTTATCCCTTTGCAAAGCATCTATCACTTTCTTAACATGACTTACATGATCTTCCCATGTTCTACGAGAAATAAGAATACCATATAAGTATATAATTACAAGTCATATAAGAATGGTAGAAATACATCATTCATTACATGCATGAAAGTTTCAAAGGCATTTCAAAGCCAAAATGGCATCACTAACCATTCAAGTAGACCCTACTTAGTCTTGAAAGTAGTATTTCATACATCACTTTTTGCAATCTTGATATGATGGTAATCACTACACAAATCCAACTTAGTGAAATAAAAAACACTCTTTAATTTATCAAGAAAATCATCTATATGAGGAAGAGGGTATCACATTTTCACCATGATCTTGTTGAGATTCTGATAATCCATGCACATGATCCATGTGACATCTTTCCTTGGCACCATTGAAATTGGAGAACCACATGGAGATGAGCTAGGCCCGACGAATCCTTGGTCCAACAAGTCGTCCACATATTTCTTTCTCTCTACCATTTCCACAATATGCATCCTATACATGCCCACATTTGGAAGATGTGAATCTTGTTGAATATTGATCTCATACCAAATTTTCATCTTTGGAGGAAATCCACCTAGTTCTTGAAATATCTCATTATAGTTAGAAACAATATCAAACATTTCTTTCCTGTGAGAAGGATCACACTCTTGGAAGGCATCAGATGTCTCAATTTTTTTTTCTCTCACAACCATGAACACATATTTCTTTCTAGAGATGATGAGTCTCTTCATATGTCCCACACTAACAAGAATTGAGTTAACTTTCATACTATGAGCTCTAACAATATATTCCACTCTATCCTTGGTGAGGTTGTATTTTTTCTCATGTCTGAAGAAGTTTTCCTTTATATAATATAAGTAGGGGCTTCCAAAAATTATGCCACAATTGTCAAGTGGAACAATATGCAAGTAAATCTCATCTATCAACTTTGAAGCAATATCAAATCTAGCTCTACACTGCTTGGTGATATTTAGTTTTTCATTGTCACATACCCAAACAAGAGGGTAGGGTTTAGGATGAGGTCTAAATTCCAAACCCAGCTTCTTAACAATTATTTATGATATTAACTCGACATGAGAACTTGGATCAACATTAGTAGGTACATGTTGTTACAGGTCAATTTGGGCATCATCCCAAAATACATATCAAGTAATCCCATTGGTGGTTTTCCTTCATGAAAGTTTCACTTCTTAGATGCGAGTTGAATATCCCCATTCAGCCATCAACGCACCCCTAGAATTCAGTAACTTCTTTGGAGAGCATTTACTCCCATGCAAGGCTGCATTGCATAGGATCTAGCCCCACTTTAGAGTGCATTGGTCGATTGGGAGAGAATTGTTTTTTGGATTCTGGGAATATTCCCAACCTCTAGTGGCTTCTAAAAGTTGTTCCATCTTTCACCTCATGTGATAGCTTTGAATATGGACACCATGGAGCGATTAAACCTCTTATCCTCCTATTCTCATGAACAAGGAAAAATCTTCACCCATTTTTGGAAAATCCATTCAATGATTCATTTATGTCAAACTATCTTCATCTACTTATAAGTAGAGAACTCATCATAGTACACTAGAGAGAAAGAATTTGTGTTAGTAGAGTTATGCTGGTGAGATCACAGCTCTTAGAGGCACTTTGCATGTATGGCTATGCTACTGGATTGGTATTATCGGGTGTGATGAGGATGGGACTAAAGCTAGATGAGTGATGTCGAATCGATCAACTGGTTGTACTCTTCCTTCTACATCATAATACAGACATTTTTTCCTTTCCTAATGCATGTGTCAATGATGTTATATGTGTATTTATGAATTTAATCGATTCAATTTGTTTAACTTGAATAGATCATATTGCCTTTATGTTGCTTTCTGTCTTCTTTTTGCCATTGCAGGTATCAATCAAGAAAGTTTAGTTAGATTAAGAGTGACAGAAGTGACAAAGGGAGGGGAGGAAAAGCAAACATATTACAAGTAGGTTTTCCCTCCTTTATATATTCATTTTAAGGAAAAGGTCAGATATCTTTCTTTCTATTCATCTAAGTGCACCACCACACTTAGGGAAAGCATACTTATCCATAGGTTTGATTTTTGTAAAACAAATTGGTGACCATAGTGGGGATCGATGGATCATCCCTGGTGTTTTTTTCCTTCCCCATCAACATCTAGTAGAATTTACCTGCTTAATTTTCAGTCATTTGAATGTGTTTTAGCAAAAGTAGTGTGTTTGATTGCTTTTTTGGAGATTCCTCCAGCACCAACACACTGTTGGTCTTAACACAGTGCTTTGCATAGCACTGCTGGCTTAGGTAATATGCTCTGCAATAGATTGTTTCCCACTCAGGGGTCCGCTGCCCCTGTGTCAACCAAAATCTATCATATTTTGTCTTTTGCAAATTCATTTCAGTGTCTTGCTTGCTCAAGTTTCAAGTGATTGATTCCCTCTAGAGACCATATTGGCTCTACTCTTATTGCCTCAATTTGGATTTGTTTGATCAATGTTTCTTTTTTTTTTCTTTCTCACTGTCAAATAGTTCCAAAGTTAATTTTACATTTGATCAATTCATTACTTTCGAAAAGATGAATTTTCATTTCAGTCTTCGTTTCTCTTGAAAGTTTTGAGTGATTGTTTGTGCATTAGTTTCTTTTTTGTTCATCTAAACTTAAAATAAATTGAAAATAAAAATATGCATTTGCATATAGGAATTATGAGTGCTGCATAGGAATAGTTTAGAGAAATTGAATTTATATGTTCTCATTGTTGATTGTATACAATCTGATTGCTCTATCCCTTGTCTCTAGTTTTTCATTGTCTAAAATCAATTCGAAATGAATGCTTATCATTCTAATTGCATTCTAGGATTACTCAATACATATCGCAGTGAACCTAAAAGACTAAATGATAAGCAAGATCAACATAAAAGTTATCTGAATTTATCTAAGGAAGCATTGTAACAGTAATGATAAAATTTAGAGGTCTAGGCTAGAAGATGTCTTCTAGCATCGTTAAACATAGCAGTTGTCGTTAATTTTCTGCAATACATTCCAAGTGTGATACCTCATTCCATGTACGTAATTATATCATAGCTCATCCATGTACTTTCAGGTATATCGGGCAGTGTTCTAGTACGAAAAGTATAAGGGGATGCTCTCACTCTGTGGTTTCACATTAGACAATGCTTATACATATTGGGCCTCCACGTACCTTCGCTTATATTTGGGAGGACAACTTTATGTTTCTTACCCTCCATAGGTAACTGATTCAGCCACCTTGTACTTTTGATACACTAAACACATCATTTGGGGAGATTGCCTACACGTACATAAGTCATTGGTTTACTAGGGCGGTATATTGTAGTTCACAGTTTCTTGGTAAACCTTTTTCCTAAAATTACCATCTTTTTCTTTATTTATTTATTTTTTTTAATCTTAAAATCAATCAGAAATCGTGGAAGAAGATCAACTTTTTCCCCATTGTTCGCGTAGGAAAACAAGTAAACTGATGTTACCACCATAGCTAAACCTAGTAGATGAAGGCATGCTCATCCTACCGATTCTGGTACCTTTGGAACTCTTGGTACTACATCATCTGATATACCAAAGATAATCTGATCCTTTGAGTACCAATTCTGGAGTTGTTTCTACTGATCCCATTTTATCTGCTACTGTCGAGATGGAACCCTCACAGTTACCTGAGGACACTGAAATTAAATCCATTGAAATGGTAAATCCAGAACCTGAGCTTGTTCAACTGGAAGTCAATCAGGAACCCATTTTTCTTTTACCAGAAAATATTTATCCCGAAGTTGAACAACAAGAAGTTGTTCCGATGCAATCGTTTGATCCTCAGTCATCCATAATTGTCGAGTCTTCCTCTTTACCGCAGAGTTTACCACCTGAAATTTATCTCAGGCCTAACAATGAATTACTTCCACCTAGCTTGAGTTTGATAGAGGAAGAAATTTTGGAAGAGACAACCCCTTCAACTCCCACTCATTTGGATTAGGGTCTCATTTATATCCATATTTTCCTCATTTGAATTACTTTGCACCTGTTGACCCTTTTTATTATCAAATTACCATAGATTCGTTAGATTATTTGCTGGGTTATTTAACCATGGAAGAGATAGCATCCCTAACTGCACCATCTGTTACAGTTGTGACAACATCTATTATTGCTTCATCTTCGATGTTTTCAATGAAACCCAAGTCTCATATTTATGGTGTTCTGTCCATCCCACTAAGTTACCAGGCTTTAAATGGAACCTACTCTGGTGTCTCCTCTAGTCCATGGAGTTCGCCCATGTCATCATCTAGAATTATATATGGTTCATCTATTACGAGTAATGAATGACCCAATCCTTTACTAACATCATCAACTCAGTATCAGGCTGGTCCATCCAATTACCTTCCATCTTATCCAATACCTTCTAGATACCCATCAAATGAAATTCAATATGTGCAATATCCTTATACTCCATAGGTTTGGGGGCCATAGATGTTCGGTCCATATGGAAGTACTCTGTCATTTTTAGGTCAATCATATGCTGGAATTCCTATTTGTCAATGTCAACCTACTTTTACTATTCAGCAACAAACAGCTGTGTATCAATATCAACCAGTTCAACCTGTTGCACCTGTGCTTACTACACCTGCTATTTCTTCTATGGTTGTTGATCAGTCTGATCAAGCAGGTCCTTCAACCCCTAACCCTCAATTTTTAGGTATAAAGACTCCATCTTCCTAGGCTGGTATTCAACAATCATCTGTGTTAGGAATTTCACAACCGCGGGCTATTTTACCTTTGTCACAGGCTTCTAATGGTCCTATCTATTCACAACCGGGTCAAAATTATCCTGGTGGGAAACTGTTTTATTAGATCCTATGACATCCACAACAATCATTCCCACAGTATCAATATTATCCAAGTCCTGGTCAACAAGATTACCCCTATCTGGGTTACCAACAACATAATCCATTTGTTGGTATGCAACGACCTATTGCCTAGGCGATTCCATCTTATCATGGTTATGCTCAACCTGAACTTAATCGACACTTGCCATTTGTTGCAATATTAGAGTTACTTGATTTAAACTGGCTCACCAATGATCCCATTCATTATTTACCTTGGTGGTCGGTGATTCCTCATAAATTACCCTCGGACATTCACAAATTCAATGGAAATTCTGGAGAAGACCTGTCTATGCATGTCATGACATATCATTTATGGTGTTCATCAAATTCCTTAAATGATGATTATGTTAGATTGCATATTTTTCAACGAACGCTTACTAGTCCGGCTGCGAAGTGGTACATTGAATTACCAAAAGCTTATTTCAATAACTTTACAACTTTTCCCACTAATTGTTTAGCCCACTTCCAGTTACCCATCATATATGAAACTGGAATAGAAACTTTTACCAGTTTTAAATAGACCACTACTACTCATATATTAGATCATATAAATGAGTGGCATCATCATCGTCGAATGGTTAAAAAATTTGTTCCTGATCAGCTTTTAGCTAAGTGGTTTATAAAGTCCTTGTTTCCATCTATCATTGAGGATGTAGCCAAAGCATTGTTGTCACTAATTGTAGGTAATTGATTGTCCCCAGTATCTTGATTTGATTTACACTTAGTCTGGCATGCTCCATGAAAATATTCCAAATGCATCCTGACCAAATAATATTCCTCCTGCTCCATATGGTCAAGACATTCATGCAGGCGATGGTGTGATTGGTTCTATTAGTGCTCTGGCAGCAAGTCCACCATCTGGTTCTACACTTGTCGTTTCAAATCAAAACCCTATTGCATTTGATCCTGCATCTTATTTTGAAATCCATGCCATGTCATCTGACAAAGGAAAAAGTGACAAGAAACTTGGAAATAGGAATAAGGGGAAAGATAAGAAGAAATCAAATTCACTCCTATAGGAAAAATCAATTGATTCATCCAGTTATTTTCGAAAACTTTGTTACCCTTGTTTGATATGTAATGAGGAGAATTTTATGCGAGATTTTCCTCACCGCTCAAAAGTCCAAAATCTTCTTAATACTTATTCCACATCTACAGTGTTGACAAATTCTTTTATGAACCGGAAACACATATGGTTGCTACAAATCATGCTTCTAGTTTACAAGTGCTTATGTTATCCATCAATAAGCCCAAAACTGATGTTTTGATGTCTACTTGAAGTAAATATTACAATAATTTGTTGTCGTCATTGAATGGTCAGGCTACAGATCAACCTACCACTTCGACTTCGACCTCATTTGACTCGGCTCTACCGCCTATCATTCCAAAGTTAAAAATAAAGCCACTGAAAGGGAGTAGTTCATAAGTCAACATTCAACCCTCGAGCTCGTGTAGCTCAAAATTATAATGTAGTAGAAGATTTCGCTTAGTCACCTTCTACTATGTCAACACTTGAGGTTTTTCAAAATTGTCCCTCTCAGAAGTAGGCTTTGTTGTCTGCGATTGGTTGAATCGATCCAACGAATTCAAACCTTGTAGTATTGGATCACGCGGGCTATGTGCCACAATTACCAACACAACTATCATTCTTGATTCAAGTACATGTCCTGAATCGCCTCATTCATCTCACTATCATTGATGAAGGCACATCTACTTGGATCAAGTCTATGAGTTGCTGGAAGTGACTTGGCTCACCAAGTTTTTCATAATCACCTACGACGTTGAAAACTTTTAACAGTCGTACATATAAGCCTTGTGGAATTCTTAGTAACCTACAAGTTGAACTAGGGGGGAAATCAATTACTATTGAATTTGAGGTCATTGACGGACCCCTTGACTACAATATATTACTTAGAAGACCGTGGGTTTACACAATGGCCGTGGTATTATGTACTTGCTTTCGTATGATCATCTTCCCCCTTAAAGGAAGTATCACATCCATTGATCAACTCTCTTTATTCACCTTTAGTTTCCAGGAAAATGGAAGCATTTCATTTGTTCACGGACCCCCACCTTCTCTTCACAACATTGGCATATGAATCTTTAAGGATAATTCCCTAATGAGCACCTTTTCGTTACCGTCACCTGTGTCATCGACGGAAATCAAAAATATAGAGACCTGCAATATGATATATTCCACTTCATCTAACTTAAGGAAGATTCCTAATGATTCTGAAGTATTTAGGCTAGGTGACATCATGCCACTAATTCCAACTGAGCTAGCATAGAAATCAATTTTCTTGGCTTATGTGGCCAATCCAAATCCTTTTTCGCCGACCTTTTGGGTTGATCGTTCTTTGGATTATGGTACTTATTATGATCCTTTTTCACGCATATTCTCGATTGATGAAAGCATTATGGAATCCATGATGCTAGAAGAAAAACCATGGGAAGCATCACATCAATGATCCCATCTTCTAGATTATAGTGAAGATAATCCATCTGAACTATATCGCCCTACAGTCGTATATTTCTTGATGAATTCTGTTCCTATACACGCCATCGATTCTGAGAGAAACCCATAAAATATCAAAGAAATGATTTCTATTGATATTTAGACCAAACCAGGTATTGTAGAAAAAATTCATGTCAGTGCATCTTGTTCTCCATCTGAACTTGACACTTAGCACACTCTTTTTCGTGAAATCTTAGATGTATTCACTTGGTCATATGAGGATATGCCAGGCATTGAATCCAACACTGTTGAACATGATATTAAAATGTATCTTGATGTCAAGCCAGTGCGACAACACCTTCGTCCGGTTGACCCTAATAAAGTTGTTGCCATTAAAGAAGAGGTTGAAAAACTTTTGCGTGTTGTATTCATTTACCCTGCTTCGCTTATCGATTGGGTTTCCAATCTTGTTCCTATCATGAAGAAACAGGGGATAATTACAGTGTGTGTTGATTATCAGGATGTTAATCAGGCTTGTCCGAAAGAAAACTATCCCACTCCCTTTATCGACTAGATTATTGATGAATGTTTTGGATGTGAAATATTTTATTTCATGGATGGATTCTCTGGTTACAATCAGATTAATATTCGCCCAGAGGACCAATATAAAACCACTTTTATCTGTCCCTAGGGCACAAACGCTTATCGAAATATCCCTTTTGGTTTAAAGAATGTTGGGGAAACATTCCAGAGGTAAATGAATTATTCGTTTCATGACATCAATCACATAGTTCAATTGTATCTATGTAATTTTCCTAATTATCTTTTACCTAGTTATAATATTAATTTTTTTTTTGTCAATAAGATAGATGAATAAGAGGGTAGAGGGACACATAAATCTCTATAGTAGGAATAAAACCACTTCTAGTGTGAAAGTGGATCAATGTATCTAGTTGAATAAATCACTCCTTGGTGTGAATGGGGGTGAATGCATGTGGATGGTGTTGGCCACCTATAAAATTTGTTCTATCAAAAGGTGGCCAAAACATTGTTTAGCCTTCAAGGAACAATTTCATTGCAGAAATGTGATCTCTTGAAGCCTCTTCAAGACATCATCTCCTCTATCCAAAATCTTCATTGTTGTTTCCCTTCAGAACTTAGAAATTCTGCTAAAAATTCCATGAGAAAGACTGCTGCAAAATCCCCTTTTCTCCCCTTCCTTCACTCAGAAACTAACCTTCATTTTTACGCTCTTTTTCCCCATCATTTACCTCTTATTTCCATTTTTCCTCATTTCCCCTTTGTATAATCCACCTTGCATAGTTTAAAACTCCTTTCTGGCCTTATCGGAATCCTCAAAACTCCTTGAAAATCATTTAAAACCGATTTTTCTTATTATAGACTTAAGCCCCTTTGGGTTGAGTCTTTTACCTCCTCATATGCCCTGATGCTGGAACCGAGCACCAGTCTTCCAAGTGCTTATCGCGTTGCCCAATTGCGACTAGCCCCCCCCTCTTTAACCCCCCGGTCATATTACCCTTCATATAACCCTTGACCCCGCAGTCGGGTGCCAGGCCGCATTGAAATTAATATTTTAAACCTTTTTGTGTATTAATTTATCAATTTTTTATTATTTTTTAAAATTTCCGCCAGTGTGAAATTTCAGTCACTCCACACCGTCGATCTGATCTGAAGATCGGATGACGCGCGACCTATCAACGCGGTGGTCCCCGCCAGCCAATCACCATAGAAAAAACCGGGCGGAATCCATCGCACCACTTTCAAGCAGAGGGCAGTTTTTTCCTGATCGGCAGCGATTCCATTCACCGGTTGATGTGTGTCCTGGGCACTGTTCACAAAACCACCGTTCATCACGTGTTAAAGATCGGACATGGACCCGGCGCGATATTGACGTACATTGTCCGATCTGAGGCCGCTCATCGGACGATGATCGCTCTTTGAAGATGCCCGTGTGATAACTTAGGGTACGACGTAATGTTAAAAGGATCTCCATCGTCGATTTGATTTGCAGATCGATGGCCCAAAATTCATCACCCTGATTCCTCGTCTAGTTAGCATTTCTAGACCCAGGAGTTTTATTCATCTGGATTTTATTGAAAATATGAAGTTCAGGCGCGTTCTATAAGGTTTTTATCGTGGAATCTCCGTCGTTGATTGCTTGGGCCGCTCTCATCCGACGGCCCACGATCATCCCGATTCCCGATCTTGATTTTGACCATGTTTGCCCAAAACAAGGGTTTTTATCCATTTTCTCCATTTTTCCAAAAAAGATTTATCTGCTTTGACTTTTCGCCTCCGCTCTTGACCGTCGATCTTTGCGTGATCGACGGCCCTAATTTAAAATTTTCTTCCACCTTGCCTTTGAATTCCTCTGATCAATCTCGACCGTTGGATGATGCCATCCAATGACCATGCTCCCTCCACGTGCCTTCTAAAGCATTCAACCTACACATGCAAGATTTTATAACATTTGTTTGTATTTTTGCAGGATTTAATGGTTTTTTCGCCATGCTGAAGAAAATTCACAGGCTGAGGATGACGGTCCTCCCACCTTCGATTCACCAGAGAAATCATTCGCAGGGTTTAAAATTCACGTTTTATCAATAATTCATGATGTTAGTATGAATCCTTTGTCGAAGTGTACGAAAAAGGACCACTTTAGCTACGCATAACTAATAGCCCTAACAACAAAAGTGGCTGCCAATATCTTCAGATCTGCGATTAGTTAGACAAGAAAATAATGCAACAATATACTCCATGTATGAGTATCAAATTGCTGTAAGAAAATAAGTGGGTTTGCTCCATATACCAATAGGCAAGACAAGAACAATTTTTGAAAGAATTTTTGTATTAAATGGGGCACCTGTGAGGAAAACCAGAAGGAGTATCCAATTCCCCTCAATGGGATGGGTTCTTGGAAGTCCTCAGCACTTCAGATCTAAGATTCCTCTCTCTAGTTGATGTAGAAAACCCAATGCAAAGAGTAGAGCTCAAAGGGAGCAAAATGGCAGAAAATGGTGACCAAGTGTATAGATCCAGAGTGATCTAATAGGCAACAAAAGGTGAAGAATGGTAGGGAAAACCCTCCTATTTATAAGAAAATATTGGGTCATTCTAGATCTTGGTGCATGGGTTAACCAGATCTAGATCCACTTTTTATGGAATATTTTATTATATTTGTTGGAGGGAAAAGGTATTTGACTTGGGTCAAATCCCTTAATTTGTTAAAATAAATAAATAAATGATTTATTTATCTTTTTAAGGAAGTGGTTAGAAGATAATCAAATAAATAATGATTTATTTAATTATTTAAGGAAGTGGTTGAAAGATAATTAAATAAATAGTGATTTATTTAATTATTTGTGGGTGATTTGGTCATATTTAACAAGGAATATCATCTAAATAAGGTTTAAATGATCATTCCTAGAGAATAATAAGATAAATAAAGGTTTATCTAATTAATTTATTTGATTTTGGGTTAAACATGACTGGGAATAATAATTAAATTATGGTTTAATTAATTATTCCATGAGGAAAATCAAACAAATATGGGTTTGTTTAATATTTCCTTTTGGGGTTTCCTGTTTTAACATAGTGAAAGCAGTTTTACTTAGGGTAAAACTGGTCTTACATGGTTTACTTGGGTCCATCTAATGATAATAGGTTAGATGACCAAAAAATGGTGTAACACATGAGGCATTGATGCATTTGATCCTTGTATAGCCCTGCGCACCAAAAAGAACGCAGTTAATCAAGCACCGATCAAAGAGTATAAGTTTCGAAGACAAAACACACCAGAAACAGGAGATTGAAGACCTAAAACATAGATATTAAGTAAATTAAAGGTGTTTTAAGGAAAGAAAAAGACATCTGTCGAGCCGAGAAAGCCTCCACGACCATAAGCAGAGGCCAATCGAACCCTCTACAACTCTTAAAGACACCTGCAACCTCACAAAAATCAAAGAAAGCTTAGTCATTACCTGAACAAGAGGTGTTTACCTGAAGACAGCTGAACAATTAATACAAATCAAAGATATTATCTCTAATTGTTGGAAAAAATATTTTAAAAATATTAAGAACAATCTAGAAGTAGATCTTTTCGATCATTAGGCCTCGAAAGGAAGAAACATAGTTATGAAGCAGATTACATAATTAATGATACTTGACCCCGGGGAAATCCTCCCACCTCCTCATTTTTCTATAAATACTTCTGTAGAAGATGAGAAAATGTTTGTCTCTGGACATCTGAATGCAAGTAATAGTTTTCTGAAGCTACCGATGCCCTGTGTGCAATTTGAAGATAAATAAGCTGATATGAGAAGTTTGAAGTTGTAGAGACCCACCGGGCTCACTGATTGTAACTGGTTTGAACATAAAATGCAAGCTACTGATTTATGGGATCCTGATTTGTGTCAATGGTGACGTGTTCCTCACTCTCAATTGTTATTTTCTTTAATTTTTTCACTTCGTTCACTTTCTTTGATAAGGAACAGCAAACATAGAGCTAGGACTTACTCCCAACAGTACCCTACTCTTACTGAAATCTTTATTTTCTATGTTTTCTTTATTTGAAATTTCTCTTTACAGAGTATATTAAAGTAGTTTGGTTTAAAAGCACTTTCCTGATCTAGATTGCTCTTTGTGATTATCATATGTGTTTTCCTCTAGAATATGCTAAAAGCAGGATAGTTTAGAAGCACTTACCTGATCTTAAGCTGTTCGAACTATTTTTAAATGTATTTCTAACTGAAATTACTTCAATGCAGGCTAGTATAAAATCACTTACCTAATCTCAGAATACTTTTATGTTTTTCCTTAAGTACATGCCGAAGCAAGATAGTTTGAAAGTACTTACTTGATCTTAGGCTGTTCACTATTCTTCATTTGTTTTTCTCTCTATTCCCTATCTGTTTCATTCCATAAAATCACCTTAAGAGATCCTTTGACATAAGTGACTTGCCCCATGGATCCTTCTTGAACCTTGCTGTCCAATTAAAATCCTCCTATGACTCCATAGCCCAATGGGTTAAAACTATCTTTGCCTTTTTTGTCAGCCAAATCATTCCTTCACTTGCAAACATCTTCACCCTTTATTTTGAACTGCCTTCACCTTCATCATGTCTTTGCCCAACCAAAACAAACAAAACAAAATTCATGCTCTTCACAACTAGCCTAATATTACATTTTAGGCTTTAAAGATCACATCTTTAAACTCATTTATAGAGAGATCCCTCTCTGGATTCAGGAGGGCTAGATCCTTGAATCCCAAAGTGGTTTGATGCTATCCCTGCAGTTGGAATTTTGCCAATCTTGCTAATTACATGGTGCTAACATAATGGCAACTCCGCTGGGGAGCTTTTGAGTTCATAGTCGCTTGGCCATCTCTTATAAAACTCTTTAGTTTTTCATACAACCACAGAAACTCAGAGAACCCAAAATGTTTCATATTGGTTGCTAATAAACATGGTAGTGGACCATTAAACCTTTTACCTCCAATAGAGCTAAAAAATTCCACTTGGCGACTCAACGATCCTGAACAGACCTTAAGACTCCACTGGGAAGAACCCTTATCATTGTAGTACCATTCAAACTCGGTTAGAGGACTGTAGGATTAAAAAAAATTTGTAAAAAAGATTAGTTAACCTCTCAAAGATTGTCATACCTGGTTGAAATTTTCTTGTTTATTTGGGTCTGAAAAACACAACATAGTGGCTCCTAGAAAGATTCATACTAGAGCCTATCCTAACCCAGATCCACCTGAGATAGTTGATAACCCAGAAAATATTCTTAGGAACTCTCCTAGGATTATATCACCAACTATTGTCAGATCGCCCTTGAGAGCTAATTCAGTCCCTGTAAATCTTTCAGCACCACAACAATCACAAGTTGACTTAGTAAATCCATTTAGAACTAGGTCTCTTGGTGATTTAGATCAGTTAGATTCCGAGCCTTCACTTTCTTCTCTTGAAACAAGTGCACATCCTAGTAGTAGAGAAACCACACCTCATTTACTTTTCCTTCTTAATTTAGGTGTCTCTCATCCAAGATCATCTTAGCAATCTACTCTGGTTCCATCCACATCTGTTCATCCTACATCCACTACCCCTTTTGTTAATCCATCTTTTGTGAATCCACCCCCACCTCAAATCATGGTAGCATGGTATGCTCCCTTGGTGCTACCCCGGCCTTTAGCTCCTTTACCCAATGAATATCAGTCTAAAATTCCTCATTTCACTGGCAAATAATCCTCCACCACTCAACACCATGTAGTTATGATGGGAGATGCCTTTGACTACATGGAAATAGAGGATGAAACAATTAAGATGAGGATTTGCGCTTAGAGTTTAGAAGGAGAAGTGAAGAAGTGGTTTAAAGCTTTGCCTCCTAATAGTATTAATGATCTGCCCACCCTCCATCAAGCTTTCATAAATAAATGGGAAGTTAGAAGTGACCCTCTCCAAATCCTAGCCGAATATAAGAATCTTAAAAGAAATCAAGGAGAGAGTGTCCAGGACTATTCTACGAAATTTAACAGTATCTACAATGCTTCTTCCATCACACATGAAACCTCCCCAAGGAATGGCCCTAGTAAAATACCCTGAAGGCTTTGATGCTCATATGGTTTACCAGCTTAGGGAGAGAGATTATAATACATTGGAAGACATGCAGAAAGGAGCAGTGAGTGTTGAGGCAAACCTGATTGAGAAAAAAGCCAGAATGAGGGCTGAGAAAAAGGTAACCTATAGGGATGACAGCACAGCTTCTGCATCTGATCCCAAATATGATAGTCTAGCCAAAACCATGGAGAGACTAGGAAAAATGGTAGAAAGCTTGACTATCCAAGTTAGCAATCAAAACATGAACCAAAATCAAAACCAGAACTTTAGGAAAAATAACCCCCCAAATAGACCAAGAGACTCTGATCAAAGGGTGATCCCTCCATTTCAAGAGAACTTCCTTGATGAGGATGAAGGAATAATAGAAGAGTTAGAAGAAACCGACATGAATATTATGGATGTGGATGAACTGGACGACACCTTTCCCACAAAGGAAAACCAGACCTCATACTCATGTTGGAATGAGGAAGGGTTGGAAACTGAGGACTATAGGTTACGATTCGAAAATGCCATCATGCAAATCTGAGAAAAATATGACCACAGGAGCAAAAAGAACATAGATGATCCTAAAACAAAGGCTTCTGAAATCACCATTAAGAAAAAGCCTGGAAATACTCCTAAAGTGACTGTTGAAAGCAGTAAACTGGCACCTGAGAGTTCTGGTAAAAAAAAGACAAGGACATCCTAACCATGACAAATCAAGTCAAGGACCTAGTAGCACTAGCATTGCAGCTGATGCTCCTGATAAAACAGCTTCAAACATTGTACACAATGAAAATCAACAAGTTGAGATTACTAATAAAATGGTGCCCAACAAGACAAAATTGAATCTTTCAAAGAGTCAGTCTTCTTTTAATTTGGAAAGTGAGATTGCCAAAATTAAAATTTTTGTCCCCCTTGTTGAGTTGGCCACCGAGGATGTATATAAGAATCAGAAAGCTTTAAACTTAGGAGAAAACAGTGACACCATCAATTTGAATGATGAGCAACCAGCTCTCTTGTTTGGCCCAAAAATTGAAGGGAAATTTCAAGAAGGGGTAGTACCCCCTTTTTATGTCAGCCTAAATATCCATGAAAAAATCTTGCATAATGCTATGCATGACTCTGGAGCTTCACACAACCTTATGCCAAAGGTGATAATGGAAAGGCTAGGACTAGAAATAACCAGACCTTACAAGGATTTATATTCTTTTGACTCTAGCAGAGTGAAATGCCTTGGCCTAATTAAAGACCTTTGTGTGAATTTAACTCAAATCCTGGCCAAGTGCATGGTCATGGATGTTGTAGTGGCTGGTGTGCCTCCTAAGTATGGCATGTTGTTGTCAATATCATGGGGTGCCAAGCTGCAAGGTACAATGTAGATGGATGGGACATATGCCACTATCCCTGTCTTTAGCTAACTTAGAAGACTATACAGAGAGGCGCACATGAAATTCATGGTCGGTAGCCCAGAAAAGCCTGAAAATTCTCCCATTTACTCTGTCCATACTGACCTGGTTTCATTTATCCTTTACAACAATGAATACACAAATAAGCCAGAGCTAGAAGACAACGACCCAGACAACCAGTTAGAGGCCCCAAATCTAGGGATAATGGTAGTTCTAGATATGGAAGAAAACGAGAGAGAAACTTTTGAACAGTGCGTTGAAACAACAAACCAGAGTGAAAAAATTCAAGAGTTTGAAAAACACATTACTCATCAGTTTAAACTCCTTGAAAATCTTGAGGAACAAGACCCATCATGATGTGTTGCAGATCTCAGAACATAACATAATGACAAACAAGGAAATAGGGATCAAAATGATGTTAACAATCCCTTATGGTGCATGAACTTCGATGGGTCTTGCACTAAAAAGAGTGCAGGAGCTGGGGTATGGTTGGTCGACATTGTAAACAATTACTCCGAGAGCCATGCATTCAAGCTAGATTTCAAATGCACTAACAACATTGTAGAGTATGAGGCAGGAATCATAGTACCTATGAGGTTTTCAGATTGGGTTTCTAACCTTGTAGCTGTGAGGAAAAAGACAGGAGAAATTAGATTGTGCATTGATTTCATAAATCTTAACAGAGCCTCCCTAAAAGACAATTACCCTTTACCAAAAAAGGAACACATTCTACAAAGGGTAGTTGGTTCAAAGAGGATTTCTTTGTTAGATGGTTTTTCAGGGTATACCCAAGTTTTAGTACTCCCAGAAGACCAACTCAAGACAGATTTCACCACTCCTTGGGGCACTTTCATGTATGTGAAAATGCCTTTTGGATTAATGAATGCTGGGGCCACTTTCAAAAGGGCCATGGACATTGCATTTTCAGAGGAGATAGGGCACTTCATTGTAATTTATCTTGATGACATAATTTATTCCAAATCTGATGAAGAGCACCTGAAGCATCTAAGAAAGGTCCTTGAAAACTGCAGAAGGCTTGGATTATCTTTAAATCCCAAAAAGATAGTGTTTGGCCTACAAGAAGGTAAACTCCTTGGCTATATCATATCAGAAGAAGGGATTAAAATAGATCCAAAAAGAGTTGAGGGAATACTAAAGATTAGCCAACCAAGGAACTTAAAATAATTACAGTACTTTATTGGAAAGATTAACTTCTTGAGGAGGTTTATTCCCAACTTAGTAGAGCTCCTTAGAAACATGACTAATATTCTCAAGAAAGAAGTAGGAGTGAAGTGAAATGTAGAAGCCAAAAGATACTTCGAATTGGTAAAATATGCACTCACCCAGGCACCATTCCTAATCAGCCCGGACTTTTCAAAAGAGTTCCTTATTTTTTCCTTTGCCTTAGAGCATATTGTGGCAGCAATCCTGTTGCAGAAAAACCCAGAGGGATAGGAACAGCCTATTGCTTTCTTCAACAAGGCTTTAAGGGATGCACCCTTGAAATATAACATAATGGAAAAACAGGCCTATGCTTTGGTAAAGGCCTTAAAGGACTTCAGGGTGTATCTTCTACATTCCCACATCATTGCTTATGTGCCTAACATAGTGGTAAAAAACATCTTGTCACAAGAACCAGATAATGCTGCTGCTTTTGGTTCCAAAAAGATGATTGATTTTTGTCACAGGTATTAGATTACACTTGGTCATTCTACTGCTTATTACCCTCAAGGAAATGGGTTAGCAGAATCATCAAATAAAATTTTGGTGACCATCATCAAGAAGCTACTTGAAGAGAATAAAAAATCATGGCATAGCAAGTTGGTGCATGCTTTGTGGGCAGACAGGTTGACCACAAAGAAGTCCATTGGAATGTCCCCTTACCAGTTTTTTTATGGAGCAGATGTAGTGTTTCCTACCAGCCTAGGTGTACCAGTTATAACATTAGTCCAAGAAATATAGTTAGAAGAGGACAACATGGTAAGGAGGATCAATTAGACAATTCATCTCCAGCAGATAAGGGAAGAGGTTTACAATAGAGCTCAGAAGGTACAAGAGAACATAAAGAAGTTGTTGTATAAGTTTTAATAAACTGAGATATTATTCACCGAGATTCTCCTGATCACACACTATTTTAGCTTCATGCATAAAACAAAATCTCTTCTACCATTGATCATCACATGCCGAAATAAAATCAATTGCATGCATACATTAAAACCATAAACAATCACACATATGAACACAATATTTAATGGGAAAGCTTAAAGATGAGAACCCCAAATATCTATATATTATATGTCATGGAGATCATGTAACAATCATAGTACAAAAGATCCTCACAAGCTCTCATGCACACCCTCAATTGCTACACACTATCAAGCTAGATCTAGCAAAACACATGCTCCAATATTTTGCCACTTGATAGCTAGCCTCTATTGCATAATTAATGCTATGGGATGGCTTCATTAAATAGATAAACCACCTAGATTGAACTGTGCAATCCTCATGGGCTACTCCACCTATCTGTGTGTTGCAAATAGCAACAGTATAGTCACAACTAATAGTTAACCTGCTCTTTCACCTATTTCTGCACTCGTCTCCACTGAAACTGTCCATGCACTGAAGTTAACTGATGCATTCTTTAGTTGATTTATGATTTTATAATTAGTGAATTAATTAATAATTAATTCACACCACTCTCACTAATTGTATCAATTAGTTAAACTGAATACAAATAGCTCAACTATGTTTAGATTAGTTAAACTGAATACAACTTCACTAACTTCCTCAATCAACTCCACCAAACTCTGTCACATGAGTTCTAACTGAAGTATCCATGCAATAACTCCACATAATCTCTCGTGAATAATTCTTCTCATTACCAGGTTACATTCATGTAATTAATCAAGTGCTCCAAGAGAATAAGATAATGTTTAGAGTCTAAATATTATTAAGAGCTAATAATATTTGACATATCTATTTTTAGACTGGAAATCTAAAAATGGATTCCACCCAATATGTCTAAAAATAGAAGTCCATCTGTTTTTTTCGACTTGACCAACCATCTACAAATAGCATCCTGCAACTCATAGAACATGATCCATATGTCTAAAAATAGACATAGTCTAAAAATAGACTTTGCACCAAAAATAGCTTGCGGGCCCACTTATTGAAGGCAACTCCTTTCCACTAAACACATCATCTTGTTGAAATCTCAACACTCCCTCTCAACAAGATATGGATTATCTGCAACCCCTATCCTGCCCCTGTGGTATTCAAATTTGCTCCTGATGAGCGCCTTCGTCAAGATATTAGCATCCTGATGCTCCGTAGGAATGTATGAAAGTAACATGACCTTTCGTTGCACACAATCTCTGATATGATGATACCGGATGTCAATTTGTTTAGAACTATCATGAAATACTGGATTAACCGAGAGTTTGATGCAACTCTTATTATCACAATAAATCACAGTAGGCTCTAAGTGTGAACCGAACAACCCGACCAAGATCTTCCTCATCCATATAGCCTCGCATGCAGCCAAACTTGTTGCCATATACTCGGCCTCTGCTGAAATGAGTGCCACGGATCTCTGCTTCCTGCTGTACCAAGAAACTGTTGTTGACTCGATACTGAAAATCCCTCCAGATGTGCTCTTTCTGTCCGTTGGGATCCCTGCCCAATCTACATCCGTGAAGCCACATAGCTTCACCTCATCCAACTATCTGTACCACAATCCATAACCCGATGTGCCTCTGAGATATCTCAATACATGCTTCCCCGCCTTTCAAAAGAGCTTGGTAGGCTTAACCATAGCTTGTGAAAGCTGGTTAATAGCATAGCATATGTTGGGTCGTGTATTAACCAGATACATAAGTGACCCCACCAACTGTCGATAAACAGTGGCATCCACTACCTCCGCCGAAGTAGCATCCTCCTTCCTCCAACCACCAGGAAGAGGAGTATCAACAGGCTTGTAGCCATGTATGTTGAAATTCTCCAGTATCTCCTGGGCATACTTACCCTGAGAAATAAACAGTCCACCACTGCACTGCTAAATTTCCAATCCCAGAAAATAATGAAGGAGGCCCAAGTCCTTCATCTCAAACTCTTTTGCAAGATCCTCCTTGCATGAGAGTATCAATAGCTCATCACCTGTCAAAATAAAATAATCTACATAAAGTACAATGATTAGAAACTTACCCTCCACCACAATCTGGTATAGGTTAGGATCCACCTCACTCTTGGAGAATCCAAGTCTGGTGAAATAACTGTCTATCCATGTGTACCAAGCACGAGGTGCTTGATTCAACCCATACAACGCTCTCTTGAGCCTGCACACATGCGACTCGCTGCTGAAGATCTCGAAACCTTCGGGCTGCTCTATGTACACCCCCTCCTCAATCACTCCGTTGAGGAATGCAGTCTTCACATCCATCTAATGAATATGCCACCCCATCTGTGTTGAGAGAGCAAGAGTCGTCCGTATGGAAGAATACCTTGCGATAGGTGCAAAGGTCTCCTCATAATCGATCCCCTAAATCTGTGAAAAGCCTTGGGCAACAAATATTGCCTTGTACTTCTCCACACTCCCGTTAGCTATCTGCTTCACATTTTAGATCCATCTCGAACCCACCACTGATTTCCCCTCCTGTCTCGGGACAATCTCCCATGCGCTGTTTCTGACAATCGAATCATACTCTTCCACCATGGCATCTACCCATGCGGGGTCCTCCACAGCTTCCTTGAAAGAGGATGGATCTGTCATGATACACTTGCTCATAAGAGCCATGTATCCAGTATACCGATAAGGTGACTGTCTCTCTCTGTGCTGTGATGTAGGTGCTCCGGCACCCCGCATTCCTGAGCTGCCGCCGCCTTCGTAGTGCGTCGCCCTCTCGATGGTTGGCACCGCCCGAGTGGTCTCTTCCACTCCATGAACCCCATCTTGTATTGGATCCACATCTTGAGACTCATCTCTGGGACCACAGGCCATTTTGCACATGCAAGTGTGGCCCCCTCTCCTCAAGCAACACTTCATGGCTTTCTCTCCTTAAATTTGATATCCTGCTTGCACACGTCTTACGATCACTTGGAAGAAAACAGGTTGTGTACACGCAGTTCACAAACATCCCAACCACTACTCACATTTGATCCATCTTCTTCTGTATCGTCACATAATGTAAATAGGTGAACCAAAATCCTCACAATGATCGCCTACTGTAGTAACACTGTACTCATGCTGCATCCTTAGAGATGACCCATTCTACATATACCGCAAAGATTGCATGCCTCTGCCCACAACCTGGGATATTAGACTGATTTAACATCGCCTGGCAAGTAACACCTACGATCGTCTGTTTCTTCCGCTGTAAACCCCGTTCTACTATGGGTTATGAGGTGCTATGAGCTCTCTTCGAATTCCTTCATGTCGTTAAAGTCCTTGAATTTCCGCATTTAATTATCATCATTTACTCCAAGAGCCTCATACTCTGTTCTTCTCAACCAGTGCCTTGAACTCACAGAACTTTGACTATGTCTCGCTCTTCTTCTGCATGAAGAAGATCCAGCACTTACGAGAAAAATCATCAACAAATAACACATAATACCTATGCTTTGCTGTCGAAGCTACTGAGAAAGGTCCACACACATTTGTGTGAATTCTCTCAAGGATCGTCGTGGCACGACTATCCTTCTCGTGAAAGGTGGCTTTCACAAATTTTCCTAAGGTACATCCCTTGCACTGATCTGACTGCACAAGAGTTCCTTTAGGAAGCCCAGTAGAAATCTGCTGCAATATCTTCAAAGCTCCATGGTGAAGGTGTCCCAATCTACGGTGCCACAACTCGCCATCATCCCGGCTCACCACTCCTTCTGCCTTGCCTGCCATTGCTACACATCCATCTACCTGTAATTGATAAAGGTTCTTAACTCGAACCCCTATCCTCCAGTTCTCATTAGTTGCCTTACTGCGTAGGAAAGCCTCTCCCTCGCTAAAGACAACATCATATCCCTTGTCTTCTAACATCGCCACAGAGATAAGATTCTTCTTCAATCCTGGAACATGCATCACTTCCTTCAATTTGAAGGGTTTACCAAACTCCCTCTCAAAGGAAATGGTACCGATACCAGTCGCACTGTATCTACCATCATCGCCCATCTCGATGTGCACTCCAAGATCTTTCTCATCCAGATCAGTAAACAAATCTTGATCTCCTGTCATGTGAAAAGACGCACCATTGTCTAAGAACCATACTAAACCCATCACACTTGAGACCAAGCATGCGATTAGTGAAAAATCCAGCTCAAAATGTGAGGCTAAGGCCTCTCCAGCTACAGTCCCAGCAGCCTACTTATTTTTCTTCTTCTGCGGACAATTTGTGGCATAATGTACGTGTTGGTGACAGTGAAAGCACTTCACCTTGGACATGTCCTGCTTCTTGCCTTTCGCACCGGAATGAGAAGATTTCTTCTCTTTCCTCTTCGTTTTGGCAGCTAGTGTCTTCATCGTCTTGATCCAGATCGTCCCCCGTACTTCGCCTTATCTCCTCTTGCGCAAGATCCGACCAAAGTTGCTCCCATCCTGGCAATTTCTCCCAACCATTGACAGAGTCCTGATAGGAATGCCAACTCTTCGGAAGCCCAAGGAGAGCCAAGCTCACTAAGTCCTCATCATCTACAGTCACCCCCACACTTCCCAGCTCATCCCTGCATTGGATGAACTTCGTGAGGTACTTGGGCATACTGTCGCCTTTCTCCATCTTTATGTTTCTGAGTTTATCCTTGAGCGCCAAGTTCCTCTGGTTGCTCTTGCTTTGGAATAAATCTATCAAGGATTTCCACATCAAGAATGGAGAAGCCTTACGATGAAGGCTAGATATTATGTGATCCTTCACGCCCTCCAACAGAATCCTTCGACACTTTGTTGTCTTCTTTTGCCAAGCCTCAATTACGGCAGCATCGCTAGAAGTAGGCTTTGGGACTTCAGCATCTATGAACTCCTTCAACCCATTGTCATCTAACACCACCTCCATCCTGTCCTTCCATGCAATATAATTCGAGCTTCCCTCAAGGGCATAATCCAATCGCAATCCGTTGAAAGACATCTCAACTTCGACACCAAGAAAACACTGCTGCAAATTCGAATTCCACCAGCACAAAACTCAACCGCTTCAATGTTTTGCAATTGCTCCAATGATCAATATCGCTCCGATACCATGTAGAAATTTGAATAAATGATATATTATTCACCGAGATTCTCCTGATCACACACTATTTTAGCTTCATGCATAATATAGAATCTCTTCTACCATTGATCATCACATGCAGAAATAAAATCAATTGCATGCATACATTAAAACCACAAACAATCACACATATGAACACAGTATTTAATGGGAAAGCTTAAAGCTGAAAACCCCAACTATCTGTATATTATATGTCATGGAGATCATGTAACAATCATTGTACAAAAGCTCCTCACAAGCTCTCATGCACACCCTCAATTGCTACACACTATCAAGCTAGATCTAGCAAAACACGTGCTCCAATCTTTTGCCACTTGATAGCCAACCTTTATTGTGTTTTTAATGCTATGGGATGGCTTCATTAAATAGATAAACCACCTGGCTTGTACTGCGCAATCCTCATGGGCTTCTCCACCTATCTGTGTGTTGTAAATAGCAACAGTATAGTCACAACTGATAGTTAACCTGCTCTTTCACCTATTTCTGCACTGGTCTCCACTGAAACTGTCCATGCACTAAAGTTAACTGATGCATTCTTTAGTTGATTAATGAGTTTATAATTAGTGAATTAATTAATAATTAATTCACACCACTCCCACTAATTGTATCAATTAGTTAAACTGAATACAAATAGCTCAACTATGTTTAGATTAGTTAAACTGAATACAACTCCACTAACTTCCTCAATCAACTCCACCAAACTCCGTCACATGAGTTCTAACTGAAGTATCCATGCAATAGCTCCACATAACCCTTAGGAATAGCGTAATTCCTTCTGTCAGCTCCTGTGCCACATCTGTGCACTTAACTGAAGTGCTCCAAGAGAATAAGATAATGTTTAGAGTCCAAATATTATTAAGAGCTAATAATATTCGACATATCTATTTTTAGACTGGAAATCTAAAAATAGATTCCGCCTAATATGTCTAAAAAATGAAGTCCATCTATTTTTCCAACTTGACCAACCATCCACAAATAGCATCCTGCAACTCATAGAATATGATCGACGTGTCTAAAAAATGAATTTATAACTAAAATACCAAGGGGCCCACTTATGAAGTACACCTCTTTCCATTTAGAAATACCTATCTTGTTACAATCAGTTTTTTGTTTGACAAGAGAACAAGCACAGATTTAAATATTGGAGAGCCAAGGTACTCAAGTGGGACTCAAGAGGTGATATAAAAACATGGCAAATTTGGACTATTTGTGGCAAGGTCCTTACATTATTCAGTGCACCATTGGTCCAAATGCCTTTTTTCTGCAAGAGTTAGATGGCACAGATCTGTTTGGGGGTCCGGTCAATGGCAGGGTGCTTAAGCATTACTATTGTTGAGTTCGATTTTAAAAAGCTTTCATTTCCATTGTAAATACCATTTCTTTGTTCAGTCCCACAAAATAAAAAATACAAAAACAATAAAAAATAAAAGAAAAGAGGGCAGATTATAAAAAACAATAAAGGTATAGCCCCATACCAAAAAAAAGAAAAAAATATGGAAGTGTGCAAGCTGAAATGCCACTCCTGAAAAACACACTCCTAGTTAGTCAAACAGCCTAATCTTGACTAATTAGTTTTAAATTTACTGCTGATAGGATAGTGAATTTGATTTGCCAAACTGTTTAATCTTGGCTTATCAGTAGATAGATTAGGTTAGAAATTAAAGGTTCAAACATGCTCAAAACCTGAACCTAAGTTTCCAAGAAAGAATTGACTCCAATCTATGTTTAATTCTGAGTCAAAACAGATGTAAATATGGTTCTAATCAGCTCAAAATCTGAACCAGAGAAAAAGAAAGAACAGCTCAATCAAGAGGAAAATAGAGCTGTAAAAAAGTGAAGGAAGTGCATGAAATTTCAGATCTTAAGCCTTCCATTTTGATTTAAATTTTTCTACAAAATAAATATCTATGTGCAGCTTGATTTTTATGCCATAGATCATAGCAAGTCAAACTACTTAATCTTGACTTTACTGTTTTTAAATTTCTGTTGTAGAATTTATAGAATAAAATCTGTTGGACAATTTAACTCCAAAAAATAGTAGATTAGGTAGAGAATCATGTGGACTCAACTATTTAATTTGAGTTCATGGATAGATAAGGAGTAGAAATAGATTATATATCCTATTTTCAAAAGAAATAAAATGTTTTAAAAGAGTTTTCCAATCCAAGTGCACTCTAATGAAGAAAAAAAGTTAGATCAGTAGGATTGGGTAGGTAGAAAGCTTGTTGATGAAGATCCATTGTTTTCCATGGCTGCTAATATGTTTTCAGAAAAAATAAGAGCATCTAAGAAAAGAAGGTAGCCCAATGGATGAGGCACTGATCAGACCCCTAGAGAATGCAAGTCTGAAGTTCTTGATGCCTTCAAGAAGGCACCATCCCCAAGTGGAGCCATTGTTGGCCACCTATAAAATTTGTTCTTTCAAAAGGTGGTCAAAACATTGTTTAGCCTTCAAGGAACAATTTCATTGCAGAAATTTGATCTCTTGAAGCCTCTTTAAGAAATAATCTCCTCTATCCAAAATCTTCACTGTTGTTTCCCTACAGAACTCAGAAATTCTGCTAAAAATTCCATGATAAAGACTGCTGCAAAATCCCCTTTTCTCCCCTTCCTTCACTCAGAAACTAACCTTCATTTTTACTCTCTTTTTCCCCATAATTTTCCTCTGATTTCCATTTTTTCTCATTTCCCCTTTGTATAATCCACCTTGCATAATTTAAAACTCCTTTCTGGCCTTATCGGAATCTCAAAACTCCTTCAAAATCATTTAAAACCCATTTTTCTTATTATAGACTTAAACCCCTTTAGGCTGAGCCTTTTACCTCCTCATACGCCCTGATGCTGGAACCGAGTGCCAGTCTTCCAAGCACTTATCATGTTGCCCAATTGTGATTAGCCCCCCCCCCCCCCTCTTTAACCCCCTCGGTTATATTACCCTTCATATAACGCTTGGCCCCACAGTCGGGCGCCAAGCCGCGTGAAATTAATATTTTAAACCTTTGTTTATATTAATTTGTCGGTTTTTTATTATTTCTTAAAATTTACACTAGTGAAAAATTTCAGTCGCTCCGCACTGTTGATCTGATCTGAAGATCAGATGGCACACGACCTATCAACTTGGTGGTCCCCGCTAGCCAATCACCGTAGCAAAAACCGGGCGGAATCCATTGCACCACTTTCAAGTGGAGGACGATTTTTTCCCGATCGGCAGCGATTCCACTCACCGATTGACGCGTGGCTTGGGCACTATTCAAAAAACTGCCATTCATCGCATGTTAAAGATCAGAAGTGGACCCGACGCGATATTGACGTACACCGTCCGATCTGAGGCTACTCATCGGACGGTGATCGCTCTCCGAAGATGCCCGTGCGATAAAATCAGGGTACGGCGTAGTGTTAAAAGCATCTCCGTCGTCGGTCTGATCTGCAGATTGATGACCCAAAATTCATCACCCTGATTCCTTATCCAGTCATCATTTCCAGACCCGGGAGTTTTATTCATCTGGATTTTATTGAAAATCTGAAGTCTGGGCGCATTCTATAATGTTTTTATCGTGGGATCTCCATCATTGATCGCTTGGGCCGCTCTCAACTGACGACCCATGATCGTCTCGATGCCTGATCTTGATTTTGACCATGTTTGCCTGAAACAAGGGTTTTTATCCATTTTCTCCATTTTTCCAAAAAAGACTTATCTGCTTTGACTTTTCGCCTCTGCTCCTGACCATCGATCTTTGCACGATTGACGACTCTGATTTAAATTTTTCTTCCGCCTTGCCTTTGAATTCCTCTGATCAATCTCGACCATTGGATGATGCCATCCAACGACCATGCTCCCTCCACGTGCCTTCTGAAGCAGTCAACCTACACATGCAGGATTTTATAACATTTGTTTGTATTTTTGCAAGATTTAATGGTCTTTTCGCCATGCTGAAGAAAATTCGTAGGCTGAGGGTGACGATCCTCCCGCCTTCGATTCACCAGAGAAATCATTCGCAGGGTCTAAAATTCATGTTTTATCAATGATTCATGAGGCATTGATGCCATTCGATCCTTGTACAGCCCTGCGCACCAAAAAAAACATAGTTAATCAAGCACCAATCAAAGATTATCAGTGTCAAAGACAGAACACACCAGAAACAGGACATTGAATACCTAAAACACAGATCTCAAGTAAATTAAATGTGTTTTAAGGAAATACAAAGACATCTGTCGAGCCGAGAAAGCCTCCACCGCCATAAGAAGAGGCCAATCAAACCCTCTACAACTCCTAAAGACACCTCCAGCGTCACAGAAATCAAAGAAAGCTTAGTCATTACCTGAACAAGAGGTGTTTACCTGAAGACAACTGAAAATTTGATACAAATCAAAGATCTTATCTCTAATTGTCAGCAAAACTATTTTAAAAAGATTAAGAACAGTCCAGAAGAAAATATTTTCGATCATTAGGCCTCAAAAGGCAGAAACAGAGTTATGAAGCAGAGTTAGAAATGATTACATAATTAATGATGCTTGACCCTTGGGAAATCCTCCCACCTCCTCTTTTTTCTATAAATACTTCTATAGAAGATGAGAAAATGTTGGTCTCTGGACATATGAATGCATGTAACAGTTTTATGAAGCTACTGATGCCCTGTGTGCAATTTGAAGATAAATAAGCTGATATGAGAAGTTTGAAGTTGTAGAGACCCACCGGGCTTGCTGATTGTAACTGGTTTGAACACCAAATACAAGCTGCTTATTTAAGGGATCCTGATTTGTGTCAATGGTGATGTGTTCCTCACTGTCAATTGTTATTTTCTTTAATGTTTTCACTCTGTTCACTTTCTCTAATAAGGAACAACAAACATAGAGCTAGGACTTACTCCCAACAGTACCCTACTCTTACTGAAAGCTTTATTCTCTATGTTTTCTTTATTTGAAAGTTCTCTTTACAGAGTATATTAAAGCAATTTGGTTTAAAAGAACTTGCCTGATCTAGATTTCTCTTTGTGATTATCATATATGTTTTCCTCTATAATATGTTGAAAGCACGATAGTTTAGAAGCACTTACCTGATCTTAAGCTGTTCGAACTATTTTAAATTTATTTCTAACTAAAATTACTTCAATGCAGGCTAGTTTAAAAGCACTTACCTAATCTCAGAATACTTTTATGTTTTTCCTTAAGTACATGCCGAAGCAAGATAGTTTGAAAGTACTTACTTGATCTTAGGCTGTTCACTGTTCTTCATTTGTTTTGCTCTCTATTCCCTATATTTTTCATTCCATAAAATCACCTTAAGATATCCTTTGACATAAGTGACTTGCCTCATGGATCCTTCTTGAACCTTGCTGTCCAATTCAAATCCTCATATGACTCCATAGCCCAATGGGTTAAAACTATCTTTGCCTTTTTTGTCAGCCGAATCATTCCTTCACTTGAAAACATCTTCACCCTTTATTTTGAACTACCTTCACCTTCATCATGTCTTTGCCCAACCAAAAAAAAAAAAAAAAAAACCATGCTCTTCACAACTAGCCTAATATCACATTTTAGGCTTTAAAGATCACATCTTTAAACTCATTTATATAGAGATTCCTCTATGGGTTCGGGAGGGCTAGATCCTTGAATCCCAAAGCGGTTTGATGTTATCCCTGCAGTTGTAATTTTTCCAATCCTTCTAATTACAGGGTGCTAACAGATGGGGTTGAGATTAACCAAATCAACAATGCAATCATAGAGGTAGTGGAGAGATATAGGAGGACAACACAGTCATAATGGGAGAGAGTCTTTATGAGAGTAGCATATTCAATGAGTGAGACCAAGGGGGAGGAGACTCACAAATAATATAAGGAGGGGATGGAAACCATAGAGGGAATTCTAAATATTGTTTATGTATGGCTTTTTATGACTTTCTACATGCTTCAACTATTTAGCAGAGTCTGATGTGCTGTTTAGCACAAGGGTGTTTCCGGGAGGAAATCCCACCCTGATCCTTGGGGGAATTTGAGTGCCCACTCAGGAGAGGTTCCTTTGAGCTTAATTCCGTCATTTGGAATCAGGCCAATATTCATCCACCTTTATCAGCATAGTATCCTTTGGGAATTGCGCAATCTAGGAGGGCAGTTTCAGTGGAGGGTTGATAACCCAAGTTTTTGAGCTTGTTTTCCAGTGAGGGGAGAAACCCTTCAACTAAAAAGTTAATGGGGAGGAGTATCAACCATTTTTACATTAGATCAGCCACCTCCCAACAGTTACCCAATTGTAGGGTGTAATTTAGCACTAGGGCTGCATTTTTCATCTTGTGTATTTCTGGAAACCCTTTTTGGGTTATCTTGGAATTGTGCTAGAAAACCTAGATCTCTGATCCCAATATTTTATGATCACTATATCAATATATCTACGCATTCCTAGTTCCTAGCAGCAGATATTTCCAACATAATTGTGCAGTCATGGCCTCCCAGCAGTTTATGTAGCAACAATTTTTCATGTCTTGATGTATATGGTTTTTCAGGCTTGTTTTGCCTAAGCTTGAGTGTCCTTTCCTCAAGATCTTCTACTTCATTTTCTACTATCATATATAATAAAATGGCTCTATGATATGCTCATTTTTTTTGTGTATTGATATTTATTGCATTTTCCAGTTTTATCTTCAATATTCTTGTTTTTCCTAATTTGGAATATTACAGTGGTATCAGAGCATAATGTTGGCTCAGCCTATGAAGTACTACATCTATGTCATCAGAAGAAGAGAACCTCTTACAAAACGGGAGAAGTGGTATATTAATAAAAATCATAGGTTTGATTATAAAAAAAATGAATAAAATAAAAGAAAAACTCCAATATCAGGAGAAATGGATGAAAAGTAGTTTCCAAAGATTATTCTCCAAACCATGCAATATATTGCTAAAGAAATCAAGGAGAAGATGATGGAAAGACAAAAAGAGACCCCAAGAGGGTTTATACATGTAGAAAGTGTTGGGAAAAATTCTAGGAGGGGGGGGGTGTGAATCAATATTTATAACTCACTATAAACTTTTACCTTTTCTTTACTGATTTCTATACACAACTTTAATGAACCCAACTAGTGTATACATGTGGTTATCTTTAAATAAACTTGCGTATGTCCAAAGATCTTATTATGCAGATAATTATTTTCTTAGATCAGTGCATCATTCATTCATCATATATTTAGTAATAAGTAAGCATGTGGAGTAAGAATAGAATAAATCATCACACATAAGCAACACACATGAGCACCAGGATTTAAGGTGAAAACCCAAGTCGGGAGAAAACCACCACTGTTGTCATCTATATCTTCAATATTTATTATAAATAAAATTTCTTACAATATTGTATTGACAGAGACTCATACCAGCATGCAGGTACCAACCTATAGAATGCTACAACCTTCTCTCATTCTCTGGCTTCTACTGGAAGGGAGCTCCAAACCCTTGATATCATTTACTAGCTACCACTAGAAGGGAGCTACGCCCCCCTGCTTCTCGTTTACCAACCACTCTTGGAAGGGAGCCACTACCCCCTAATCTCGTTCACCATAAAATATTGGAAGGGGGCTACAAACCCGTCACTGAAGGCTCCAACCGTCAGCCCACCGCGGACCAAGTTTCATCAATTTTCACAATGGTTCCAACAAATTCCACACAACACAACTTGTAGGCCTCTTCTCATCAGATTTTTAGATTGGACCCACTCCCCAAATTAAAGCTCAAAGAACATACATCAAACTGAAACTCATAACCGTATCAAATCATTCACTTAATCATGAATCAACCTACCAACCCCTAATCTTTAATCATAATCAACTAGCAGCACAATGAGTATTCAACCAACCCAGATTTGTATGAAGACATCATTGACAGACAATAGTAATACAACAAAATAGATAAGAAATGTCCTTCTTCATACTTAAGAAAAACCGTAGATCCCATACACGCTTTTGCTTAACTGAACCTGCGTATATACGTGATTTATAGAGACAAACCTGCATATAGATCCACAACTATTTCAAGACTGCGCAACTCTTTAGAATAAATAATCAGCTCAGATCTAAATGTTTCATAAATAGATCTAGCAAATACATATTCCTTTCAGGTCTAGAGATCCTAATCCATCATTGTATTCACAGGTGCATTATTATTTCAGATCTATCAATAAACTGTAACCCATTCCTTGCAGATATACTTCAGAGTGAAGTATTCATTCAATAACCAAACATATGCACCCCTTTTCACTATGATCTTCTTCTCCTTATATAGTTTTAGCCTTTACCAATACCATGATCCAAAACCACACAAGTGCCGATGGTATTCTTGGATGGAATCAAATAGACGACACAACGCTCAATAATGTGGACTAATACCATGGTAATGCCCCCTAGTACCATAATTTTAGAGCACAAAAGGCATACACGACTTGGATTCTTCGTACCTACGTGTATACATGACTTCTCTTCATCAAAACTACATATATACTAATTTTTGATGTATACACCGGTTGCCTTCATTGAACCTACATATGTACGTGGGTTGCCTTCATCAAAGCTGTGTATACATTATGACCTATTATATTTATCATTTCTCTGATCTTAGTTGGATTTCCTATCTATGCCACATCTAAACTGACCTGTAGATACATCATTTTCACATATTTTTCTTATCAAGGACAACTCATCAAGTAGGTTGCCATCAAGGTCAACATATTGCATCATATTTCCAATAATCTCCCCCTTTGGACTTGATGGAAACCATGTTGGTGTTTGATCACTACAACAGATAGATAAATTAATCATAAACATTATTCAAACACCAAGATACTCTCCCCCTTTGACATCAAGGGGAAAGAGTGGATCAATACCAAAACAAGGTTTCTCTTTCCTTGTAGAAAGAAGAGCTTCTGCAGATCTTATGTGCACTGTATTTACCATGCTCCCCCTGTGTTCATGCTAAATATTCTGATATATTTTTCAATGAAGTACATTAATATATAACTCAACCGAGTATGACCATTCCTATCACTGAGGACTCATACTTACATTAATTATCCAACCAAGTGGAATCACATATTTGAATCAACAACCCAACCAAGTGGGTTTACAAATTTTACTCAGCTACCCAACAAAGTGGGTTTACAAAATTGAACAAGTCCTTACATGACTGAATATAAAAAATTTACATCATAGGTCTCAACATGAATTTTTCATGAAATAAAATATATGACTTTGTATAACCAAGACCAAAATACCTCAAGAGAGAGATCATAATTCAATAACCATCATAATGCCAACAATGCATTATTCTCAGCAAGGATATTATTCTTGTTGGAAATATGATGAAATATGTTTTCCTTGATGGCAACCTACTTGATGAAGTTGTCCTTGATGGAAACCTACTTGATGTGTTTCCTTTTAATAAGAAACCTATGTGTTAAAGACATAAAAATGATGTATCTACAGGTCAGTTGAGAAGTGACAGAGAAAGGAAATCCAGTTAGGATAAGAGAAATGATAAATATAATATGTCACAATGTATACGTAGGTTTGATGAAGTCAACCCTCGTACATAAGCTACTTGGTATACAGGCAACCCGCGTACATACGCTACTTGGTATGAAGGCAACCCGCGTATACATCCAGAATTAGTATATTCACAGTTATTATGAAGAGAAGTCGTGTATACATGCGGGTACGAAGAAGCAAAGTTGTGTATGCCTTTTGTGCTCTAAAATTATGATACCAAGGGGAATTACCATGGTATTAGCCCACAGTATTGAGCATTGTGTCGTCTATTTGATTTAGTCCAAGAATACCATCGAAAGTTGTGTGGTTTTGGCTCATGGTATTGGTAAAGGCTAAATCTATATAAGGTGAAGAAGATCATAGTGCAAAGTGTGAATGTGTAAGGGTTGTTACTGAATACTTCTCTCTGAAGTATATCTGCATGGGATGAACTCTGTCTTATTGGTAGATCTAAATATATTGTGCACCCTTGGATACAATGAAGGATCAGGATCTCTAGACCTGAAATGACTATGTACTTGCATGATTTAATTATGAGATCTTTGGATCTGTGACTTGGAACATGTTTGTTGAAGTGAAGTAAAGGAATCTGGGTAAGTTTATAGATATGCATCTTTCTGTAATAATAAAATTTACAGATCTATATGCTAGTTTGTCACAGTGAAAGCACGTATACACGTGACTTTGCCTCAGCCAAAGTGCGTATGGAAGTCAGGGTTTTTTGAAGCTTTTTGGAGAGGTTATTTGTTTATTATTGTTATATTTCTGGTGTCCATCAATGAAGTCTTCATGTAGATCTGGGTTTTTTGAGTACTGTATATACTACTAAGTTGAATATGTACAAATCTTATCAATGAGTGAGTAAATATGCTTAATGATGACTAACTGAATAAGGTTTCTGCATTACTGAAAATACATTTGTCTAAAAGCCTCAGATCCAGTTCTGAGAGTGATCATATTCTTTAAAGTCAGTATTCTCAGATCTATACGTAGGTTAGTGTGAAGGAAAGCATGTATACACACGGAATTAGTGAAGTGAAGTAGTGTATGTATTCTAATATAATGAATGATCAAGGTTGATATTGATTATGCATACTGATATTGATATCTGGGTTTATTACTGTGTTTTGTTTAGAGTGATCTCACTATTTTGATTGAAATTTGGGTTAATTTTATTGGTGTTTATCTTTATGAAGTTTTGAGTTGAAGCTACGGGATCCAGTGTGAAAATTGATGAAATGTGGTCTACAGTGGTTCTGAGGGTTGAAGCCTTCAATATGGAAGTAGAAGCTTCCTGCCAATAGAATCTGGTGTTCTAATCAAGGGGTTGAAGCTCTCTTCCAGTAGTAGCTCATAAACAAGATCAAGGGGTTAGAGCTCCCTTCCAGTAGTAGCTCGAGAATGAGAGAAGGTTGCAGCCTTCTGCAGGTAGATGCCTGCATACTAATATGAGTCTACACCAATACAATATTTTAAGAATTTTTCCATATAATAAATATTGAAGACATAGACGAAAACAACGGTGGTTTTCTCCGGAATTGGGTTTCCACATAAAAATCCTAGTGTTCATGTGTATTTCTTATGTGTGATGATTTATTATTTTCTTACTGCTTACTAAACATCTGATGAATGAATGATGCACTGATTTAAGTAAAGAATTATATGCATGATAAGATCTCTGGTCATACAAAAGTTTGATTAAAGATATCTGGGTGTATACGCTAGTTGGGTTCATTAAAGTCGCGTATAGAAATCAAAAGGCAAAATTAAAAGTTTTAAGTAAGTTATAAATATCGATTCATGCCCCCTCTCAGTATTTTTCCCAATAATTGGTTTCAGAGCAGGTCCTTCTGAAGAATATTATTCGCTAGAAGGAATATCAGCTAAGATGAGAAATCAAGATGGGACAACATCTATCGAGCCTCCTCTCTTCAATGGAAACAATTTAATCTTCTGGAAGACAAGGACAAGATCCTATCTTCAGTCTCTTGGAGCAGATGTATGGGCTATAGTTGAAGGAGGTTATCAATATCTAGCTTCAGTTCTAGCAGATCCATCCGCAAGAAAGAACTATGAAACCAATGCAAAGGCAGTCAATGCATTATTGGCAAGTTTGATAGAATCAGGATTTGTCAAAGTCATGTAGTTGAATACAACAAAGAAGATATGGGACAAAATAATTCTGAGCTATGATGCCAAGGTAAAAAGTGCTAAACTCCAAAATCTTAGAATTCAATATGAAAAACTCAGAATGCATAATGAGGAAAGAATTTCTAGTTTCGTTTTATGTCTAGATGATTTGTAAATTGCATGAGAAATTTGGGTGAAACGATAACTGACATTACTCTAGTAGAAAAGGTTTTAAGATCTCTAACTCCCAAAATTCAAGTAAAAAGTTTCTTCTATTGAAGAGAAGCACGATCTACAAACTCTTACTTTTGTTCAACTTCATGGGATTTTGATTACATGTGAAATGAGGAAAGGATGCCCATCTAAAGTCAAAGAAGCTATCTTTAGAGATGCTGCAAAAGGAAAGGAAGTAGAAGAACAAGAAGGACCAGGGTATGTTTCAGAAGAAGATGAGATAAATTTTGTAAATAAGCTACAACTTGGCACTGGAAGGTTCAAAGGTAAGCTTCCTTTTAATTTTTTTTCTTGTGGAAGAGTTGGTCAATATGCTGCTAAATATCCCCATAAAGATAACTATGAAAAGGGAAAGGAAGTGGAAAAAGGAAATATGAAATAGTTTATCAATAGAAAAAGCTATTATACTCATGAAGATAGTGATGGTCTATCAAATAGTGAAGAAGGAGAAGCTGATCAAAATATTAGACTGCTCATAGCTTTTGAAAAAGACTCTAGTGAGGCTAAAGATACTTTTATGGATGCATTAGAAGAAAATTATTTTCTTGAAGAAATTAATCATATCAAAATATGTTTGGAAGAAAACAAAATTTCCATATATACTCTAAAGAATCAACTTATATAAAGGGAGAAGCACAATGAGAAATTAGAATGTGAAATAGTAAGTCTAAGAAAGGAAATTGAGAAAGTGAAAATTTTAAATATTAGATTTTCTAAAGGATTTGAAACCTTAGATGAAATTATCAATGTAAAACACTCTCCTCTTGTAAAGACAGGTCTTGGATATATCATAGAATCCTCTCAGTCTTCAACACCAAGCTATATAAATGCAGCTAAAGCCGAACAAAAACATTTTGTCACTCAGCAAAAGAAAAAAGAAACCACCCAAGTAAAGCATGACCACTTTAATTCAAGGAAGAACAATAACAAAAATATCAATCAACAGGTAAACATAAATATAAGGTTTCATGATCGCAAAAATGTCTTCCTTAATGGACAATGTTTGTCATGTCATAATTTTGGGCATAACGTTTCTCAATGTGTTGCATACAAAACCATTATGAACAGAGAAGCAGGAAAGCAAATAAATGAGGCCATAATAAAGAAGAATACTTATAACAACTTTTCTCTTCTTCAAAATGAAATTAAATGTTCTTATTGCAATAACTTTGGACATGAAGAATCTGAATGCAGGAGAAAACTTCAGCCAAAAGAGCATATACCTTCAAACTCCAAGGTATGGAGAAAGAGGACTTACAAGTTGAAAGCTGTGGCATAGATGTATTTGCAGAAGGGGAAGAAAATAAATGGTACATTGATAGCGGATGATCAAAACACATGACAGGTGATAAAAATAAACTCCTTTCATATAATGCTCTAGAGAAGGAAAATAATGCTACCTTTGGAAATGACTCTCTTGCTGTCATTAAAGGAAAATGTTCTGTTAGCATAACTTCTTGAGTGTGTGTAAAATGTGTAATCAAGGAAATGAGGTTGTCTTTAGTTCAAAAGAATGTGTATTACGTGAAATTGACATAGAAAGAACGGTAATAAAATGAACTAGAACACCAAGTAATCTGTATGTATTGAAAGGTGGCCAAGAGAAATTCTACTTAGGTAAATATTCAAAAAATTGGCTATGGCACAGAAGATTGGGACATTTGAGCTTCTCTCAAATAATAAAATCTAGCAGACTCAAAGCTATTCGTGATCTTCCCAACATCACTCTGCCCGAAAGTACCATATGCAAATCATGCCAATTTGATAAGTAAACCAGGGTGAAATTCAATGCCAAATAAGGATTAGCAAGTAAGAATCTTGAACTTATACATACTGAACTATGTGGACTTTTAAGGAAAAATTCACCTCGTGGAGAACAATACTATATTCTATCTATTGATGACTTCTCTAGAATGTGTTGGATTGGTTTACTAAAATATAAAGATGAAGAGCTTGAAAAACTTAAGATATTCAAAGCTCTGGTTGAAAATGAATTAGATCTAAAAATCAAATGTCTTAGATCTGACCAAGGAGGAGAATATATATCCGATGAATTCTCTGATTTATGTGAACATCATGGCATAAAAGACAATTTTATGTAGCTGGAACCCCACAACAAAATGGCATGGCAAAAATAATGAATATAACAGTTCAACATATGACTCGTGCTATGCTTGATGAATCTAGTGTTGGAAATACTGAGAGGGGGGGTGAATCAATATTCCTTTTAATTAGAGCATTAGTTAATATTCAATTATTATCATTGTTTTTACAATGATAGTATAAAACAAGAGGAACAAAAATGCACACAGTGTTTAAGGTGGAAACCCACTCTAGGACAAAAACCACCTAATGATTTTCTAATAATTCTTTAATATTCAACTCCAATTGAAAATAAAGCTCCAACTTCCTAGAATCTAGAAAACCTTTCTTCTCCAACTCCCACTGGATGGACGCTCCAATGCCCGAGATTCTTCATTAGTCAACTGAATGGATGTGCCAACACCCAATTAGCTACAACTCACCCTAGCACCACCCTACCACCCTATAGAAGAATAAAAGAAGAATAAACTCCCGTACCAGGGAAAATGGTCCACTTTACAATGATATAGAATGATGTAGAAGAAGAATATATACTAGACCATAACCCAACTTTGACACAACCACCTAATGATGATCCTAGACCTCCCAAAACTGCCTCTTCAACCCTTGGTAGATAGACACTAGTAAATTTTTTACAATAATGTATTTACAATGACTTAGTACAATGATACCTTTACAATGATTGTATGCAGTGCTGCCCACTTGAAGACTTCATATGATGAAATTCTTACTATTGTTATGAACCTTGGTTTTTTCTCTTGTCATGCTACCTTCTGTTGCACCTTTCTTTGCTTTGCTGCCATAGAAATTCTGGTCCTTTGCAACCCTTGACAACACATGATCTAGCTTTTTCTTGCCTTCTAGGAGCTCGATGTTGAATCTAGTGTATCTCTGTTATTTCAGATCCTCAATATCTGATTTTCGGTCCTGTAGTAGTCGTATGATTTTTCTTTCCAATTCCATGGGTCTAACCCTATTTGGATTCTTCAAGAGAGAGTTATACCCAATCTCTCACAATGCCCTAATTATGGACTGTTTCAGTAGAGAAAACTTGTACGACATGCCATGTGTCACTGTTTCTTCATTCGGCTCTAAAATTTATAGAGAGAAAACAATAGTCTGTGAAATATCTGTCACTTTTTACAAAATTCCAATCGGATACTCAGAGAGAGAGTTATGACGATTTTACCAAGGTCACTTCTTTGCGATTAATTTCAGGAGCCTGCAAGAACCCTGACTTGCACAGATCATATCTCCAAAATTATTGTGCACCTTGATCTGAAATTTTAAAATTAGCTTCCTCAGGATTTCGGCTTCACCTCATAAAAATTTCAGCTTTTGAACATTCATAGAAAAAAAATGTAGAGCGAAAATGCCATGATGACCTATTTCAGATGGCGAAATCCCTTGCATAAGGAGGAAATGAGGATAACAATTTATATAAATTCTTAGGCTGAGAGGGGCTTCAAAAAGTGAATGTGGGAGGGATTTTAGGAGCTTAAAAAATATTAATCATGGATTTTCAATGACCCATGCCCCAACCCCATGGGGTTTTAGCCCACTAACTGGGGGTACAAACTTCAAACATGAATATCTCTCAAACCGTGAAGAATTACATGGCGTGCCATATATCAATGGAAACATCTCAACAAGTAGAAACCATAAAAAGAATTATTGACCTAGAATATATTAATTTGGTAGGTAAAAATTCCCATGCAATAGTAGGTTAGCCTCTGGTGCTACTTGGGTTGACATCAATGACAACCGCTGATCAATAATCTACCCCTTTGGCATTGATGGCAACACAAGTACTCCCCCTGCGATCATGACACCTCTTCCTACAACATTCTCTCCCCCTTTGACATTAATGGCAAAGGGTAACTCCCCCTGAAACATAACCATCCTACAGACCTGTACACACTTCCACTCCTGCTGACACACAACCATCCCGCATACTTGTAATCTAATGAGAACTTGGGATAATCCCAAGCTTTTGATGAAGATATTCAAATGATTCACGAGGTAAAGGTTTAGTGAAGATATCAACAATTTGTTCTTTTGTACAAACATACTCAAGTTTTATATTCTTTTCAGCGACTTGTTCTCTAACAAAATGATATTTGATCGGAATGTGTTTTGTTTTTAAATGCATGACAGGATTCTTGGAGATGCTGATGGCACTAGTGTTGTCACTGAATATGGGAATAGGCTCACTTAATTTTAGTTGAAGATCTTGCAAATTTTTTTTCATCCAAAGGACTTGAGTACAACATGATGTTGCTGCAATGTATTATGCTTCTTTTGTAGATAACAAGATTGAAGTTTTATTTTTTCTCAACCATGATACGAGACAACCACCTAGATAGAATGTTGCTCCACTAGTACTCTTATGATCATTAACACTTCCTACCCAATATGCATTTGTAAAGGTTTGAATAATGAGATTGTTACCCTTGGGATACCACAAGCCATATTCTTTTGTGCCCTTTATATATCGAAGAATTCTTTTGATGACAATAATATGTGATTCTTTTGGTGCTGCTTGGAATCTTGCTACTTGTCCAACTGCTTGCATAACATTTGGCTGAGAGGCTATTACATATAGAAGACTACCAATCATAGAACTGTACAACCTCCAATCCACATCCTTAGATGAGTCGTCTATGCTCAATTTTCAACCTATTACCATCAAAGTAAGGACGATTTTGCAATCTTCCATTTTGAATTTCTTGAGCATTTCCTTGATGTACTTGGCTTGACATATAAATATTCCTTTCTCTTGCTGAGATATTTGAAGCCCTAAGAAGTATGTCAGCTCACCAAGTAAAGACATCTCAAACTCACTTTGCATATTTGTAGAAAATTTCTTACTTAGTCGATCATCATTGCTACCAAATATTATATCATCCACATATACCTCAACGATTGTTAAATTATCTTTATCTATTATAACATAAAGATTGCTATCAAAAATACCTTTCTTGAAACCTTGTTGACGTAGATATCCATCAAGATGAGCATACCATGCTCTAGGAGCCTGCTTGAGACCATATATAGCCTTATTTAGCCTGCAAACATAGTCTTATTTTTGTGATAGTAGAAAACCTTCAGGTTGTTCGATGTAAACTTCTTCTTCTAATTCTCCATTCAGAAATGCTGACTTAACATCCATTTGGTAGACTTTCATTTTTCTTGAACATGCATAGGCGAGAAACATTTGGATGGCTTCCATTCTGGAAACTGGTGCAAATGTTTCATCGAAATCAATTCCTTCCACTTATGCATAGCCTTTGCAAACCAATCTTGCTTTGTTTTTGGTAACCTGCCCATCTTCTTTCAATTTGTTCCTGAACACCCATTTAGTCCTAATGACATTTTTATCTTTTGGTTCTGGAACTAATTCCCAAGTGTCATTCTTCTCAATTTGATCCAATTGTTCATTCATAGCTGTTACCCAATGTTCATTCTGGTTGGCTTCCTCAAAACTACTAGGCTCAAAGGTTGCTAGAAAAGCAACATGAGCTTGTTGTGATGAATGAAGCTGTCAACCTTCATTTATGTCACCAATGATTTGATTTGATGGATGGTTCTTTTGAATCCATTCTTTTTTTCTCCTTGGAGGAGCTTCTTGTTGTTTTTCTGGTATATTTTGATTATCATTGTTTACTTCTTCCTCGTTGATAGTTGCTTCTTGTTCTACAATTTTATCTATGTCTTTTTCAGCCTCTGTCTCAAGTTTCAAAGATTCTAGATCCTCATCATTACTCGCTAGAACACCATTTTCGTCAAATGTAACATTTATTCTCTCCACTATCTGTTTTCATCTTAGATTATAGCACTTATAGGCCTTTCTTTTGCGTGAGTAACCAACAAAAATACCTTCATCAACACGTGATTCAAACTTACCCAAATTTTTATCTTCTCTTTTGATATAACATTTGCTTCTAAAGATTATGAAATATTTTACATTAGCTGGTTTTCCTTTCCATAATTCATATGGAGTCTTGTTGCAATTATTTCTGAGAAGACTTCGGTTGATAATGAAGACTGTCGTATCAATTTCTTCAACCCAGAATTTTTCACCCAATTTTGAGTCCTTCAAAATTGTTCTACCCATTTCTTGTACGATTATGTTCTTTCTTTCAGCAACTTCATTTTGCTGAAGTGTTCGTGCTGTTGAAAATTTCCTTTTTATTCCATTTTCATCACAGTATTGCTGAAATAATTTGGAAGTGAATTCTCCACCATTATCTGATCTTAAACACTTTATTTTCAAATCAGTTTCATTTTCAACCAACTCCTTGTAGATCTTAAAGCACTCAAATGCTTCAGATTTTTTCTTTAGGAAACTGACGGTTGTCATCCTGTTACAGTTATCTATCATTAACATGAAATATAATTCTCCATCTAAGCCTTTTGTTCTCACAAGACCACATAGATAAGTATGTATCAATTCCAATGGATGTGACGCAAAGTGTTCTTTTGTTTTAAATTGGACTTTTGTCTGCTTTCCATGCCGACATGCCTCACATAGTTTGTTGGAAGGTTTTGAGATTTTCAGCATTTCTCGTACTACTTCCTTTTTGCTTATCCTGACAAGATTGTCAAAGTTTATGTGACCCATTCATTTGTGCCATAACCAACTTTCATCTTCTTTAGCTAGTAGTCATGATTTAGTTGCTTCATCCAGAACATATATGTCATTTGGAGCTCGACTTGCTATAACCACAATTTTACCATACCTGCCTTTCCTGATTTCACATTTTGTGGAGTTGAATAGCATTGTGTTTCCTTTATCACACATTTTTCCAACACTGAGCAAATTGTGATTCATGTTTTCGACTAATAGAACATTCTTGGCTATAACATCTTTTCTTCCGAGGGTGATGGTACCTGATCCTATAACATTTGAAGGTCCATCATTTCCAAAGGATATGGTTCCATCCTTCTTCTCTTTTAGAGATACAAATTTCCTTCTTTCTCCAGTCATATGCGTTGAGCAAACACTGTCAACATACCACACATCTTTATTTTTTTGGAGCCTTGAGAGCGAAAGCAAAATTATCAGTCTTCTTCTTCTTCCATGTTCGTTCATTCTCTGGCTTCGAAGATTCTTCTAGAGGATTTTCAAGTCTGCAGTCTCTCGCTATCTGTCCAAAGTTTTGACATTTGTAACATTCCATATTATTTCTTAAATGTTCAAATATATTGATATTTCATTTAGCCCTGGGAGGTTCATATTTGAAGAATCTCTTGGAATTGTATTAGTTCCTAGGGTACGTGCAACATTCTATAGCTTTATGACCAAATTTTCCACATGAATAACAATAGCCATGAAAAATATGTTGGTACTGTTGGGGTTCCCATGTTTTGGCCAGATTGGCAAGACCAAAAGATGAGACAACATCAAACCACTTTCAGACCTCAGGATCTAGCCCTCCTGGGTCCAAAGAGGGATCTCTCTATATAAGCAAAGGTTTATGTCTTTGAAGCTTAAATTTTAAGATGTTAGGCTAGTTATAGGCACAAGGTTTGTTTGTTTGATTGTTTGTTTGGTTGCTAGTTATCAGGAAAGAAGGGTTCAATGTAAGACAAGGATGAGCAAAGGGGATTTAGGCAGAGGTGAAGTATTCCAGGGAGCATTCAAAACCATTGGGCAATGGAATCAGGAAAGGGTTTACTTGCTAATCAATAGGCAGGCTTTTAGTTGGGCTAGTCATCTAAAACATTGGATCTTAAAGATGATAGTGTGGTATGGAATGGTAAGGGAGGAGAAGACAATAAAGTTTTAGAACACAAAGTTAAAGACATCAGATCAGAGAGAGACTTTGAACTCCCAATGCTTCGGCCTCCAGCTTGAGGGATCTTCAACAGGTTCAATTAATTGAAAAGGATCCTAGTGAGATAGAAATAGGGTTCTAGACCTCCCAGTGTTCCTAATTCTTTCAATTAAATCCTAACAAGAACATCTAAGAACATGATTCATTCAATTCATACATCAGAGAGCAAGCAATAACATCCACTACATTGGTTAAATTAACTGAAATCAATTCTTAGATAACACATTTAGTAGAAAACATCAAAGGCAAGGAGAGCATAAACATAGGGTACCTAACAAGGGTAAATCCTACGCGAGATTTATGATGCAAGCCAGTAGAAATGAGATGAAACAAAATGAAAGTTAAACACGGATACAGAGATAGAAAAACATCACCGCTCCTTTAGATCAGGATCCAAAGAAATGTGCTTGTCATATTAAAAATCAATACCAGTCAAGTACAACTTTTCCAATAGCTGAATACTCAGTCTGAAAACATTTTCCTCAGCCTATCTTACAAATTTACACAGAGACTATGTCCCAAAAGAAACTGCTTGAAATTCTCTGATAACTGATCAACAACCTTTACAATGAGTTATTTCACGAATTTATAGCTCAAGTGGAGTAGAGAAAGTAGGTGAAAACTAAATGTAGCATTAAAACTCTGGAAAGGAAGAGGGCCGAGGCCCATTCTATTTAAATTCTGTGCATTTATCCATGGTGCTCTTTGGGTGAAAGAGTGGTCTTCTCCAGGCTTCCATTTACTCCGGTATGTCTCTGATGTACTTTGGATGTAGTACTCTGTACTACTTCTGGTGAATAAACAAAGGTAAGTAAATGATGCTAGGGTCTGCCATACCGTGAATCAAATGCTCTAGTAGCATCAGGACTATTTTCAAGGTGGAAATCTTCTCAGGAACACGACATAGAATAAAAACAGTATGGATACTGTGTCCCTACTCGAGAAGAAACATTCTACTGATTTGAAGCCCTGATAGCATTGTTTTCTATGCGCTGGACCTTCCATGCAATCCATGATGTCTTTGAACTGGTAACTTTGCCTTCTAAAATCCCTGAAAAAACTCAAAAATATTCTATTTCTTGCTTCAAACTCTCTGCTGCCCCGTAATGTATTCGTTTATGAAATCTGAGCTTTAATGGCACCGGAGAGGGTTTGCGGAGTTTGAACTCTGTCCTTTGATGAAAATTTACGATGCAGACACCTTTCCAAACATTTTTCTGTAAAATCAGGCTCTAAATTCAGCTCCTTCTGTGCACTGTGCCTTTATAATAGTGCATATGAATCATGGTGGTTTTCCGCCTGCCTGTAACCCTGCAAAACACGAAAACAAATTAAGAAAAACCATGCATGGAGAGGGTGGTGTGGATGACTGCGGAAACGACGACGTGACACGGTGGACGACGATGCATGCAAAGGATACTATGGAGGAAAACCGTGTAACAGTGAGAAATGCACTGGGTGATGTCGAAATAGCAATCCCAATGAAAAAAATTAAAACTTTGACCTTGGAATGAAAAATGAACGAAATATAAGGAGGACGGAGGTCATTGTGATAAAAAAACATGGAGAGGTGACGTGGCGCTACGGGGTTAATGGACGGGCGTGCATTTAATCTGGGTTGTCCGATCTCAGGAGGAGATCGACGGTGGGAAATATATTGGAGGGCGACGGACGGTGGGCCAAGGGTACAGATACCTTGGGTTAACCACCGTGCAACTTCGGGGTGCGATGACTGTTGGATGGGCGATTGCAGATCAGACGGTTTATATGCATATCATGCCGGATCGAATTTCAAACGTTAACGCATGATGGGGGCAGTTTTTGAATAGTGTCGGAGCCACGTGTCGAGTGGTGAGTGGAATCGCTCTGAAAAAAAAAATACCACCCACCTCCGAAAGGCGGTGCGATAGAAACCGTCGGTTTTAGAACAGTGCGCGGGGACCACCAGGGTGGGTAAAATACGGACTGTTGATCTGGTGGGTAGATGAATAGCGGAGATGCGATGTATGGGCGAACGGAGGAGTGACGGGCGCATTGTGAAACAACGTTGACCGTCAGATCTTACACAGATCGACGACTAAGATTATTTCAAGGGCTGACAGACAAGTTCACCATCGCATCAAAACTTTTGTATTTACAAAGGATAAGGGCGCATGTGAAACACCCAGTTGAGATAAGCGCTTTATGACTAGCGCTTGGTTTCGGTGCCCGGGTCACGTGGGGGGAAATGTCCTAGGGGGCTAGCCGAAAGGGGCTAAACCCACATATACATGAAAAATATGGTTACTTGGCCCATTTTAATGCAATTTGAGGGTGGGAATGGGTAACGATAGAGGAAAAATGGGTAAATAGGCCAAACAAGTGGTGTGTGCAGGATGTGAAGGGGATTTTGGGAGGATTTAGAGGGTAAAAGGGGGACTTTGACAAAAGGTAAAAAAGGGTTAAAATGAGATATTTCTGCAGGGATACAAGGGGAAATGTAGGCCTTTCTGGAGCACAATTTTTTACAATCAGTCAGGCCCTTTAAACTAGGAACAACAGTGGAGCTTTATCCAAGGAAAAGGCACAAGAGGCTTCAAGGATGATGTGTCTTTAGGGGAGATGCATTCCTTGAAGGCTCAAAAACAATTTAGCCCCTTACTTTTCTTGTCAAAAAATTTATAGGCTAAGTGCACCTGGATGAAAATCTTCATCGAGGAATCGTATTCCAAGGATGTGCTTGCGAATCTTGTCCAATGAAGTCTTCCTGTATGTCAGATCTCATAGGTTCATTGTATTTTGTTGTAGAAGGTCCTGCTTCTTCTTCTTTGTAACCGAGGCCAGTTCTGTCATTGTAAGATCGTTGATTATTGATGAGTTCTTCCAATTCCCTTGAGCTTTTGGCATAGTTTTGGACAATTTTTTCCTTCTTCACTTCCTTATGCAGCGAGACTACTTCGACTTCTAATGCTTCGCTTTCTTGGTTGCTTTCTTCCAACTTCTTCTGAAGTGAATCTTCAATACATTTGTGTTATTCAGCCTCAATTTTGAGACCTTGAACTTGTTCCTCAAGAGTGTTGGAACGGATCTTCTTAGCATTGAGCTCTTTTATAAGCTTGATTGCCTCCTCATAAAATTTTTCTGTGGTCAACCCTTCTTCTTCGTTGTTTGATACTTCTTGTTTATTGTGCTCGGCCATAAACAATGCTTTCTCATTGGCTTCTTCTTTGCTATCACTTTCTTCATTGGATGAGGAGTTATCTTCTTTAGAGAGAAAGTTCCTTTTGGATCCTTTATTTTTTCCTTGCTTGTTGAATTTCTTAAAGCCTTTCTTTCCTTTTGAGTTGCCATCACTTTTGTTCAAACATTTTGCTACAAAATGCCCAACCTCACCACAACTGAAACATATCAATGGAAGTTTACCTTTGAATTTTCCCTTACCAGGTTTTAGTTTTCTCGTAAAGTAAGCATATTCTTCATTTGAAAGACCTTCTCCATCATCTCCCTTTTCTTCACACTTGCAAGTGCATGTCATTTCAATTGAAGGTTGTTTGTCCTTATTGGTTTGCTTAGATGCAATGAATACAGTTTCTAGATTTGAAGTACCCTTTCCTTCATCAAGTCTCATTTCACATGCTATGAGAACTCCATGTAATTTTCCTTGCTGAGTTTGTCCAGATTTGCATTGTATTCTAAGACCGATACCTTTGGGTTGAATCTCCCTGGTAATGTTCTAAGAATCTTCCATATAATAGTCTTCTCATCAATTGGCTCTCCCAATCCTTCCAGAGTATTGGTTATTTCATCAACGTATTGGAATTATGCAGTAATGTTGCAATCTTCTTTCATTTTGAGTTGCTCAAATTTTGCTCTATAGATTTGAAGATTTGCTTCTTTGACATTTGAGTCACCTGCATATATATTCTCAAGCTTGTACCATACATTTTTTGTGGTTTTACAACCCAACACCTTATGATAAGCAGATTCAATAAGTCCACTGATAATAATATTCTTTTATTTTGCATCATTTACCAAATTTTTCTTACCTTGTTCATCCGTGGTTGATGTAAATCCATTTTGAACAGTGTCCCATACTTCGTAACCTTGTGCCAAGAGATAGATCTCCATTCTTCCTTTCCAAAGTGCATAATTATTTTCATTGAATAGAGGTACACAATTCTTAGTATGCTCCATGACCTCCTTCCAGCTGTTAAACTACTATTGAAGGAACCAAGCTCTGATACCAATTGTTGGAAATACTGAGGGGGGGGGGGGGGGTGGTGAATCATTATTCCTTTCAATTAGAGCATTAGTTAATCTTCAACTATTATCAGTGTTCGTACAATTATAGAAGCAAACAATAGGAACACAAATGCACACATTTTTTAAGGTGGAAACCCACTCCAGGACAAAAACCACCTAATGCTTTTGTAATAATTCTTTAATATTCAACTCCAATTGAAAATAAAGCTCCAACTTCCTAGAATCTAGAAAAGCATTCTTCTCTAGCTCCCACTGGATGGACACTCCAACGCCCGAGATTCCTCAGTAGTCAACTGAATGGATGCCCCAACACCCAATGAGCTGCAACTCACCCTAGCACAACCCTACCACCCTATAGAAGAATAAAACAAGAATGGACTCCCATACCTGGGAAAATGGTCCACTTTACAATGGTATAGAATGATGTAGAAGAAGAATATATACTAGACCATAACCCTAACTTTGACACAACCACCTAATAATGATCCTAGACCTCCCAACAATGCCTCTTCAACCCTTGGCAGATAGACACTCGTACAATTTTTACAATAATGTATTTATAATGACTTAGTACAATGATTGTATGCAGTGCTGCCCACTTGAAGACTTCATATGATGAACTTCTTGCTGTTGTTATGCACCTTGGTTTCTACTCTTGTCATGCTACCTTTTGTTGCACCTTACTTTAATTTGCTGCCATAGAAATTCCGGTCCTTTGCAACCCTTGACAACACATGATCTATCTTTTTCTTGCCTTCTAGGAGCTCGATATTGAATTTGGTGTATCTCTGTTATTTCAGATCCTCAATATATGATTTTTGGTCGTGTATTAGTCCTCTGAGTCATCTTTCCAATTCCATAGGTCTAACCCAATTTGGATTCTTCAAGAGAGAGTTATACCCAATCTCTCACAATGCCCTAATTATGGACTATTTCAGTAGAGTGAACTTGTACGACATTCCACGTGTCACTGTTTCTTCATTCGCCTCTAAAATTGATAGAGAAAAACCCAAATTCTTTGCAATATCTGTCACTTTTTACATAATTCCAATCTAATACTGAGAGAGAGAGTTATGAATATTTTACCAAGGTCACTTCTTTGCGATTAATGTCAGGAGCCTGCAAAAACCCTGACTTGCACAGATCATATCTCCAAAAATATTGTGCACCTTGATCTGAAATTTGTACAGCATCTTACTTAGGATTTCGGCTTAACCTCATAAAAATTTCAGCTTCTGAACCTTCATAGAAAAAAAAATTAGAGCAAAAATTCCACGATGACCTATTTCAGATGGCGAAATCCCTTGCATAAGGAGGAAATGAGGATCAAAATTTATATAAATGCTTAGGTTGAGAGGGGCTTTAGCAAGTGAACATGGGAGGGATTTTAGGAGCTTAAAAAATATTAATTATGGATTTTCAATGACCCATGCCCCAACCCCATGGGGTTTTAGCCCACTAACTGTGGGTACAAACTTCAAACATGAATATCTCTCAAACCGTGAAGAATTACATGGCGCGCCATATATCAATGGAAACATCTCGACAAGTAGAAACCATCAAAAGAATTATTGACCCAGAATATATTAATTTGGTAGGTAAAAATTCCCATGCAATATTGGGTTAGCCCTTGGTGCTGCTTGGGTTGACATCAATGACAACCGTTGATCAACATCTGGAACTCCCGATACCTTTTGGGGAGAAGCAGCACATACTACAGTAAATATTTTTAACAAGGCTCATGTTCATGCGAATAGTGATTAAAGTCCTTATGAGCTCTGGTATGATAATCTTCCCACTATAAAGAATTTTAAAGTTTTTGGAAGAAAATGTTTTATCAAGAACAATGATGAAAAAATTGGTAAGTTTGAGCCTAGAGCAGATGAAGGAATATTTCTGCGTTATTCTTCTAGAATTAAAGCATATAAATGTTACAATAATAGACTTTGGAAGATTTTTGAATGTATTGATGTTATAATTGATGAGTCTCTCACAGCTCCTAAAAGGGAAATAACAACAACAAATGAAGACGATGATGATGTATATTTTCCCTCATGAAATAGGAAAAATATAGAAGGAGAACCCAATGAAGCATTAGAAGAAGATATATCTAAAAAGGCTCCATCCAGGTATGATCAAAAGAATCATCCAGAATCCCAAATTCTGGGAGAAAAGGGATCGGGTGTCCAAACAGGAAGAACTCTTGTAGGATCCCCTAGCTATCTAGCATTCTAATCCACTATTGAACCACAAAATGTAAATCAAGCTAGTAAAGATGAACATTGGATTCAAGCCATGAATGAATAACTTGATCAGATTGAAAAGAATCATACTTGGGAATTGGTTCCAAGGCCTCATGATAAAAATGTTATTGGAACAAAATGGATATTCAAAAACAAGTTAAATAAAAGTGGAGATGTTATTAGAAACAAAGATAGACTTGTTTGTAAAGGGTATGCTCAACAAGAAGGTATAGAATTTGAAGAAACATTTTCTCCTATAGCCAGACTTGAAGCCATAAGAATGTGTCTTGCTTTTCCAAGTTTTCAACAATTCAAAATTTTATCAAATGGATGTAAAATCTGCTTTCCTCAATGGTGATCTAGAAGAAGAAGTTTATTTAGAATAGCCAAAAGGATTCATTCTTAGAAGTTATGAAAAACTTGTTTGAAAACTTAAAAAGGATTTATATGGTTGCAAATAGGCTCCTCGTACATGGTACTATCGTCTTAAAAAATATCTTCAAGAACAAGGTTTCATAAAGGGATCTGTTGATAGTAACTTATACACACAAATTGAGAATGATAAATTATTAATTATTGTTGTGTATGTTGATGACATCATTTTTAGAAGTAATGAAGAGTCCATGAATCATAAATTTCCTTCTGTTATGCAACAAGAATTTGACATGTCATTACTTAGGGAACTAACACATTTTCTTCGCTTACAAGTGTAACAAGCGACAGATGACATATTTCTATTACAAGAAAAATATCTTAAGAAAGTTCTGAAGAAGTATGGGATGGAAGATTGAAAATTTGTGAGTACTCCAATGGTAACTGGATGTAACCTTAGTTCTCATGATGATTCTCCCATGGTGAATCAACCAGAGTATAGATCCATGATTAGAAGTTTGCTTTATTGATCTAAAAGGAATGTATTGGTTTACTGTGCTAAGTGTCCTTTCAATTATAAAACATGTACAATTTGTTTCCATTTCTTTGCTTAATGAATGAGTAATTTAACCATGAAACATAGATGAATTTGTGAGTTTTAAGCATGTAAATAAGCCTAAATAACACTGAAAAACACTATATAATAGAGAAATAACATCACAAATAAGATTTACATAGCAGGCATGATGAAGTAGTTCACCCCTCCTGGGCTACATCTGCTAGTCCAGATCCCAATGTCATGTCCCTCTTTGTCTGTTGTGTAACCAACTCCAAAAATAGAAGAAATGAGATATCAACGCCTTAGAAATAAGCCACTTCGAGGGGGAAACCTCCAATACATTACATGAATGAACAATTCTTGGATGATACAATTTACAAAACCTCCTTTCTATATATAGGAGTCCATGGGGCCATAATGTAATCCTAGTGGGCCCAATGTAATCCTAGCCGACCTAACAATAATAATTTAAGGGCACAATAATAACAAAATGGGGGTTACAAGGGTACACTAATAACAATAAGGGGTTTACACTAACAATAATAAGGGGCTATACTAGTGATATAGGGACCTAACATGCCCCTCTCCTTCAAAAAAAAAGTGTTGTCCTCAACACTTGAGTAGCTCCGGGTGCTTCTGTATAAAATTCTCATCCTCCCATGTAGAATCTTCAGTGGGTAAGTTCTTCCACTCGATGAGATACTCTGAAATTGATCGATTCCGTAGCTGTCGAGTTCTTGTTTCCGTGACCGCTTCAGGTTCCAATATGATTTTTCCTTCCTCATCAAGTTCTGGAAATATTGTTTGAACTGGAATATTTTCACCTATAACCTTCTTTAAGCATGAAACATGGAAAATTGGATGTACTCGCGAAGAAGAAGGAAGCTCCAATTTGTATGCCATAGTACCAATCTTTTGCAACACCTTGTAAGGACCATAGTACTTTGGCGATAATTTATTATCCTTCTTAGCTTGCTTGAGGGACATTTGTTTGTATGGTTGTAGCCGTAAAAATACCCAATCTCCTACATCAAAACTTCTCTCGCTGCAATGTTTATATGCCTGTTGTTTCATTCGATTTTGTGCCAAATTAAGGTTATCCTTTAAGAGTTGGAGAACTTCTTGCTGATGCTCGATGTGATCTTCCACTGCTTGAACCTTCGAATTTTCCCTTAAAGATGATGTGATCGATGGTGGATGATATCCATAAAGTGCCATAAATGGGGTCATTTTTGCTGCCGTATGGAAGGAAGTGTTATACCACCATTCCACGAGAGGTAACCACTTGACCCATTGTGTTTGTTTTTCAGATACAAAACAACGAAGATATCCTTCCAAACATTTATTTACTATCTCAGTTTGACCATCAGATTGAGGATGATAAGATGAGCTATGAGCTAATTGAGTACCCAAACAAGAAAATAACTCCGTCCAAAAATTTACCGTAAAAATGGGATCTCTGTCGCTCACAATAACCCTTGGGCTTCCATGTAGCTTTTGAATTCTGTCCACAAATGTAGTAGCAACTGTACTTGCTTTAAATGGATGAGATAATGCACAAAAGTGTGCATACTTGGTAAGTCTATCAACTACCACCATGATTACATTCTTGCCTTCGGACTTCAGTAAACCTATGATAAAATCCATTGAAATCTCCTCCCAACGTTGACTTGGAATGGATAAAGGTTGTAGAAGTCCCGGGGTCTTAATTGTCTCCACTTTATTCTGCTGGCAAACCAAACATTTCGCCACAAACTTTTGAATATCAGATTTAAGGCCATCCCAAAAAAAATCTTCCTTCACCCTGTGGTAAGTTTTTAAAAATCCCGAGTGTCCTCCTAAAGGAGAAGTGTGCAATTCCAGAAGAATCTTTTGTTTCAGTTGGGAATTCTTACAAGGATATAAGCGATCTTTGTACCATAAGGAATCATTTTTCCAACTAAATGTATCAGATGTACTAGGATCTTGCTGCAACTTTTGAATGAGTGTCCATACATCTTTGTCCTTCTTCCATTCATCTCTTGCTTCGGTTATCCAATCTAATTGGATAATAGAAATGGCACAAAGCAATGCTTCCACCTCTTCATTCTTTCTTGAGAGTGCATCTGCAACAACATTAAGCTTTCCTTTTTTGTAGATTATTTCAAAGTCATAACCCAACATCTTTGTGACCCATTTTTGCTGCTCTTCCGAAGATAGTCTTTGTTCCAAAAAGTGTTTAAGACTATCATGATCAGTTTTTACCTTGAAGTGTCTTCCCATTAGGTAAGTTCTCCATTTCTTTAGTGCATGCAGTATTGCTAACATTTCCTTTTCATAAATAGGTTTTTGTAAATACTTTCCTTTGATTGGACGACTTTCAAAAGCAATGGGTCTTCCTTCCTGCATTAAAACAGCACCAATTCCATTTCCTGAGGCATCACATTCCACAATAAAGGTTTTTGTGAAGTCCGGCGTAGCTAAGACCGGTGCTAGGCACATTGCCTCTTTAAGACATTCAAAGGCCTTAGTTGCTTCAGGAGTCCATGAAAATGCATCTTTCTTCAATAATGTTGTTAGAGGTGCTGCTATTCTCCCATAATTCTTAACAAACTTGCGATAATACCCCGTTAACCCGAGAAATCCTCGCAACTGATTTATGGTTGTGGGGACTTTCCATTCCTTAATGGCTTTAATTTTGTTAGGGTCTACCTTAACACCCTCGTGAGATACAATATGACCCAAATATTCCACCTCTTGTACTCCAAAGAAACATTTGGATGTTTTTGCATATAATTGTTTCTCCCGCAATAGTTTGAGCACCCTGTCAACATGTTCAACATGATCCTTCCAAGACCTGCTGTAGATTAGTATATCATCAAAAAATACTAGCACAAATTTTCTAAGGAAGGGTTTGAAAATGGAATTCATCAAACCCTTGAAATGTAGAAGGTGCATTGGTAAGGCCAAAAGGCATGACCAAAAATTCATAATGACCCTCATGAGTTCGAAATGTTGTTTTTGGAATATCTTCAGTTTTCATTCTAATTTGATGATATCCTGAACGAAGATCCAACTTGGTAAAATAAATTGCTCCATGTAATTCATCCAATAATTCATCAATCACAGAAATGGGAAATTTATCTTTAATGGTGAGCTTATTGAGCTCCCTATAATCCGGACACATTCACCATGATCCATCCTTCTTGTGTACCAATACTACAGGAGCAGAGAAAGAACTTTGAATAGGTTGAATTATACCCGCCTCTGACATTTCTTCAATCATACGTTCAATTTCGCTCTTTTGGACGTAAGGATATCTATAAGGCCTTATGTTTGGAGGAACACTTCCTGGAATCAAATGAATAGCATGATCATGATCATGAACAGGTGGGAGTCCTTTGGGAGTTTCAAACACCTTGGAATGATTGTCCAAGACTTGTTGGAGATCTGCAGAAATAGATGATTTTGATGTTGGAACTTCTAGTGAGCATAATTGTGCAATTACGCCTCGCTGTTCTTTCTTTAGAAGCTTTGTCATGACATTAGAGCTTATTATCCTTCCTCGCTTCCCCGCAATACCCCGTAATTCGACTTCCTTTCCTTCTGAAAAAAATTTCAAGAAAAGTTCTTGAAAATTAAAAGCTACCGTCCCCAAAGATTGTAACCATTGTACTCCTAGTACAACATCAACACCTCCCATAGGAATGGAAAGCATTGGACTTGTCAACACATATTACCCCATGGTTAGCTTGATATTATGGCATTTTCCAGAGCAATTTATAGTTCCTCCATTTGCAACCATCACTTGACATTCTGGTGCTGGGTATAAGAAACAATTTAATTCCTTGGCTACCTTACAATGAATAAAATTATGGGTGCTACCTGAATCAATCAACACTATTACCCTTTTCTTCTTGATCTGTCCTACTATCTTGAAAGTTTGAGGAGTGGTAATTCCGGCCAGTGCATTACATGATATGGTCGGATTCATTTCTTCCTCTTCTATGGCTGGTTCCTGGTGTATATCCTCTTCTTTTTCATTTTCTTCTTCTTCTTAAAAATCTATGTTAAATAATTTCTTTTCAGCACACTTATGACCTTTAGTGTATTTGCTATCACAACTGTAGCAAAGCCCTTTTTGCTCTTTTTTCTTCCAATTGTTGTGGTGTCAACCTTGTAGGTTGTGGAAATCTAGGCATAGAAACACTTCCTTCTTTATAGAATTGAGTGGTAGGCTTCCTTGTCGCCATAATTTTACATTCAACTTTTCTTGCCAACCTGAATGCCTTCTCCAATGAATCAGGTTCCAAAACACGAACTTCATGTTGGATTTTATCCTTTAGAGTACCTATGAAGAGATCAATCCTGTGTTCCTCTGGAATATCAGTTACCCTTATATTCAATTTTTGGAAGTCCTCAATGTGCTGCCCCACTAAACCCTTTTTTTTTAGATTTATCAATTGGCTAAAGAAGGTGTTGCTCTTTGTATCCTCATAATGTGCTATCATTTCCTCCGTAAAAATTGACCAAGTGACAATTTTTTTACGGGAGTAAAGCCATTGATACCATACAAATGTATTTTGTTCTAAATGTAAAGTTGCAATGCGTACCTTTTGTGTGTTTTGCACGTTATGGAGATCAAAATATTGCTCCATCCGTAGTATCCATGTTAGAGGATCCTTTCCATAAAACTTCCTCATATCCATCTTTGGAATATGGTGGTTCTTCCCGCCAACATTAGAGTTTATGAAATCACAATTAACATTTATTTTGTTCTCATCATGAGGTTCTTCTACTATCTTTTCACCATTAGGAAACCTTTCTTGTATAAACTTTGCCAAACCTTCCATGTCTGCTTTTAGAAAATTCTTCATGTTTTCCATTTTCTCATCGATCTTAGCTTCCATGTCATCAATCTTAGCTTCCATGCCCACTTCCATGCCATCCATCTTAGCTTCCAAACCAATCATCTTAGCTTCCACGCCTTTCTTCAAACCATCCATCTTAGTTTCCACGCCTTTCTTCAAAACTTCCATTTCATTTTTTGTTGTTCTTTACGAGAGCGAAATTTGCTCTTGTAATTTTGATATGTCATGTTGCCATTCTTCATCTTCATGAGTCATAGTAGAGCCTTATGAAGGCTTAATGGGTGTTGAATTCTTTTTAGGGGCCATTTTAGAATCCAATAATGATATCTATTCTACAATACTCCCTTGGGATCAATTTAACTTGATTATTCAAACAAGACTTGTGCAATTTGAAAAAAATACACACCTCTTTCTTGCTTTGAGGAGCTCGATCTTGAAATTGTATTATCTCTGTGATTGTAGATCTTCAATATCTGAAATTCAGCACTATAGTAGCCCTCTGAATTTTATTTTGAATGCCACAGGTATGACCTGATTTGGATTCTCCAAGACAAAGTTGTGTCCAATCTCCCACAATGACCTAATTATGGACTGGTTCAGTAGAGCGAACGTGTACGACTTTCCACATGTCACTGTTTCATCCTTTGTTTCTGAAATTGATAGCCAATAAACTATAGTCTGTGTAATTGCGACCACTTTTTACGACACTCCAAACTGATGCCCAGAGAGAGAGTTATTGAACTTTTCCCACGATCACCTATTTGAGATGCAAATCAGGAGCCTGAAAAAGCACTACCTTCCACAGATCATATCTCCAAAAATATTTCGAAACAAGCTCTGAAAGTTTTTGAAACATTTCCTCAGGATTTCAGCTTCGTACCATATGAATTTCAGATTCTGAACCTTCGTAGAAAAAAATTTATAGCGAAAATTCCACGATGACCTGTTTAGGAGCTTGAAACAAGACCTAACTTCCACAGATGATATCTCCGAAAATATTGCGAACCAAGCTCTGAAATTTTTATACAAGCTTCCTCAGGATTTCAGCTTCGTACCATAAAACTTTTAGCTTCTGAAACTTCGTAGAAAAAACGTTATAGCGAAAATGCCACGATGACCCGTTTGGAGCAGAGAAACCCTAGAATCCAAACCTCTGATACCAAATGTTGTGTAACCAACTCCAAAAATAGAAGAAATGAGATATCAACGCCTTAGAAATAAGCCACTTCGAGGGGGAAACCTCCAATACATTACATGAATGAACAATTCTTGGATGATACAATTTACAAAACCTCCTTTCTATATATAGGAGTCCATGGGGCCATAATGTAATCCTACTGGGTCACAATGTAATCCTAGCCGACCTAACAATAATAAGGGCACAATAATAACAAAATGGGGGTTACAAGGGTACAATAATAACAATAAGGGGGTTACACTAACAACAATAAGGGACTATACTAGTAATATAGGGACCTAACATTGTCATTATGCTCAAAATTTAAAATAAATATGTTTACAAGCCTTAAATGGTTGTTTTCTTTGCACTAGTGGCTCCATAATTCTTCAATTATTCTAGGTAGAGTCTTATTTCACCCAAAATGGTCAAAATTGACCTCTCTAGCCATTTTCTCAATGACAGCTACAAATGCTCCTCTAAATGTGGAGAAATGTAGTTTAAATGCAATTAAAATGGAAAAAACCGCCAAATTTTAGTGGCTCTCCAATTTTCCCTCAGTACAAACCATTTCATATTAAATTTTATGGTTAAGGGTGGGGGTGGATACATGACGACCACCATCCCCCCCCCCCCCCCCCCACACCACAAACTTCGCGATTAGGCAACCCCCGCATTAAACATTTTGGATGTGGAATCGTGTAGTGGAGGAGTTCCACTTAACCTCTGGCACTCCCGATGGAACTGACATGTGACCAATTGTAAGTTTTAATTACTACCATATTGAATGGTTATGGGACCGTTGGAGTGCAACCGCATGGAAAAATTTGGGTGAACTTGCATGTGATAATCGTAAGTTTTAAATTCCGTGAGTTTTACGAATGTCAGAGTTATAAAAAATGTCACGGTTACATGTCATGTGAACACCACTTGGGCCGCCAATGGTTAAGGTTAACGTAGCTGCCAATTATACAAGTTACAGTTTAATGTCATATGACCACTCCATTCGGGTCACCGACGGGTTGAGACCGTCGGTGGTCCCCCCCACAACTTACCAACATTTGGTCGAAGTCGTGGTAACCCTGGAGGTCACGAGGTCGAACCCCCTAGACTCTAATATAATTTTACACAACTGTTCAGGGGACACGTGGCAACCTCTGGTCTGGCCACGTGTCACCCATATAATGAGCCACAAAATAATCGTACAACCCTATCAACGTCCCAGAACATGACGCTTGGTGAAACCTAATTGGATTAGGAAAACATAATATTCTAAGGGATATTCCATTTTTTGCTAACTGTACCTACATGCTGACTGACCATCCCAGTCACTCCTATCACAAAATTTTAGCTGTTTGGGAAATCAATCAGAATGCAATATCTCCCTCATATAACATCGCTTTTTCACGCCATTCATGACACCGAAATCAGAACAACGAGATATACCTGATCGCTGAGGTTCGGTATAGTTTCGAGCACTTTCAATTTTGAGAAAAATTTATGATCTCCTGATCACACCTCCCCATTGGGAATATTTTGGAACCCAAAATATCTCTAGATTACTGAATATGAAGATGAGGAGGCTGTGCCCCCATTCTTCCAATATTTATCCATTGAAATTTTCCTAATTTCATTAATTGGAGGTTTTCATGAAAAGACAAATTTTTCCTTGATTCCGTCGACCATTTATTGCTTTCCTATCATACAAGTAAGGAATTCCCAACACCATACCTGTTATGTCAAGTGGAACCACATCTAACTCAACTGTGTCAATGAAATGTGCACTTATTTCAAACCTCAATATGCACTTCTTTGAAACCTCTAAATTTTCATCTTTACAAATCCACCCAAGTGGATATGGTTTTAGATGTGGAATGGTCTCAAGATTAAGTTTCTTGACCAAGTCTTCAGAGGTTAAATTTTCTTGTGACCCACTGTCAAAAAATGTGTCAACCTTGGTATGTTTGGATATGAATCTCACATGAAATAGTTCAATTCTCCCTTCTTCATTTGGAGCTTATATGTGATAGTTAGATGTACTAGAACTGGGTTTAGTTTCAATCTCTTTCCCCAAGTTCATGTTATTTAGTCCCGTGGCTATAATTTTTGTTTCATCTCTTGAAGCTGACCCTAATTCTTGTTCAGCTATAACAACAATTTTTCCTTTCTATTTGGCTTTCAAGCTATCTGATTTCAATTCTAGATGAAGTTTCCAACGGTGGTCTTAATCATGGCTAGTTTCGAATAGTTTTTTCAAAATAATTCTCCCTTCTCTTTCCTGATATTTGCATTCCTCTTTTTCTTCCATTTACTTTTAAACTCATTTTCCTCATTCTCATCTATGTTTTGTTTTCCCCTTGCCTCCAAGTGTGTGGCTTGTACACAAACTTCATCTAGAATTGTAGGGTTAAACATGAGGATAGTATGTGTTAGGTAGCTATGTAAGCCTCCTATATACTTGAGCAAAGTGTCTTGGCTCTGAAAATCTACCCCTGATAAGAGAGCTCTTCTCCTAAATTCTTGAGTGTAAACTTGTACATTTTGTCCTTTCAATTGTTTAAAATTTTTCCAGTCCATTATGGCTTTCTGCATGTGATCTAATGGATAAAACTATTGTTTTATTGGAGAAATTAAATCAATCCATGATATGATAATCTTATCATGCTTCTTGATCTCCTCCTTTGTCTTGGATTCCCACCAAACAAGTGCTGCACCTTCCATTCACAATGAAGCTAGTTGGATTTTGGTATCATTGATCTGGATTTATGTAGGAACACAAAATAATAAACATATAACCATAAATACAAAGATGCAGTGGAAATAACACTTCATTTCATTAATATCAAAGAACTAAAATTTGCTTACAGACAAAATGAAAATAAAACTAGCTATGGCGCTAGTAGCTATCTCTGAGAAGAGATGTGGTGGCTACAGGCCTCTGAACTGAGTTACAATGAGGCTCGAGGGCCTATTTATTATTTAGAAACAATGGGAAATCCTAAACAGACAAAACCCTAACCATAGGAGATGAAGCGCCAAAACTATGGGCCCCGTTTGGGTAAATTGGTGTTTCAACTTCCTAGGGGTGTAACTTTGGCATATGATCTTCGTTTGACGTGTAAAATACCTCGTTAGAAAGATCTAATCCGAGGAATACAAATTTTTAATGAGAAACATCGGTCCATGGACCCATATTTCTCTTAGTGTTCCCAAAAAACGTCTTTTATAGCCTCAAAAGGGCTCGGAAGTTCAAGACCCAAAAAACTGCTAGAAATAGTAAGTTGTGCTGAAACTGAAAAACTGAAAGAGACAATGGTGGGGCCCCAAGTGGAATAGGTAGGTGACCACCAATATCCACCTGGATAATTCCTCCCCCCTTAGGAAGCAATGGTCCCCATTGCATTAAGTTCCTCCATGAGATGAGGAAATTTCTGTTGAAGTTGGTCCCTGGTGAACCACTTTCCTTGGTGTAGGATTTGGCCAGCTTTGACAACTCGATACAGTTGAATCGTCTATTGGAGAGTGTTCTTGATTTGAATTTACATGATACAATCTATGGTGGCATGTTCCATGCAATCTGGATTTAACTCTGTTGGTGTGAGTTGTTCTGCAATGTCAGAGGTGTCCAGTAGAGGTGGGAAGTAAGGACGAAGGCGGTCCACATTGAATACTGGGTGCAGACCAAGGAATGGTGGAATATTGAGCTCAAAGGAATTGTTCCCTACAGCCTTGGTGATGGTTTATATCCCGTATAGGAGCGGGCGAAGCTTACGGTGGGGTCCAGTGAGGCACTCCTTCTACAAATGTAGCCATACTTTGTCGCCCACTTGGAAGTTGTGTGGCACCTGTTGTTGATCATGGAATTTCTTGTACTTAGCATTGGCTCTGTCCAATATTTCATGAACCTATTGGTGGATGTGTTGAATGCACTTGCTGAGGCTATTTTATTTTTTGACTTCAGACTGGACATGAGCCGAATCAGCCTGAGTAGTCACAAATGGCATGGCTACGTCAATGGGACATAGTGGCTGGAATCCCAAGCCCACATGAAAGGGGCTATGGCCAATTGAACTGTGGAGAGCCTGATTATAACTATTTTGTACATAGGGGAGGATCTCATCCCATGTGCGTGGATGCTTTGAATTGTACATGTGCAGAATGTGCACAATCATTCTGTTGACGACCTCTGTCTGGCCATCTGTTTGGGGCTAGAAAGCTGTGGACTTGGTGAGTTTGGTGTCTAGCATTGACCAGAGGCTATAGTGAGCTTGGTATCCAACATCGACCAGAGGCTGGACCAAAATGTGCTGAGGAACCTGCTATCCCGATCTGATATGATAGACTGTGGGATCCCAAAGTGCACCCACACTCGTTCAAAGAAGAGTTTAGCAGTGGCTTCTGCTGTGATATTCTTCTTGCGGGCCGCCATAATGGCCATCTTCGAGAATCTGTCGACAACCACAAAAACACAGTCATTTCCTTGCTTAGTAGAAAGCAGGCCCGACATGTAATCCATGGATATGGATTCCCAAGGTCGACTAGGGGTAGGTAGAGGAATATATAGGCCTTGCTTCTTGATGGTCGGTTTGGCAATGGCACAAGCAGTGCAGGATCTGATGTGCTTCTCGACATCCTTTCGAAGGTTCGGCCAATAGAAATGCTTCTGTAGTATTGCTACTGTTTTCTCGACCCCGAAATGCCCAGCGACTCGACTGTAGTGTGCTTCCCATATCATCTTGGCACGCTCGCTTGAAGGAACACAAAGGTGTCCCAGGTGACATAAAAGTGCATCTTGGAGTTGAAAATTTGGAACTTGTGTGCCCCCTAAGAGTGCCTTGTAAGTGTGGCCGAATTCTGGGTCACTCTCATAGAGAAGCGGCCAATCAGAAGTCTCGTGCCCACAAGAGTTGAGCACGGTGGTGAGCGCCACGATCGGTGGTCGGCTGAGGCAGTCTGCAACATTATTGGTGCTACCCTTCTTGTACTTGATGTTCAAATAAAACTGTTGCAGATATGTGGACCACTTCTGATGGCGATCATTCTGCAACTTCCCTTGTGTCTGTATGAACTGCAGGGGCCGGTGGTCTGTGTGGATGATTGTTTCCTTCCCCAAAATGTAATGCTTCCATTTTCGACAGGCTTGCACAATGGAATACATTTCTTTATCATAGGTGGGATACTTGCGAACTGTCTCAGACAATGTCTCATTGTGATATGCCACTGGATGTCCCTGTTGAGTAAGAACTGCCCCAATAGCATAGTCGGAGGCATCTGTCTCGATCTCAAATGGCTGTTGCAAGTCTGGTAATGTGAGCACTGGGGCAGAACAGAGGCGATTTTTCAATTCTGTGAACGCCTTCTGTTGAGGTTCCGACCAAAAGAATTTTGCTCTCGCTCCTCCCTTGGTGACTTGACTCAAGGGCCAAGTGATATGAGAGAATCCCAACACGAACCTTCGGTAGAAATTAGCAAGACCCAGAAAGCTACGAAGCTCTGTTATAGTGGTTGGGGCTGGCCAATCCCGAATGACTTGGATCTTGGCTAGATCCACATGCACCCCCCTTTCATCAATAATGTATCCCAGATATTGAACCTGGGTCATGCCAAAAGTGCACTTCTCGAAATTGGCACACAACTTGTGTTGCCGCAGTGTTTGGAGGACTTGTCGGATGTGGTGAAGGTGCTCTTCCCAAGTCTGGCTGAAGATCAGAATGTCATCCAAGTACACCACTAAAAATGAGTTGGTGAATGGCCGCAAGATGTCTTCCATCATCCTCATGAAGGTTGAGGGATCATTTTTCAACTCGAAAGGCATGACTAGCCATTCGAAAAGGCCTTCCTTGGCTTTGAAGGCAGTCTTCCACACATCGAAGGGTTCAATTGGTACCTGGTGATACCCAGACTTCAGGTCGATCTTGCTGAAATATTTTGCACCTTTTAGTTGGTCCAGAAGGTCATTAATCCGTGGGATTGGGTACCTATTCCGGACAATGATCTTGTTCAGCGCCCGATAGTCAATACATAGTCTCCACGTCCCATCCTTCTTCTGTACCAACACGATCGGGCTCCCACAGGGCGATGAACTTGGTCTGATGTGACCTTTCTGCAACAGCTCCTGAATCTGCCTCTTGATTTCATCATTCTCCAGAACAGAGTGCCGATAGATCGGTCCATTGGGTAGCGGCGCACCTGGGGTCAAATCAATCGGGTGCTTGACCTGACAGTGCAGAGGAACCCCTGTGGGTGAGGTGAAGATGTCCCCGTACTCCTCCACAACCTTATCCATTTGTTGTTGTCGTGCAGAGGGGCCCTGTCTGGAGGTCGTGGCCACATTCTTCTTCTTGCCCTGGGGGCGGATCATCAGGAAAACGAATTTCCTGGTTTGGGAAATGAGCTTACTGCATTGTTTTGCAGTAACCAAAGAGATAGCGGCAAGAGGTGGTACCTCTGGTATCCTGTACAACTTATTTCCCAAAGTAACAATAACAGCACGAGGTCGAGACTCATACACAGCATGACGCTTCCACAAGTATGGTTGTCCTAATAATACATCAGAAACATCAATAGGAGCAACATCACATAATGCCTCATCCGTGAAGGGCTTGATGCTATAGGGAAGGCGACACTGCTGGCTGACGCGGAGATCTCGTCCTTGGTGAAGCCACCCGATGGTGTATGGATGTGGGTGAGCTGTGGTCGGCAAGCCCAACCGCTTCATGGCGTCTGCTGAAATGAGGTTCTTTTGGCTCCCATTGTCGACAATGAACTGTACCCGGGAGCCCTTTACCCACATCTGGGAGTGGAAGAGACGTTCCTCCTCCTCTGGATCTTCCGGTTCCTCCTTTTGGATCTTTGCAGTGGCAACAGTGGCGTTGGGCTTCGCATCAATAATCTGTTTCCCTTTTTCATTCGCCTTTTCAGGTTCTGATTCGGAGTCAGAGCATGCATCTGACTCAGAAGCCCTCATCTCGGCCACTAGCGACTGCTTGGCCCGGCACTCACTTGTGTTGTGAGTGGAGCTCTTATGGAACTCACACCACTTTCCCGTGTCCTTCTTTGGCTTTGCGGTGCTGTTCTTTTCTTGTGGCTTTGACGGGTTGTCTTTAGCCGCCATGCCTTGGCTCTGTCCTTTGTTCTGCGGTTTGGAAGCACCTTTCCCTTGCTTTTTATTCGCAGATCCAAAGTCTCGCTTCTTCTGCTTGAATTTCTGCTCAATCTTGGCAGCATACCGGTATGCCGTACCAAGCGAGGAGATGTCAAGGAACTCCATTTCCTCCTGAATGTATTTGTGCAGACAACTACGATACTTTAGCACCAGATGTTTCTCTGAATCTTTGATACCCAACTTTGTGCACAGGGTATGGAACAGATTCGTCAGCTCATGCACATCTTGATCCCTTTGTTGTCGCAGCGTGGTCCATTGTATGTACTTGTCCTCATAGCTCCCCACGGGATAGTACTATTCCTTGACGGTGTCTCGGAAAGAATTCCAAGTTGGTACGGCCGAGAACAGAGAGGGTTCTGTCTGGTCCTTGTTCTCACAGTGGGTTTCCCACCAGTCCTTAACATGGGGGGTAGCTTTGAGGAGTGCAAAAATAATCTTCTCCCGGTCTGAAAAGTCATGAACAGAGAAATATCCTTCTAATAGATTCAACCATCTATCTACGGCATCTGCGTCTATTTGACCCTCAAATATGGGAATGTAAAAATTTACTTGTACCTTAAAAGGAGTCGCACCTCCAGAGTGGTTGCTGGATGCAGATGCGCCGTCGGTGGGCAGCCGTTGAAGGATCTGAGCAAAGTTATCCATCATCGCGTTCCTTTGTTTTTGGAGGGCCTCCTCGAGCAATATTTTGATAGGATCTCCTGCTCCCTCATCTTTCTTTTCGTCCCCCATGGGCGTCCATCGAGGTTTGCGAGGCTGATCTTGCAAAGGTTCCACCAGATCAAGCCCTAGCTCCTTATAACCCGACCTCGTTGGGGACAAGAATGGAAATAAAACTAGCTAGGGCACTGGTAGCTATCTCTGAGAAGAGATGTGGCGGCTACAGGCCTCTGAACTGAGTTACAATGAGGCTCGAGGGCCTATTTATTATTTAGAAATAATGGGAAATCCTAAACAGCCAAAACCCTAACCCTAGGAGATGAAGCGCCAAAACTATGGGCCCCGTTTGGGTAAATTGGTGTTTCAACTTCCCAGGGGCGTAACTTTGGCATACGATCTTCGTTTGACGCGTACCATACCTCGTTAGAAATATCTATCCGAGGACTACAGATTTGGAATGAGCAACATCAATCCATGGACCCATGTTGCTCTCCGTTTTCCCAAAAAACGTCGTTTAGGGCCTCAAAACGGCTTCGGAAGTTCAAGACCCGAAAAACTGCTAAAAATAGTAAACTGTGCCGAAACTGAAAAAATGAAAGAGACAATCGTGGATCCCCAAGTGGAATAGGCGGGTGACCACCAATATCCACCTAGATCAAGCATCCTCTATGATAATTCCCATTAAATAATATTTGAGACATGTAACATTTGTGAGCAGAAGCATTCAATCCAATAATTCCCTTGTCTTCAAGAGTTTAAGGCTATATTTCAAGAGGCCAATGAAGGTACAAAACCAATATGATTTATGGCCCAAAAGAAACCTTGGCCCCATCGATCGACTAGAAACACACACCAATAACCATTTTTATATCCTCCTCCTTCTATAACCTTTAGCTGGTATCCTTCTATAACTTAGCCACCATGGCCACCTCAAATGAAAATCCAAGCATGAGTTCCAATATGGAGAGGACCCTCTTTCTATAGGAATATGACCTAAGTTGCAAAAGGTTTCCACAAAAACTTCAGTTAACTTCAAATCAACCCCCTCATGCTCAAACTCAACAAAGACCTCAACTGTTACCTCAACCCATGCCTAACCCAAATTATAAATTAGCTAAACCTACCTACAATGTTGAGCTACCCTTTATCCCTGCTTACAATTTGTCATCAATGGACTGTGGAGAAATTAATTTACATTCTGGAAAGGTGCTCCAAAATCAGACCTCGCATATTATTCAAGAAAAGGATGACGAGGACACCTCTCTAGAACTAGGTGTACCTTCTCCTACAATTCAGAATACATTAACCACTAAAAAATCTCTTGAAAAGGGGCTTATTCATTTTCCTAAGAGATTAAGCCTGGAAAAGCCCCTGGTACAACTAAATTTGATATTATAGGTGAATTAAAAGACTTGTGTGTAAAAATCCCATTAGTTCAAGCCATAATGGATGTTACTATATATGCGAAAGTAGTACGAGAGCTATGTTTGAATAAAATAAGAAGGAAAAAAAATACCCTAAGACTATTCAAGTCATAGGAAAATTATCCAACTTGATGTTAAAAAAGGTGGTTACAACAAAATATGGAGACCCAGGGAGCCATTTTGTGACAGTTAAGAATAGTAATCTCCCTATAGCGAATACCTTGATTGACCCAGGGGTAGATATTAATGTAATAACCCAAGTAATTATGGAGAATCTCTTCTGGGAATACAATAATATGAAGGGTATCTCTCCTAACCTTTGTATTCATCATATTTTTTTAAAATATGATACTTGACCTTTTAGACAACATCAGAGAAGGATGAATCCCGCTTTGAAGGAAATTGTGAAAGAAGGGTTGCAAAAACTATTGAATTCCAACTTTATCTATCATACCTCTAATAGTAAATGAGTTTCCCCTTTGGTTACTGTTTCCAATAAGAGTGGAAAATGGTGAATATGAATTGAATATCATGAATTAAATAAGGCTACTTTGAAATATTACTTTTCATTACCCTTTATTTACCAAGTCCTAGATACCCTAGCTTGGAATAATTTTTTCTCTTTTCTGCATGCGTTCAGTGGCTATAACCAGATTCAAATGGCCCCTAAAGATAATTAAAATAATACCTTCACTAAGCCTGTGGGGTACATATGCATACTGAGTACTTCCATTTTGGTTGTGTAATGCTCCAACTACCTTCCAATGGGATATTCTTGGTATATCTTAGATCTAACCCATGATTGTGTCAAAATTTATATGGACGACTTTAATGTCTATGGAGATACATTTGAAGAAGCATTAAAAAATGTAGAAAATAATCCTTAGAAAATATAGAAAAAGTGTTAATACATTGTCAAGAAACTAATCTCATTCTTAGTAATGCAAAGTGTCAGATGCTCCTTAATTAGGGGATCGTATTAGGACACTATTTTTCATGCAAAGGAACCAGATTGTACCCTACCAATATACAAGTTATCCTGAAGCTTTTTATCCCTAATACACAAAAGTATGCCTGCATATTTTTGGGATTTGTGGGATATTGTCATAGATTTATAGAAAAATACGCTAAGATAACATCTCCCCTTCTTCATCTTTTGACTAAGACTGCAAAATTTTCCTAGAATGAACAATGCCAACAAGATTTTGATGCACTTAATTAAATGAAAGTAGTCCACTAATCCTATCCTTCGAGGACCTAATTTGTATTTACCTTTTCATATCCACACCGATGCTTCATACATGACCATTAGGGTTATATTGGGACAAAAAGAAGATAAAAAAACTTATGCCATTTAATACATTAGTAAGAATCTAACCTTAGTAGAGTTAAACTATACCATCACTAAAAAGGAATTCCTTGTTGTATTTCATGCGATCAACAAATTTTGACATTACATTACTAGATACCATGTTTTTGTGCAGAATGATCATTTGGTCATCCAATATCTCATGAACAAACCTATAACCCATGGTCAAGTGACCAGATGGTTACTTCTTCTGCAAGAACTTGACATTACAATTATTAATAAACCCAGAAGAGAAAATGTTGTTGCAGACTTTTTATCAAGACTATATAATGAAGATAAATTTGATTGTATAGAAGATGTTTTTCCTAAAGAGAATTTTTTTTCCTTGTCTACTAAAGTACCTTGGTTCATAGATATTGTTAACTATTTGGTTGCATGAAGACTTCCATAAAATTTATCGCCTAGAGAGCGACTAAAAGTCGTAAGATATGGTGCTAAATACTCTTGGATTCATGGATGTTTATTTCAAACTGGGCCCGATCAAGTGATAAGATGATGTGTCCAGGAGGATGAAATTTATGACATTTTAAAAGACTGTCATGATGAGCCTTGTGGAGGGCACTTCGTAGATAATAGGAATGAAAACAAAGTTATGAGACAAGGTTATTATTGGAATACGATTTTCAGGGATGGAAAGAAATATGTTAAGAGCTATGAAAAGTGTCAAAGAATGGGAAATCGAATACAGTTTGATGAGATTCCACTGCAACCTTATATTATGTTGGAACCCTTTGAGAAGAAGGCCCTTGACTTTGTGGAGCCAATTAAATTACCATCAAGGTAGAATCCATACATCTTGGTATGTATGAATTATGTAACTAAGTGGGTGGAGGAAAAGGCCTTACCAAATGAAACATAAGAGGAAGTGGTTGATATATTTGTTCAATTTTTTGTACCTCAGGAAATTTTCATGCACCAAGGAACTCAAATCACCTCCAAACATATTCAAAATATCACTGAAAAGTTCAAGTTAAGCATTTTATGTCTAACCCTTACTATCCGTAGGATAGTGGAAAGGTTGAGGCTACCAATAAGTTACTGGAAACCATCCTAAATAAAAATGTGCAACAACATCATAAATACTGAGCTAAAAAGCTTCCAGAAGCCTTATGGGCTTATTGAATCACCTGGAGGAACACTACCGGTTTCACTCCAAATGAGCTTGTGTATGGAAAAATGGCGTTCTCCTTATTGAATTTGAGATTAAAACATTAAGTATTTCTTTGCAAGTGGGAATGGAGTTTTCTTGTTATATCCCTCAACTTAAGGATTTCATTGTAATAAAATGTGCGTAAGTTAAAATTATAATTTAGTATGCTACATTAAAAACATATACACATTTAATTATCACTAATTTTGTTGATAATAACTAATATAAAATTGTTTTTGTAAAATTGTAATCATGTTTTTATGTTATGAATAAAGAAGAAATTGGAAAATTAATGGTTGAATTACAGATGTTTGAAATATGGAAAAGGCTGCAATTTAATTAAAAAATATATATTATCCATTAACAACTCCTAGGCATTTAATCTGGGTGATTATGTTGAAATATGTTGTCATTGATGGCAACAGGGTGATGGAAACATATTGATCATTTTTTTCAATAGGTGGCACACGTGTGAAAGAAGGTCTCAAAAAACATACATAAGGAGCAACGTGGTAGCATAATGGTTCAGAGACTTTGGATCCATTTTTGGAGCAGAAAATCATCTTAGAATTAGGTGAAACCCACTTAGATGGAAATATCTCAGAAAAATAGTTGCATTGGTATGTGGAAGATTGAAAATGGCCTCTTGGATCCAAATATAGAGCCAATAAAAATTTAGTGACCATAAGTCCATGATAGCAAAGTTAAAAGTGATTGGAGGAGGCTTGGCGCATAGCCAAAGTTGGCAGAAGTACCAAAGTTGGCGATAAACCCTAGAGGAGCAGCCAAAAGGAGTTCTGTGCTGACTTGGAGTAACAATGCAGTAGCAGGAAGTAGTTTTTTTGGCACAGGAGGAGCCCACTTAACAGCTTGGCCCATCAGAGTTACCTCGAAGGTATAGTTATGGAACAAAAGTATTAGCATTAGGATGAATGGAGCGAGATGACACCAAGGGATGATGCCATCCCTACATACTTACCCCAGTATGTGCACCACATAGGATTGCAAAGGGTGCACAAAGTGAAAGCATCAGGTGGTGGACATAGGGACACGATAGCAAAGCACCATCCAATGGGAAGCGAGCATAGGAGCCCGCTTGAAAACCTAGCCCATTGAGGGCTAGCCCAAAGGGATAAAAAATAGGCATATAATGGAGAATCGTCCCAATGGAAAAAAAAAAAAAAATAGCCAGGAGATCATTAAAAAATTACAAAGAAATTTGGAAAAAATTCAAGGCCTCGAGAGCCTTTCTCTCTCCCCTTGGATAGAGGACAGGTGGAAGCATATTATTGGCTCTCAAAATATTGTGGTGGCTGATGATATTAGCATGAGGTATTCCAATTGGATGTGGACACGTGGCAATCATATTTCGAATTTTTGGGTACCCAAAGGGCCCATATTTGAGTGACACGTGTCACCTATCACAGGTGATGTCAAAATGACATCATCTCAAATTGGAAGGCTATAAATACAAGTGACCTATACCTCATTTAGAAAAAATGATGAGACACACTTCTATCTTGTTTTTGGCTCGCACATGTCTGAGGCTCGTCCGTGAAGGTTTAGGTTTTCTTTGAGGTGAAATTGCATAGTTTGAGGCTCACATCTATTATTTAGGGTTTTGGGCCATAGTCATAGGCTTAGAACATGAATATTTTTACCCTAGTCACTACCACAAATTCTCATGAGTGTGAATGGAGCCTTCCAGTCTCACGGATAACACATTGTGCATGCGACCGAGAGATTAGGGTTTTTGCAGTCCAGTTTCGACCCGAGTCTCACGCTTGCCAGGCTTAAGGGAGTGGCTCGGAAGCTATAGTCTCATTTATGAATCCTCCTCCATGTGACTCGGGACTAAAATATGAAATTTCAGTATTCCAAAGATTACACTTAGTGATTGTAGGGTCCGATAGTTGACTTCATAAAATGACAATTAATTTTATACTTCAAAACAAGATTTATGAGTATATACATTGTTGGTTTCATTTCATGGATGTTGTAGTTGTTTTGTTGGATAATTGCATAAATGAAGATATGGATCATTGTACTCGATTTTGGTCTATCATTTGATCACAATGTAAGAAGAATTATTTGCAAGGGTTTTCCCCATAGGGAGTTTTTCCATGGTCTCTGAGTAATCTTGGTGTATCTATGTGTGCATGATTTTCTTCTATTATTCCTTTATGTTCTTCTACATTGATGATGATGATGTTTTTCTTTCTAGATAGTTTGTTATGCCGATGAATAATGATGTAAATCAGAATAATGCTATGATGTTTTGGGGTGAACTTAATATTTTAATGAAGAAATGAAATTATCAAAGCAAAGAACAATATATCCCTATGAAAAATTAGCATGGTATCAGATCTGGGCTAAATAAAATTCATGGATATCGCCCCTATGATGACACCTTTGATTGAAGCAAGAGAATATGGAGGAGACCTAAAATAATTCTAGGGTTTAAATATAACCTTATAAAATTTTTGTATTAGGGGTTGATGGATGCTATGAGGTTAGGGTTTGAGAGAAACCCTGGTTTATGAAATACGAAATGGTCAATGTGAAGATTCTCAAGCACTTGTGAAAGATTTGATGAAACCCTAGATGGGATAGTATCTAGTAGGCCTAGTTGTTGATAAAGTTGATTGAAGGCAACATTGTTATGTGGAAAATGAACAATGATGGCTCTTGAAAGTTGGTTCAAGAGGGAGAGGACCACCTCTCATTGAAGATAAGTATTTCTTGACTTATGATTCCTCTTTGTGTCTTTAATTTTATTTAGAATTATGGATATGATTATTATGATTATTGTTTATACTTCCTGCATGTATGGATGTTTATAACCTCCTTTATGAGATTTGATAAGTGGATACTTCTTGAGGATCATTTGAAATGCAGGAAATATTGCTAGAGATTATAAAAGGTAAAGAGGCACCTGATGAAAAGGTGACAAAGTTCTACAAGCTGCCTATGTCTAATGAAAATATGCTCAGGTATTTGAATACTACAAGGTATGCATGATATATTGTTTGGATGGAAAGGTAAGCCCTAAGGTATGATGACAATGTCTCCTTCTCAAATGGTTCATACATGCATATGGAAGTGATTTGGATTCATGGTTCTAATGATGAAATGGTGCACTTGATATTAAACAAGTATCTTACCTTCTAGGCATAATGAACTTCTTGATTCTATGAGGCTACTTAGTGTTGATCTTTGATAAATTGGTATACTTTATGTTTTTCTAACATCTATATTTTGGATATCTTGATCCCATAAATAATGTTAGCACATTGACTCTAAAAAATGATACTCTTGACACTCGACGTGCACAAGACATGATGTATCTCATATAGAAGGTTACCTCATTGATTTCTATATACAATACTATTGATAATGCTTAAGATGAGAATGATGAAAGTATGGAAAAATGGTTGACACTCTCGTTGCTTTGGTAAACATTTATTGAATGATCTACCCCGATCCTATTGATCATGATAGGCATGGTAACCATGACGATAGAACAATAACTATGAGATTGACATTCTAGATCCTTCATTAACCGTGGTTATATTTTTATGTGATTAGTAACTATGGCATATGGTAAAACTAAATTCCCTAACTTGATGGATTGAATTCATAGAAGTGATATTGTGCTCATGATATTTGAAATATGATGTCACACCTGTCAGCTTCCCTTATCATGTGACTCTTACCCTTGATGAAATATTGATGTCATGATGTGATGATGTAGTAACTAATGTTAGCATGTTATGACCATAATGGGTATACGTTTGAATTTATGATGTAACAGATCAGTTGATGCATGAAAATATTATATACATGTTGATGAAATGAATGAAGATGATTGAAATGAATTCCCATTCATAGGGAAAACCTCTCCATAAGATCCTTTCTCCTATTATCATTATATACTCTTTACTGATAAAGTATGATTTATGGGCATGAATAAGACAAACATCTGACATTGTTGATCTGAAACAAAGTTTTTATACGAAGAAAGAAATTTTTCCCTTTCTCTAATCCTTAGTCGCATGGAAGTAGGCTCATACGTGCGATTGTAGCTTCTCAACCGCATGGAAGTGAGGTTAAGGGAGCGACTGGAGACTGGAGCCTCCCACCACTCACAGAGAAGTTCTATGGGTGCGACTATGCCTGCTAGACACAAAAATGAAGTTTTGTGCATGACATCAGATGTTCACTTTAAGGATTTCAGTCCTACAGACATGAAGCAGACATCAGAAATATATGTGAGTAGGAAATCTTGAATGCTTACTATAATATGAACATGAATACTAAAATTGTGTTTGCATGTGACCGAGACATGAATATATATGTTTCATTGTGATTGAAACTTGTGTTGCAAGGGTTTGACATGATTTGGTTGATTGATATAGATGAGTTGTATGATGCCTAATAATGACTTAGAACTTTAAATCAATTATTGAGATATCTCTTGGAATATAGATCTCACTATGATAGAAAATTTGGATTTGACATGATGGATAATTATTTTACTTGATGATTAATGATTTTCCTTGATGAAAATGTTATGTGGGTATAGTGACTTTCAATGATTAATTATTGGTATTTGATATTGGTTTTGTATTGGCCTCCGTGTTCCTAGCACAATGGTCGAAGTATTGCTAGTTGTGATTCAATATGAAGATGGAACTTTCATGACTTATCCTTGGTGTATGCATTTTCATCTAGTGACATAAATTACTTGTATTATGATCATAAAAATGAATTTATGAAGCTTATATTGATATTGCATGGTTGGTGACAACCTATTGGCATGATAATAGATGATTCCATGACTTGATGAGAGATTTTCTTGTCACAATTGTGACTGAGATATTGATGAATTTGATATTAGTATTGATGTGGATTTTGATGAGCATATTTAGTTGATTTGATTGAACAATATTGATTTATGTGAGGCTGAGCTTGTTGGTTTGGTAAAGTGTTATGGTTGCAGTTAGCATTGCATGAAGCAAACTCCTCAATCCATATATGTCCACACTGACATTTATCTGGTGAAGCCAAGATGATGTGCTTATCCAAACCTATACTTCAGAAGTGTTCCAAGGTATGACTTTGATTTTGGTTTTGGCTTTATATTCTCATGGTCTATTGTTGACAGACAATGAGCCTCTAATGATCAATGTAAGAGGGAGATGACTTCTGAAGTTTGAAATGATGAATCATGGCATGATGAATCAATTTCCGAAGTTGTGAAAAGATAATATATAATGAAGTTATTATTGGAAAGTGGAAACGAAAATCCTTGGACACTTTGATTTGAAGTTCAATATGTTTTTGAACTTGACATGGCAATTGACAATTGATTGAACCTAAGTTGATTCATGGTTGAGTCACTTCATTCACATTGATTTGCCACTGAGCATCCTTTGAGATATTTACATGAGACGATCAATTTTGATCTGAATATGTGCTTGCATGAATGTACTGATGATGTTTTGGATTATTAAGATGAGACATGCTAGGATATCTTGGATGAGAGGTCCATAGCATGACCGAGGTTGAATATGATGTTGCTAGCATGGCTAGTTGTGAGGCAGGATGAAGAAAATCCTAAGAGAATTTTCTGAGCATGATCTAGATATGACATGGATACATAATGATGACAAAGAGTGGGATCTAATTGGTAAATAATCCCATATAGAGTTGGGAAAGAGATACTTACATCTATATTAAGATAATGCAACTGTATGAGACAAGCTTAGGCTTGTGGTTGACATCTCCTTGATAGGGAGGATGAATATGGTATCCTTTTGTGATTTATATGATTATTTATGGTATAACATGATATTTGATTTAATGTCCTATATGAACAGGAGAAAACTATTATTGCTACATTATGATCAAGTTGATACCATATATGAGTATGATGAGAGAAACACTAATTGATGACAGTGAGCCAACTCTTCCCCCCTGTCTGAGCTCTGAGGGTGAAGACTTGAGATGAAGGGCTCTTGGAGTTGAGGTAACTCTGGACAACAGGGTATCACCCCTATATGTTACCCATAGGGTTGGAGTAGTAGCTTAACCTATATTTTTCTTTATAGAGTATACCCTAGTTGGCATAATACCCACAAGTAGGTCGTGTTGGGATTATCCCTCCCCGTCTAGCCAACAGGTTAAGGAGGCTTGGAGGCATGTGATCCTTACCTCTTGGTAAGTTAGGTATTTCATCCAAGCTATATTATGATGTAGGTGTTCTACCACATGAATATTAGGGGTCATCATTGGGAAGATCAGTAGGTAATATTATGGGTTGAGTAGTAGCTCCCCTATATCACCTATTGCTCGATATGTGGTTGTAGTAGTAGCTCCCAATGAGATTACAAGTTGAGTAGTAGCTCCCTGATGTGGTTCCAAGTTGAGATGTGCTCCCTGATGATGTGCTCTCTGATTATGATGTGGATTGTAGATATGACTCCCCACCGATATTCTGGGTAGTATCGCGATGATCGATATTATATGTAGTATCCTGGTAGTAGATATTTTGGGTAGTAGCCTGATGAATAGAGGGTGGTAGATTAGTCCCCCCTATGATGAAAAATTCTTCTTCTGTATTCGATAATGTTTAGCATATGAGCAGGGATAATAAAGAGATAAGAAGGAATGAGAAAGAGATGATCAATGTTGATGGATGATGAGATACTTGAGATTGGATATGATTTGATGACAATATGCATGATGCAGGTGGAATTATCCCTAGTTGAGAGGGAGTGTTAAAAATATGAAACTACAGTCAAATTCCACTTTGGACATCTCACATGATAGAGATAATGATTTCATTGAATTCTAATTTTTGATAGCACCAAAATCGACCTAAAGATCACCTCATTTGGACAAGCAGAAGTTGGCTTTTGAATTTATGAAACCTTTCATATAGGTTGGATTAGGTCGAACCTACACACATGTGCTTATTGGGTCAGGTTGGACCTAAAGCAAAGTGGACCCATTGGAAGGCTATAAATACAAGTGACCTCTACCTCATTTAGAGACAATGATGAGACACACTTCTATCTTTTTTTTAGCTTGTACAGGTCCGAGGCTCGTCCGTGGAGGTTCAGGTTCACCCTGAGGTGAAATTTGAGGGTCCGAGGCACGTATCTATGATTTAGGGTTTTTTGCCCTAGTCGTATGCACAAAATAGGAAGAGTTCAACCCTATTCTCTCCCACGCAACCTCATGAGTGAGAATGGAGCCTTCCAGTCGCACAGAAAACACTTTGTGCATGCGACAGAGAGATTAGGGTTTTCACAGTCCAATTTCGACCCCATTCGCACATTTTTCAGGCTTAAGGTAGTGACTGAGAAGCTATAGTCACATGGATGACTCCTCAGCCATGTTACTGGGGAAAAAAATATGAAGTTTAGTATTTCAAATATTCCACTTAGTGACCGCAGGGTTCGGCAGTTGACTTCAGATAGTGATAGTTCAATACAGACTTCATAATCATATTTATGAGTATATACATTGTTGGGTTCATTTCATGGATGTTGTAGTTTTTTGTTGGCTAGTTGCACGGATGAAGATATGGATCATTATAATCTCTTTTGATATATCATTTGATAACAAGCTAAGAAGAAGCATTTGCAAGGGTTTTCCCCATAGTGGGTTTTGCTCTGGTCTCTAACCAATCCTAGCGTCTCTATGTGTGCATGCTTTTCTTATATTGTTCCTTTATGTTTCATTGCATTTATGATGATGATCTTTTTCTTTATACATAGTTGCTTATGTTGACGAATAATGATGTAAATATGAATAATGTTATGATGTTTTGGGGTGAATTTAATGTGTTAATGAAGAAATGAAATTATCAAAGAAAAGAAATATATATCCCTATGAAAAATTAACAGGCCAAGCAAATTGAACTGCCCTGAATTTAGTCTAGTGTAGAAGACAACCTTCTAGGTACAATGATATTTTCCCATGGTATTGTTTTACATGCACAAATTATGGTCACAATAAAGCAAATTTCAGAGTCAATCTTTCCTATAGGAAGCTTAGACGTAGAAGAAGATTTCAACAGAGAAAAAGCATACCCAGGTATGATAATTATTTTTATCCTCCGAATTATCTGGATCAATGTTTTAAATGTCAAAATTTTGGGCATATATCAGTCAATTGCATGCTAAAGGAGAAGAATACAAAGCCAGTAATTGAGCGAATGGAGCAAAAACCCAACGTCTGGAAAGCAAATGAGAAATCGGAGCAATGTGATTTTTCATTTTTTTCCATAATGAAGGGATACATTGGTATATGGATAGTGGTTTTTCCAAGCACATGTCAGGAGAAAGAAGGAATTTTATGACTTGGAAACTAGTTGACAAAGGTTATTTGACTTTTGGCAACAATTATCCAGGAAAATAATTGCAAAATGAATGGTCACTCTATCAAATGGAAAAGGTAAAGTTAAAAATGTTTTATATGTTAACGGGTTGATGCATAGCCTACTTAGTGTATCTCAGATGTGTGATCAAGGTTATGATGTGATATTTAAAGCCAAAAAAATTCAAATCAAGTCTACAAGCACATGTGAGATAGTTACTGAAGTTGTCAGAAAATATAATAATGCCTATGTGCTCAAAGAGAAGACATAGAGGTGTTGCTTGAAAAATGTTGATGAGATTTGGTTATGGAATAAAATTATTCGACTGAAATTTTATCAGTTAGTCAAGCTTAGTAGGAAAAATCTATCAAGGATTTGTTTAGGATTTCAAAACCAAAGAATACAAACTGTAAATCTTTCCAATTGGGAAAGAAAGCTCGAGTTCCATTAAAATCAAAAGAAAACTCATCTTCAAATCCATTGCAGTTGGTACACGTGGATCTGTGTTTACCATCCAGAACGTAGTCACCCATAGGAAAATTATATTTTATGCTAATAATTGATGATTTCAACAAGATGATGTGGGTTTCCTTCCCGAGAGAGAAAAATGATGCTTTTTATAAGTTCAAAGAGTTAAAATCCATTATTGAGAATAAAACTAATTTAAATATCAAAATCATAAGTCTAGACAATGAAGGTGAGCTCACTTCAAAATAATTTGATGAATTCTGTAAAAATAATGACATCAAAAGGCTGTTTACAATAGCAGAAACTCTCCAACAAAATGGTATAGCAAAAAGAGCAAACATATCGGTGTAACAATTAGCCATAGCCATGATGAATGAAATTAATGTTTAACAAAGGTTTTGGGTAGAAGCTATTCACACAATAGTGGTTATGCTAAAAAAAACTCATTTTAGACCAACTAGTGACAAAAATCCTTATGCGTTATGGCATGGTAGACTTGCAACAGTCAAACACTTCATAGTTTTTGGTAGAAAATGCTACATTAATAGAAATGATGAGAAACTTGGAAAGTTCAATGCAATAGCAGATGAAGGTATATCTACGGGATACTCACACAACAACAAATGATATAGATGATACAAAAAAAACACCAAGAGGATTGTTGATTGTATTAATTTCAAGGTGGATGAACGTGTTGAACATGAAGAGAAACACCCAAAAAAAACCAACATTATTGAACCAATCAACATTTAGGAACATGATGAGTTGCATGAAGAAGGAGATGATGAAGACCCCTATAGTCCTCAATAAAAAGGTCGCTCAAGGTATGTACAAAAACACCCCAACTTATCATATTGTTGGTGAATTAAATACTGGTATGCAAACAAGAAGGAAATTTTTAAATCCCCCTATGCAAGCACATGTTGCCTTGTTTCCGATGGAGGAACCAATGGATATTGTAGAAGCGAGTAAAACCAATATTTATTAAAACAAATGAATGAAGAATTGGACCAAATAGAGAAAAATCATACTTGGTAACTTGCTCTAAGACCTATTAATAATAATTTCACTGGCACAAAGTGGGTTTCCAAAATTAAATTGAATGATCATGGCCAAGTGGTAAGAAACAAGGCTAGATTGGTATGCAAAGGCTATGCTCAAATAGAAGGATTGTATTTTGATGAAACTTTTGCTCATTTTTCTAGATTATAAGAAATAAGAATGCTTTTGACATTTGCTTGTTTTAAAAAATTAAAAATATATCAAATGGATGTAAAATCTTCTTTTCTCAATGGAGAACTATAGGAGGAAGTGTACATCGAATAGCCATTAGGTTTTCAACTGACAGAGAAACCATATTATGTTTGAAAACTCAAGAAGGCCTTGTATGGTCTCAGGCAAGCCCCTAGGTATTAGTATTAAAAGTTAGATAGTTACCTGCTCAGGTGTGGATTTAAAAGAGGCGCAACTGAAAAAAACTTATATGTCAAAGAAAAGGATGGAAAACTTATTGTGGTGGTAGTATATGTTGATGATATAATCTTTTCCAGTGATTCTTAATTTTTAACCATTGAATTTGTAGTTGATATGAAGGCCAAATTAGAGATGTCCATGCTTGGAAAGCTATCACATTTACTTGGACTGCAAATTGCATAGAACCCTAAAGGCATATTCATCTCTCAAGGCAAGTATATTAAAGATGTACAAAAGAAATTCAGCATGGAAGAATGCTCTTTACTGTGCACACCAATGGTGATAGGTTGAAAAATTACCAAGAATAATGAGACACTAGCAGTGGACTAGAATCTTTACATATCTATTATGGGTAGCCTCTTATATTTAACATCCTCAAGACCAAATATCATGAAAGTCGTTGCTACAGTTAGCATATTCCAAGAAACTCCGAGACAAATTCATTTACTTGTAGCCAAGAGGATTCTTAGATATATCAGAGCAACAATGGATTATGGATTGTGGTACCCCAGAGGTAAATATTTTTTTATTTTATTTTTTATATTGATGTTGATTGGCTAGGTAATGTAGATGATCGGAATAGCACAAGTGGTGGTGCTTTCTTTCTTGGAGAATGTATAGTATCATGGTTGAGAAAGAAGCAAGCTTCCATTCCATTATCTACAGTTGAAGCATAATATATTGCAATGACTTCTTGTTGCACTCAACTACTATGGATGAAGAAAACCTTGTAGGATGTAAAGTGTTTTATGATAAGTCGAAGCCCAACATTTGTGACAACACAAGTGCCATAAGCATGTCCAAGAATCTAGTTTTCCACTCCAAGACAAAACATATTCAGATCAAGTATCATTTCTTGAAAGAGCACATTGCAAATCAGATTGTGAAGCTGGAGTATGTTCCTACCAAAGAGAAAGTAGATAATACTTTCACCAAGCCACTTCCTAGAGAATAATTTAAGTATTTGAAGCAAATATTGGGAGCTCGTTAAAAACAAATGAATTTAGTGAAAAAATAAGGCCTCATGACCCTTTCTCTCTCCCCTCTAATAGAGGACAGGTGGTTGCATATTATTGGCTCTTTGGAGATGACGATGGATGATGGAATCAACGTGATGTGTTCCAATTAGAGGTGGACATGTGGTAGTCATATTTGGCATTTTTGTGTGCCCAAAGAGCCCATATTTTAGTGACACTTGTCACTTGTCACAGGTTGACACATAGCACAAGTGATGTTAGAATGACTTCATCTCATTCGATGGAGCCTGACGATTTTCTAATAGTGCGCAAAGAGGTAGCGCTAGGAAGCGAGAGCTGGGACACATTAGGCATTGACATGTTGGCAAGAGCAACAACAAATGAGATTGAGGCTGGGAGGATCCCACAGGAAAACTCATTCCAAAAATTAATAATAGGATGCAAAAGGAATGCATCGGGCATTGGGTGTTGGGACATGGAGGACAAACAATATGCTAGGTGGTACCAATCAAAGCACAGGAGGGTGGCCCCCACGGGACACGTCAACTCGTAAGATAGACCCACGCGGTTTATAAATATGTGTGAGGCAATGCGTTGGGATAGAACGAGCTACGGGCTAAGTCCCGACCCTTGGTCATTTTGCGTAGATAGACCATGGGAGTGGTGTATAAATAAGCACAAATAAAATGCATTGAGATGGGGAGATTTTTCCTTACTGCCAAGAGCTGGCCTTTGGTAATTTCACGTAAAAACAAGACCAATGGCATGATCCATTAACAAAGTATTTTGGCCCGCGAAGGGCTTAAACAAGCTAAGCACCTAAAAGCCTTGGCCAATGGTTGCAGAGACCTGGTCTTATGGAAGAAAATAGGAAAAGGGATAGAGAAAAATGGGTTTAATATCAAAGTTCAATGGAACTATTAGTTTGACAAAAAAATTGACAGTTAAGCCAAAGATAATTGTGGATAAAAATAGAAGAAGAATTGCTAAAACCTGTAAAAGGCCATAATTGCTAAAATTAGTGAAAGAAGTCATTTTAACTTGCAGGAAAATTTTGTTGAAGATTGATAACTTGGTGAACATAGTTGTTGAGGAGGTAAATCCCCTCTGCGGACAGAGGCGATCCCTACTAGCCCAGATCGGGTCTAGCAATAATCAAACACGCTACAGTGCAGGTTCCTAATTGTAAATAAACCGACTTGCGAGGAAGGCTTACCTGGAATCCAACGCTGTCGTTTGTAGAAGAGGTGGTGCTCCCGTTCCTTTGCCCTAGCAGATCACAATCCTCACGATCTCCGTGATTGGACACCTGCACATGCAAGAAACAACACAAACACAAGCATAAAACCTAGTACATACAACTATATGTCAGTCGAAGAGGACATAACTCATGAACATGATCAAGAACAAGAGTGGAACCATAACCGATAGTCGCTTATCATTAAAGAGTCAAAAGAAGAATACAACCATAGCTTCGACGCAACACTCTCCTTTAGCGGGTCGTTAGCACAACATGTCTCGATAAAGCCTGTCAGGGATGGGACAAGCCTCTCTCTCCAGATACTTGGCAATAGTCCCCTTGCTTTGATTTGGCCTTAAGGGAATCAAGAAGGCTCTTGCAGCATAAGGATGTAAAAGCTCTTGGGAACTTGGAGATTCTGGAACTAGCTTGCAATGGAAATGGGCAAGCTTTTATAGAAGGATGAAGGGGAGTTGGGATCCCTATAATTATGGGATTGGCCCTATCATCAAGGAAGCTTCCATGAGAGGTGGAAAACCACTTCCTCTCTATGGAAATCCGTAGCCAAACCTCCCAACTCAAGATAGAAATCAGCCCAAAAATTTGTTAGGATGAAACTTCCGCCTTTTATTTTTAAAAAACACCTCTTAATATGGTTGGCACGGGTGCGGCTCTATGATAGAGCGCCAATTGGCGTGCCCTATTTGGAGGATTTTCCCCCTTGGCGCGAGGGCTGAACTGTGGAACCACGCCAATGGAAAAAGAGCTATTTTTAGGGTTTTTTGCAAGGATATGTCTTCAGGGCAATCAAAGCTCATCTTCAGAGGGATGCAATGAAAGTATTTTCAAGTCTTGTCTTTGATCACAGGTCACAGAATGAGCCCTCCAATGTGCGGGATGGGGATTGTAGGGACAGTGAAAAATTATTGTGTAACAGATGCCCCCTAAAGCATGAGGCCCGAGAGAGAGAGAGGGGTGAAATGCTTTACGAGAACATGCCGACTGAAAACACTGCCATCGGAAAACCTGCGGAACGAAGTATAACTGATGTCTCAGATACATGATATATATGCGTGGTATGGGTGAAGCCATCCATAACAGAGTTTGCAATAATCGAGATCCAAGGTATGGGCGCAGCCATCCAGTGAGGATCGATAAATAGACTCAGGTATGGTCGCAGCCATCCATTCAGTGAGTCATGTAAATAATCATAATAATCCACAATATCGTAGCCTGGATTACAACAGAAACAATCCAGGGTCTTGCGCTCCATCTCGACCCGAACAAAGTACAAGTTCAAGCATGAGAATATGTGAGCTAAAGTCAAACATGCAAGAACATCGTCTGATTACCAGCCAATGATGAAAGTTGTTAACAGACGCGAGAGGAACCACCAATAATGACAATGGCCCTCAAGATACTATAGGTACAATCTACGGCATGTGAATCAATGAGCCGGCTCCTCAAACACCCATAGAATCACTCGATCGGAGGCCAATGATGAAAACCTCACGTCGAACGCGAAGAACCTTCCATTGAGGCATGCAGGCTCCAAGGTACCAGAAGGGAGTCTCTAGATTAGCTTCCCAGATAATGAGCTGAAGTCGACAGGAAGTGACTTTGATCGAAGGTGGGCCATAGTGTTTTCCACATCATCGACACGAGACAGAGGAACATAATGTCTTTGTGAATCAGGATCAGATGAGAATTAGAGGAAGGATAAAATTTGTAGAGGTCAACTTCTCTTGAACATATTGCCGGCACGACAGTGGATTTGGTAGTATTTGACATCAAAATATCAGAGGTCATGATGACAAGGCAAAGAGATCGCCCAAACCCACGGAGGCAAACAAAGAATGAGATGAGATGTCCCCAACCCGACATGAATGTAGACAAGTGCCATGTTCAAGAGCGACATACTGTCGACACGACAATGATGTTGGTTCCATTTTTTCCCCACCATTTCGGTGAGTACCTCTTTATTTTTACACAAGCTTGAAGAGGATACCATATGCTTGTCATATAAATCCATCCTTCGGACGAATCCATCCTAGTACATTTAACGAGCCCTAGGAAGGAGGAACTCGAATAACGTCATGATTGACAATCCCCGATGTCATTTAGGTTTAACGAGTCTGACAAAGGAAGAACTCGGCGTCTTTTCATGTTTAGAGAGTTTGAAAAGACAGCGGAAAAGTAAACTCCAAAGGTCCCTTTTCGTAAATAGTTCCTCAGATCCGAAAAGGTAGAAAACTATGTCCGAGAAAACCTCCTAGTCGCGATAGGCTAGGGTATTCCTTTTTCGTAAATAATCTATCCCAGCCCGAAAAAGGGGTAAACGTATACTGGGTAGATGTCGTTTCGTGTCCACTTTAACGAGATCGAAACGACAAGGGACTCGACAATCTTTTCATGTTTAGAGAGTCAGAAAAGAGCTGAAAGATGACTCCTCCTGGAGGAACGAGTGGTATAAAGGGTAGCAACTGGTTCCGGTAATGGTGGAACTGCTCAGGGCAAATAAAGGTCAAGAGGCTGGCTAACAAGACCACTCATCGCAGCGGTTCCTCAGGAACGGGTAAAACAACCAAGTGAAGGCATATGATCGGCCAAGCAGATAGTGACAATGGAGTGAGAAAACCAAGGCTCATCTGGCAGAAACAGGCTGATAAAATGACCATCACAAGAGGTAAAAAGGGCAAGGTTTCATTTTTACACAAGCTTGAAATCAGGAAACTCTGCTTGAAGTTGGTTTCATTTTTACACAAGCTTGAAACAAAGATAAACTATGCTTGAAACTGGTTTCATTTTTACACAAGCTCGAAACGGAAACAAACTATGCTTGAAAAAGTAAGCATGCCCCCAGCATGGTGACTCAATTTGAGGTACATGCCCCCCAAGCTTCAGTCCATATGAAAGGCAGATGGAGTGAAGGTTCAAATTACGAGATCAAAAGACTCAACTGGTATTTTACGAGAACTTATCAAAGACTCGAATTGAACAGGAACGTGTTTCATTATTTTAACGAGGTTGACACATTAAAAGAACTATCCTTAGGACACCTTGTTTCATGGTTTAAGGAGCTTGGCACAAGACAAGGAAATATGCTCTGACAACCTTGTTTCATTTTTTAAGGAGCTTGACACAGGAAAACAAACCATGCTCCGACAACCTTGTTTCATTTTTTAAGGAGCTTGACACAAGACAAGGAACTCTGCTCCGATGACCTTGTTTCATTTTTTAAGGAGCTAGACACAAGACAAGGAACTCTGCTCCGACAACCTCATCATAATGAACAAGAAGTCATCTCTTCCAAGAGTTCCACTCTCGATGGAAGGAAAACATCCTGGAAGTCAGGACCCAATGCCCCCAGCACCTGATGCAAGATGGCACTTTCACTTAGTACAAGCACGGGGTAGGTAGTCACATAGTTGACCTGCAGTGGGGCAGATACAACGAGTGGATAAAAATCAGGAAGGGATGATGGCGGGCCAGCTACCACATCAGAACCAAAGAACGAAAGCTGATCAATGGTCACGATCCGTCCTTCATGCGGAAAACAGACCACACGAAAAAGGGAGGAGACAAGCGCTCCCATGGCATAGGTGTAATCGCACCCCAAAATCAGATTAAAATCCAAGGGGCCTGGAACAACCATCACGTCCATATGGACGGTTTTACCTCCCAAAGTAACAGGTAACCTTGGAAGGATCCCCAACGGTTGACTCGTTCTTCTGTTAAATGCCAACATATTCTGCGTAACAAAGCAAGTGAGGAGAGCCCAAAGCTTGCCAAGTAGTTGAGGATAGAACACTAACAGACGCACCTTCATCTATAATGGTGCTGGGTACGACCAGACCAAAAGCCTGTACTGTGATCTCGAAAGGCACATAAGACGGAAGGCGGTATCCCACAAATCGACTCCAATCAAAGGAAGTGACCAGACTACTCGGAGGGGCTACCATCGAACTGCGAAGGTCTTCGCCTGATGTTACGGAAGAAGGAGCGGTCTCCACGACCTCCATCTCGAAGGTGGGAGAGGTAACCTCCAGAACCTCCATCATGGGAGGCAAAGGAGCAACTTCTTGAGATATAGGGACAGGAGAATCTTTCTCCAAGTCCGAAGAATTTGAAGAAACAAGAAGAACCTGAGGGGGATGAGATCTACTCTCGACGGAAAAGACCTGGTGCACCGTAGAAGGGGCCAGCTCAACCGGTCCCATGACCAATGGTTGGTCAGGGACGGATTCCTGAATTTGAATTTCCGAGGGAGCGGGATCGACCAAGGATGACTCTTGACCAATCATGGAATCAGCAGGTGGAAGACTCAAAGAAAGCTGTTTGTAACCAGTGGGAAGGCATGGTGTAGAAACAGTCGGGTTGTCCAACACTCGTTTGGCTTCATCCATATACGGACAAAGGTGAATGGCATGGTGCCCCCCACACAAATTACAGGGATTGGTAATCCTACCCTGCTTCTTAGGAGCTTTACCAGAAGTAGCTGAAGACGTGCCCCCAACTTGACTCCCAGAAGCCAAAGGCAATGGCGAACGACCACTGGACCATTCTTCAAGCACCTTTGGAATGCCAGGGCTGTCTCGAAGAAGATGGTCTCTTGTGCACAACATGCAAGGGAACTTGAATTTCCGTGGAGGGTTGGAAGGTTTATCAAGAGGAGATATTTCAGAAACAGTGGCTGCACTTTTAGCCTCTCGCTTATCAGACTTCTTCTTCTTTGTCTTCTTCTTCTTCTTCTTAGCCACCTGATTACTTGAATCCAGACTTTCACCAAGCGAAGTAGAAGAGGAGGATGCAGAAACAGACGAAGAAGGGGAGAGGTCCACCTTGGAATCAACATGATGTTGTTCAGGTGGAGGAACTGATTGAACAGTAGTGGAGACATTCAGGACCACAGAGGTTGAAAACAACCAAACAGGCAACCCAACAGTTAACCCAGGAAGGGACAACGTTGCCATGTAAGGAGCACCAACATTCCAAAAAGGAGGAAAATGACTAGGATTCCCTTCTGAGGGGATTCCTTGGTTGGTAAACTCTGAAAAAGTTGCCATCAAAACTCAAAACCACACATGGGCTGAAAAAGAGTCAAGACACACAATCAAACGGCCAACAAGAAGAATCTAACAGGGCGTGTGATCGCGGGTGATTAATTTTTACCACATTGAAAAATAAGAAACTTCACCGTTTCATGTTTTAAGAGTCGAGAAATGGTCGAAAAGGTGACTCTATCTCTTTCAGATTTGACACAAGCGTGAATGGACAAGTGCTTGGTGATCCTTTCAAATTTAGGGAGTCAGATAGGATCAAAATGACTTCTCAGGAATACTAGGCAAAAGGGTGTACCAAATAACCGTGAACTGCAATATACACCTTGGTTTCAATAATGAAAGATAAATCAACCAAGGACTTTCCATATGTGCAGGCAATCTCCCCGAATGTTGTGTTCGGTGTATCACGGGTATAGGGCGGCAGACTCGGCTTCCTATGGATAAAGGATTGAAACCTAGAGGGGTCTCCCTTTATATACACGACGGTACGGGGAGCACAAGTCCGTACTAGTGCTGTCTGAAGCCAAAAGGCGAACGAAAACTACTAGGTTTTAAGACGCCGGAACACGTCTCTAGCCTAGACCTATAAATGTGTTTCGTTAGATTTCAATGCTGCCTTAGTGTAAATTAAGTGAATTTTAAAGTTGATCTTCAATTACGTTTCAGTTTTCAGGCCCTAACGAATGTGCTGTCTCAAAAATCTCCTAAATGCAAAACTACATGCCACAGTACATCATTTTGTTCGATGAAAGCTAGCTACAGAAGAGTTGAGAGCTTTTTTACACAAACAAAATTATCAGAAGACAATCAGTGATATCTCTAATGTAGCTAATGAAACTAAAAAAATTTCTTCAAAGTTACTAATTACTAATAACACTGAAAAGATTTTAATTTGCACTAATCAACCAAAAGCAAAAGAGATTTTTTTTTAAATTTTCAATGTTTGATAGCTAGATGCACTAAACAAACCGAAAACAAATGAGAAGCAATTTGAAAAATGATATTAAGAGAGCAAAAACAAGCAAATTTCACTCAATGGCAGAAACAATCAGATCTCAAATCGACCAAAAGTCTCTCAAAACCAAGAAAAGTCCCAAAGACACCAATGAGCCGTGTAATCTAGGCCCAAAATGAAGCAAAGCGAACTTCGAATGAAAACGAAATCAGTCACTCAAAAAACGCAACAAGACGATAGAAAACTTTCAAACGAATGCAAGGAAGTAATCCCAAAGTCGACCGAACGAACGAAAACCCAAAAACTCCCAAGGGAGGCTCGACTCACAAAAGCACCTAGATGCCCTAGGGTTCGTATGCAAAATCGAAAGAAATAGGCAAGAAACCAAAGGATGGAGGTTACTATCAGTCAAACTAGGCTCCAGTGCACTCAAACAGCCGAAAAAACAAGATCAAAATCACAAGTCAGTCTCAGAAAGCTTGAAACACAGAAAACACTAATAGCTCACAGGATTGGCGCGACTGTGAGCTTGAAATTAGTGCCAGAAAGGCAATGGCGCGGGTGATACACAGGCAACCAGCGCCAATGGGCGTGACTGTCACGCTAAAAAGCGCGCCAACCGAGTTTACTATGGGAAAAATAAAAAACAAAAAATGTCAGACACAGACAAGTGATGACAAGGCTAAAACAAAGCTAAACAAATAGGAAAAACCAGTCCAAAGAGCTGACCAAGCAAGCAAGACTAAGAAGTTGACCAAAAAGAGAAGACAAAACTCCAAGTTGTTCAGTCCGTAAACCAAACCAGAGATTGACTGAAGCAGCGTTCATCTACTCCGCTAATGCAGAGCAAAAGCGTTTCGAAGGCTATCTGGCTGTGCTTCAGACTCCATCTATAGTTTACAAATCAAACAACAAGCTGATTCCCCAGCGGAGTCACCAAATTGTTGAGGAGGTAAATCTCCTCTGCGGACAGAGGCGATCCCTACTAGCCCAGATCGGGTCTAGCAACAATCAAACACGCTACAGTGCAGGTTCCTAATCGTAAATAAACCGACTTGCGAGGAAGGCTTACCTGGAATCCAACGTTGTCATTTATAGAAGAGGTGGTGCTCCCGTTCCTTTGCCCTGGCAGATCACAATCCTCACGATCTCCGTGATCGGATACCTGCACATGCAAGAAACAACACAAACGCAAGCATAAAACCCAGTACATACAAATATATGTCAGTCAAAGAGGACATAACTCATGAACATGATCAAGAGCAAGAGTGGAACCATAACCGATAGTCGCTTATCATTAAAGAGTCAAAAGAAGAATACAACCATAGCTTCGACGAAGCACTCTCCTTTAGCGGGTTGTCAACACAACATGTCTCGATAAAGCCTGTCAGGGATGGGACAAGCCTCTCTCTCCGGATACTTGGCAATAGTCCCCTTGCTTGGATTTGGCCTTAAGGGAATCAAGAAGGCTCTTGCATCATAAGGATGTAAAAGCTCTTGGGAACTTGGAGATTCTGGAACTAGCTTGCAATGGAAATGGGCAAGCTTTTATAGAAGGAGGAAGGGGAGTTGGGATCCCTATAATTATGGGATTGGCCCTATCATCAAGGAAGCTTCCATGAGAGGTGGAAAACCACTTCCTCTCTATGGAAATCCGTAGCCAAACCTCCCAACTCAAGATAGAAATCAGCCCAGGAATTTGTTAGGATGAAACTCCCGCCTTTTATTTTTAAAAAACACCTCTTAATATGGTTGGCGCGGGTGTGGCTCTATGACAGAGCGCCAATTGGCGTGCCCTCTTTGGAGGATTTCCCCCCTTGGCACAAGGGCTGAACTGTGGAACCGCGCCAATGGAAAAAGAGTTATTTTTAGGGTTTTTTGCAAGGAGATGTCTTCAGGGAAATCAAAGCTCATCTTCAGAGGGATGCAATGAAAGTATTTTCAAGTCTTGTCTCTGCTCACAGGTCACGAAATGAGCCCTCCAATGTGCGGGATGGGGATTGTAGGGACGGTGACAAATTACTGTGTAACAACTGTTAAAGGACTGAAATAAACAAGAAAAAATAAGAAAATAAGGATGCATGCAACAATCAAAGAAAGTAAAGAGAAACCAATAATATCAAGCCAAATTATTTATAAGTAGGCTTGAGCAAACAACTTTAGAGAAGTAAGAAAGAAGAGATATGAGATATGGTGTGATCGAGCTGATGGTGTTTCTCAGTGATCAGAGATTTCTTAAGGTGTTGGTGGTTGAGGAATTTAATTGTTTTTTAAAGCATATAAGGAATTCATTGTTTCTAGTATGAAAATTGATGAAAGACGAACTAGTGAGTGTCAAGAAAGTTATAGCTTGAAAAATTAGGGGTTGGTGTTCCTTCTAGTGGGTGCTAGAATTTAGTTGGGGTCATAGTTCCATGCATTTGTAGCTGATAAATCAGGTAGTTGTAGCTTCCTGCTTATCGTAGCCATAAAATTGTAACAAGTGTAGCTTTCCCTATGAATAAATTGAAGAGCGGTTTTGAAGAAGTTATTGTTCATTGTGTGTTCCATTGATTGTTGAAATTTTTTGTTGTCATACTTATTGCTGAAAGTACTCTTAGATGAAAAGAAAGTTTTAAATTGGTAAAATTCCTACAACACTGAGTCACCCCACCCCCTTTTAGTATTGTCCCGGTTTCTAAAAAAATTAGATTTAATTATAGATTTATTATCATAGCCAATTAAATGTTTCCTATAATATAAAAATTTGTCTTCATAAGTGGGAAAGAAGAGCTCATTAATGAGAAATTAACTCCCTGCCACCTGTTGGTTAGTTGGAGGCAGTTAATAAACATCCAAAGAGTGGTAGATGGATAATATCTCTATAATTTCTGGCTTTTGTCTCAGAATTCTGAGAACTAAATTAAAGAGACTGACAAGAAGCAGGAAAGAGGATACAAAGAAAATAAATTGTAGGCCTAGTTGCTTGAGGGTACCAGCAGTGGTTGTGTCAAGGTTGGTAGGAGACATGTACTTGAATCTTAGTTTCCCACAAAATTTTCATCAAGTCAGTGTTTCTAAACTTACTATTTTGTTGTAAATACATAGAATGAAATATGTTCATTCTATTGTGGTTTAGTTTAATATTCCTTAGACTAGTAAGAAGTATGGAAACACTGGTATAAAGTTTGGTTTAATAATTTTTTATCACTAAGCATGAAATATTTTGTTATGATTTTGTTCCCATGCGTGAAGATATATTAAAGAAAAGTAAATCTAAAATTAGCATAAAAGTAATTTTTCTAAATAAAATTAAAAAATTACATTTCGACTTTAATAATGAAGTGTTATTATTAGCTATACAAGCATAGAATCTGTATAACCAGCCTAGATCCATCTAACTCCGGATCTATCATGCGCCGAGAGGGATCAAATCTCTCGAGGTGCAAACCTATTTTTTGAGTGCAAAACTTGAGGAAAGGTTTGCACCTCGAGATATTTGATCCCTCTCGGCGCATGATAGATCCGAAGTTAGATGGATCTAGGCTGGTTCCAATTGGAGGCATCAACGTCACATTTTTCAAATTATTAAAAAAAAATTATATTTTTGAGATGTACATCATACTTTGAAATTTTGAAGATTAGAAATACAAATTATAACAAATGTTATTAATATAAATATGTTTGGTGATCATAAAAATGAATTAATTAATATATTAAATAAAAAATACACCTATCATATCATTCAAATGTGATATGAAGAACATATTGAAAAATACATGAAAAATACATAATTTATTTAGTATTTAACCTTAACCTGACTTCTTCTTCTTTTCTCTTAGAAACATTGACACATTTTGCCATTTTTTCATATCGATCATATGGAAATGGTGGTTGAAATCGAAGACCATCCAAATATTTAACTCGAGATATTGCAGTAAAAGTGAGACCTTGTCGCTCTGTCCTTCCAATATCAATAGTTGCATTTTCTAGTGTCAATCCCTGGGACTTATGAATTGTTAATCCCTAAGAAAGTCACAATGGAATTTGTCTATTATTGCCTCTTTCAATAGGTATAATAGGAGCAATATGAGGGAATAATTCATCCCACGCAACTCCGACATAGTTATCAAATGTTACTAAAACATATGTAGGAGGATTAGGAGGTGATGTTCCAAGATTATACACAATATCTTCAACTACTCCAAGAGCACCATTGACAAGTCCTGCATTAGTCCATAAATTTGAAGTTAGCATAACCCTAGCTCCAACAGCAAGAAGGATATCATTATCCAAATTTTCCTCATCTGCTTCCATGTTGTTGTTGTTATTTTATCTTGTAGCAACACTACGTGCAACAGGGTGATTTAGGGATACCAAGCAATGCTTATTGTGATTGTGCACATCATCATTTTTTGCGAACAAATGTGTAGCCTTATTAAATGACTCTTTTGTTTAAGCATCCAAATTGGAATCTGTACGTGTCATTAGTACTTTCCAATCTTCTATTGTTGGAATTTCATCTCTGACGTTCATTAATAAATGACGAAAGAATCTTTGATCATTACTCTGTCCATCTTGCCTGTATACTGTATCAAGAGTTAAAACAGTTGTGAATAAATTCCATAATTCTTTTGCATGACCTTCACATGCATATGCCGGTCTATCCATAACAGGAGGTAGTTGTCCCAAATCACCAACCAATATAATTGATATACCTCCAAACGGGAATTATTTATTATGAGGAAAAGCTTGACGAAGTCGAGAATCAATATGTGTCAACAAATTTCTCCCTATAAAACTCATCTCATCAATAAGAATGTACTTAACATGTTTCATCTCCTCTTGTAAGGTAAGCAAACGTGACCCTTGTAAATCAATGAAGTTCCTTACTGGTATATAAAGAGCAGAGTGTATTGTTGATGCAGATATGTTGAATGTTGCAACACCGGTAGGGGCCAAAAGAAGCAATGGGTTCTTATGAGGAAGAGAGTCAGTTTCAGGTATTTGTTTTATTGCACCAATCAAGTAAGACTTTCCAGTACCTACTATCCTTTGGATAATCATAAGCAATTGTTCTTCCTTGTCATCTCCTTTGTAATGATTAAGAACTACATTAAATGCTATTTTTTTCTTTTCTCCTAAACTTTCAAATGAATATTTTTTTGATGATTTAGTAGTAACAATTGCATTCACTTTTTTCTTATCAGATATGAAGTTCACTACACGTCTTGATGTCTCTTCATCAACAAAGCTAGAGCTCCAATTTGTCATAACATCACGATCCCTAAATCCAATCATGTCAAATTCGCTCGCATGTATAAACTTATTCTTATACAAACTTGAAATAGTCTCCCACTCATGTTGCTTAGAATCATTTTGTACATGTAAAACATCTTCATCCTCATCTAGACATTGAGCTGGATCCTTTGAAGGTTTTGGATTACGATCAATATGCCAAGGATTATAGGAATTTTTTTCCCAATTTTGTATGATGTCATCATCTCTAGAACCAATATCTGTATGAAAATTACAAAACGGCTTGTACAATACTAATTTAGACCAACAAAACTCAACAAAACTATTATTTTCGCGAGGGGGAACTAAATGAAACTTAGGAAATACTCGTACAATGGCTGCATTATCTCGTGGTAACCATTTCTCATCACGGCGACATTTGCCATATGACCAAGATCTAGAAGCTTCTATCAACAAAAGGTGCTCCATACTCACGGGTCTCTTCCTATATGCATCAATAAGAGAATTATCATTATGGTCATTATTTTCATCAACTTTTACTTGTTTGAAAACAGTTATCCCAACATTAAAAGCAATGAATGTACGACTACATTCATTAAGAGGAAGCTCCAAAAGCATATGGCATGTTTCTTGTGCTCCTATATCCCTGTCAACGATAGTCTCACACAACAATGTTCTATATGCACGTGCTGCTGGTTCATTTGGATTTTGAATAGAAGAAATACACATCATCATACCATGGAAGCTTTCTGACCCTTTTTCTGCTTTTGATGCATATTTTTCTATGTATTTAATCACAACATGCCTAGAAAGAACATGCTTCCAATCCATATTTGCATGCCACATCATCAATGTTTCACGATTATGTGTATTTAATTGATCATCATTTCATCTAGGTTCATTTATTTTTTCTCCACCCTCATCAACATAAAGTCTTGACATTTTGCATAGCTCCCATGGTGCCTTATATCTACACACCAATTTTCCACCCTTCTTTCTAAGGCATGACTTCTCATTGCAGGTGATGTGGTGCTCAACACAATTGAGAAGTTGTTCATAGTCCATCATAGGATCAGATTGAAATATTTGTTCAGTGTTCTTTAAGCAAGGATGATCATCATCGTTCCATTGAATAGGGATCTTTATTTGATATTCATTGCGTGGATTGAATGCATGGACAGATCTATCAAAGTATTCTTTTGCAAATATAACTTGATTCGGGTCATTCCAATTCAATTTTTCCATATTGGGAGCATCTTTTAGCCAAAGAAACCCATGCACATGTGGAGATCCATGATGTTTCCATTCATAACGACACCAAAAATCTGTAGCATGATGAAATTTTGAAAAAATCTCATCTCGAAACAATGTATGTCTTAAATGCACATAACTTGCTACAATGTGAGGATTATCAATGACATTCTGGAATCTCCATTTTCTTGCTTCCTTTGGATCTGTAGGAGAGGTACCTGGCATCAATATAGGCAAATCAGGCCATTGCATATCTACTACACTTAGTGTGAAGAATATTGTAGGAGATCCAATTTGTTGTACTAAGTCACATAATTCGCCACGAAATTTGCTCCAATATGCACATGTACCTCTTAGAACATGTCCAAATCTCATCAATCTATATGCAATTTTAGAATTAGGAATATTTTGTAAATGCTCTCATAACTCATCAACTGTTGTAGGTAGTTCTGTCATATTTTATTTAACAGATACTGCAGAAAATGCTTGAGCACGATGTCTCATGATGATATTGAGTAAAAAGTATATAAATCAAGGATGTCTCCCAAACCTATTATCACGAAATCTGAGGAGATGTTTTGCATACTCATGAAGATGCACGTTTCTTAGTTGTGGTTGTAACCAATCGACTTCTCCTCTAGGGAATAATGTTGGAAATTCCATATCAAATAACTCTTTAGTATTGTACTCATTTTATGGAGATGAACCAATTCTAGGCCAATTAATGACATTTGTAGTTTCACCATCTAGTTGGTTTTCTTCTCTATTAGGATTATCTGCCCATGCACAAATAATTTCAATTTCCCTAGGTGCATTTGGAGGCCTTACAACAAAAGAAGTTGTATCATAATCGTCTAAAGCATCTTCACGACCTGGAGCACCTTCTAACAACGTAATGTCTATGTCATTGTCCATATCTGGTAGTATAATAGAATTAATCATATGTGACACATTTGTTATTTTTTCCGGTAACTCGTCCAAAACATTCATATCAATTTCTACACCTTTATAATATGGATAATTTTGAATCTTATAAATTAATGCATCTAGTACCTTTTTCCTTCTAACAGTGAAATCATAGCTTGATCCTTGTTGACCTTTTTTTTCGCACCACCATCATTAAATCCAAGTCTTTAATATGTCGAGGCAATTTCTTGGCAACATCTTTAAAATTTTGAGAAAAACTGATTGTGTGTCTTCTATATTTGTATTGGACACCTATTGAATGCATTACCTGTAAAATTGGACTCGCTCTTGCTATCAACATTTCCTCAACTTGCATAAGACTTCCAAGGATAAAAGGCTGCAACCCCGGATTCATATGATTTTGTGATGAAAATCTATGTTTATTACCCTCTCGTTTACATATTGTACACATTGGACCTGTCTTTGTAGTCACCACTTGAATGCCAGGATACGACTCGTCACACACATGGCACATTTGAGGATGACCTAATTTATAAATTCTTTCACGAAATTTGTTATGCGCAATAACTTCATCTTCCACTGGTACATTGGAAATCATTTCACATTCATCGTCACATTGCTCCATTGGTTGATGATTTTGTAGATTCACACCTATAGGAGAATGAGCCTCAATTTTTGGCCCTAGATAATTAAGACCTTCGATTTTTATTTTTCTATGTGATCTTACATACTGTTGTCTTTGTTTTCTTCTATGTCCTTTTTCGTCCCCATCCATATCTTCAAATTTCATTCTTTTTCTTTGAGAATTATTTATTCGTTCTGCTTCCCTTTCATCCTCATTCTGCCTTTCTCATTGCTGCCTTTTTCTTTCACGTTCCTTCTTTCGTTGTTCTTCCCTTTGATCATCAGTCATTACTTGTTTCATAATATTTGATCCTTGTCTTTTAACTCTTTCTCTCTTTACACTTCTCATTTCTTCAATATTGTTATTATTAGTTTCCCCGTTACTAGTACCCATGATATTATATTCATGTACAAAAAAACCAAACACATCAATTAACCATATATATATATATATATATAATACCTAGCTACAAAATTTCAAATATCTAACTACAAAATATTTAATACTCTTTCTATGTCTATAAGGCAATTGCTATACACGTGCAATATTGTAAATTGTGTTTGATGAGATTTGGACATTAAATATTAATATAAATATTTATAAAATATTAATATATTTGTTATTTAATATATTAATTATTTCATTTTTATGATCACCAAACATATTTATATTAATATGAGTAATACATATTTATATTAATATGAGTAACAAATATTTATATTAATATTTATAAAATTTAAACCATTCAAACACTATGATATGTAAATATCGAGGTGATTAAAAGCTTCCCTTACATATATTTCATTATTATTCAACTCCAAGCTTAAGTTCGAAGCTAGTCTTCCATCTCCAAAATATTACAAAACATGTAATCTACTTAATTTCACTGCCGGACATCACAGGATTCACGTGAAAAGAAGAGAAGGTTGTTTTCATTGTCATAAAGAATTCGGTGATTCTGCTGCGGTATGATACCAAATAATGAAACATCACCATCTTTCTGAGTGGGTAACATTGCAAGGCAGAAGACTATGTTACCGCTGATATCGTTAACCGGGATTATGTAGTTATCTATGAGCAAATCGTAATCTACTCCTTTGAAATTGAATGTCACAGTAGGAAAAGTTAAATTCTGAAGGCCATATGGGATAAAGCAGAAGTTCAGCCCAGTGAGAGGGGAAGCGCTGCGTGGGTAAGTAATCAGCGATGACAATGATTCTGTGAGGGAATCATAAGCAACCTGTCGCAGATGAGTGAAAAGGGTTTCAGAATCTATGATTAACCCTCCAGTGCCATTAGGTTGAAGATCAAAAGTACCAGCAGGGATATTCAATGATTGACCATTAACGCTGATTTGTTGTAATGAAAGATAATAAAATGGTAGATTTTGTGTGGCTGGAAACATGGGAATCGAATTGACAGTCGAGCCATTCATGGAACTATTTTCACCTATAAATAGAGGGCTGGTTTCGGTAGGAGAGTCGAGAACAGAGACAAGAGAGTAAGAAAACTTACTTCCCAGCAATGTGTCGATCTGTGAGACCAAAGAGCGATGCCATTTCTTAATTGAGAACAATAGTTCATGAATCTTGGATATTAAACCGAGGAGAAAATTCGATACTGGTGATTCTGTTGTGCATTCCCATACAGATGCTAAGCGGGCCATTGAATGGCAACTTTGTGGAATTATTATTATAAATGCACCGCTATTGTATCAAGCGTTATTACTTTCAGAAGGAAAATGTAGATAAGGAAATATGAATTATTTACCTGGAATTAGAGTCGTGAACCAAATGCAAATCACCTCTCTGTTGAGTTGTTTTAAATTTGTTTCACCTCACCTTGTCGATCAAATAATTGCAGAGCTAAATTGTTTTAATTTTTTTTTTGTTTATTTATATGATTGTTAAAATTTATTTGTTAAGCTAACACTTAATTTTTATTTTTCATTTAAAACTTAAGCCGACATTTTGTATGAGGACATGACATACCTGACATCGGGGTCAAACTGGGCTGTAGATGCGCCTCTCGGTGCAAAAATAGAATGGCATGTTGTATAAGAATAAACTAATTATAAACATGAAACAAAATTCTAAATAATTTGTACAGTAAGAAATCATGTAGAGAAAAGAGACATGTTCTCAAGAATATGGACACAGAAATGTAACTCTTGTTTGAAAATTGATAATTTGAGCAAGTTCGAGTACAACAATTATGAACATTTTATATGGTTCTTATTCGCATACAAGAAAATTATTTAACCTTTACCTACATACACAATTATGAATATAAGCATAAAAATAATTATGTTTACGAATAGTACTATAGTGGTAAAAGTCAGAGATGCATAGAGACAAATTAACAATCTTTTAAAATATATATACAGAAGAAACCAAAATAGAAGTGTGAGTCCATATACAATTAATAATAGTAAGTGAGATAGAGTCTTGTTGTGTAACTGTATGGAAAAGTTTGAGAATTACCATAAACAAATGGAAATACATATAAATATATACATGTAAAAATTGAATCTCGAATATATTAAATATATATTTTTTTAATATTTACAACTGAAAAGATTAATTTCTAGAAAAATACATAATAACAATTTCCAGCTAAACAAGAAACTAATATAGATCTACCAAAGATGTAAGGTAACAAACAATATACAATTTAGTTTAGTAAAGTATGCCAATTATAAACAAAATAAATTTCCTTCACTCAAGGAAAACTGCATTTCCTTGCCAGGAAGTATAACCAAATACAGAGAAACTATTAGAAAATATAAAATGTCTTCATACATACAATTCTTCTATTTTTCATGGAGAAGCCACAGAAGCCACAAGCATTGGACCTTGAGAATAAAATGAATTTCAAGTATTAAAAATAGAAAACCTAAAATAAGGCCCAGATGCCTTTAAGAAGCTCTGAGAATAACATGCACAGAGGCGAACTAAGAATACGTGTTACAAACAGAACAAAAATAAGTAATATTGGTCACTAAGTAATAATTTTATAAAAAATTATGAATGGAAATTTTAAATCAGGAATCCTTAATTGAATTAAGGGAGAAAGTTACATTATATGGTCAACAAGGGTTGCTAGAAGAATTTCTTGGGTAGCACAAAAAAGCAAAAAGGTTAGATATATTGGTAAAATAATAGAACCCGAGACTTGTTTACATGCATATACAGGTAGAGTAAAAAGATATGTGGATAGATATCACAGCAATGAAGAACAACAAAAACCCATTGAAGTTCATAATTAAAATATTGGAACTACTGTAATGGTATGAATTAAAGTAAACATAGTAATAAGTTATACATTATGAGATAGAAAACTCAATATTTTCTAATTAAAATACAATACAAGAATAGAGTATTCATTAATGAAGAACAACAAAACCTTATTGAAGTTCATAATTAAAAGATTGGAACTACTGTAATGGTATGAATTAAAGTAAACATAGTAATAAGTTATACATTATGAAATAGAAAACTCAAAATTTTCTATTTAGAATACCATATAAGGATATATTATTCATTAAAATTCCCAGAAACAAACTCGATGCATAACCAACCAAATGAAAATATCCTTTATAGAAGCTGAAAAACCCTAGGGTTTTAGATGAAAATACCCTTCTCATAGCCCTAATGGGCATGGAAAATTATAGTATATAAATGGATTGTAATACAAAATAAATTTACATATGAATGAGATGGAAACGAAAGGAAGGAATTTCTTGTGACTATGGCAAATAAAAATTACTGGATGGAATGTGTCCATGATAACACCATCCTTCCTTACAATTTCCTAAGTGCGGATGAAGAGGTATATTCCTCAATCTCAAAGGTAAACTGTGTTCTAAACCCTGTAAAGATAATCCATTAGAATTAAACAGATAATTACATCCATAATGTTTTCAAAACTAATAATGGAAGCCATAATTGTGAATAGAGGGAAATTTAAAAGATCTTACCTCTAGAGCGGTCAATGATATGTTCCAGGCATAAACCACATAAACTAAATAGAGTCATGAAGTCAGTTAACTTTGATCAATAGGTGGAATTAGCATATCAAAGGATAACCAATAAGAATACACCTGGAAGGTATGCACCCACAAAAATGGGGTATTGTTTTCGAGAAGGAAAAAACCTAGCCGCAAAGTGACACCACCAAAACTACAAGTGAAAAAATGATCCACTAAACCCTAGCAAGGTCAATAACTGGAGGACGCAACCCTAGGTCCATCTTGACCATTGATATCATCATGAATATTATGAATTTTTGGATGGGTAGGTGTCGTGGAGTACACGTGGTGGCAGGGAGGAATCTCCCGCCTTCAAATAGGACTATTTGGAAGAATACCAACAATGTAAGTGATCTAGTTGATAAACAAAATGAATTATTCCACATTAAAATAAATATAAAGTTATGCACTATATATACATATATCCAAGACGGGAAACTGATCGAACAAGGTATATTATATATAATGGTAATCTAGCAAGTATTGTTAGGGTTGATTAAACGAAATAAATTGGAAATCCATGACTTTAATTCGAATCAATTTTGTAAAAAAATGCATATTAACATGGTTGTAATAAATTACAACGTGCGGATGGATTTAAGTTTGATCCATTATATAATGAATGAATGAATGAATGATATTTTATCGTTCACGAGACTAAAAATAGTCTATGGGACCACCAACTTCCTTGTTTTTTGCCTTCTGTAATTCAATCTTTTTCTTATTCAAATTGACGATGAGCTGACCCAACCTTTTAACAATTCCTTCACTGAAAAGACAATGCCATGGAATTGACGCTAACATATTGCGGTAATTGTCCCTGGTGTCTTTGAAAGTGTTACATTCCAAAATGAAATGTTTTTTTGATTCCACTACCCCAGAAGTGCAAAAAGTACATACCCTTTCCTCCCAAGCTTCTTTAGGTCTCTTCCACTGCTCCGTTTCACACTAAAGTTGATGTGAGTTAGTTCTTAATTGAGCAATAAGAACCTTTGCTCTCCACGGAATGTTAGCTCCAATATTTTTTTTTTGTTGGAGATCACAAGTGGGGTTGAATTCCTGAACATAATACTTCTTCTTTCTTCCCAACTCTTTTCCCCATATACCCTTACAGAACTTCTCCAACACAAAATTCTTTAACTCCTTGCTATTTGCGGGACATGCATTCAGGCGAATATTCCATTTTTGCATCCATTTGTTGTTTTGTCTCATCCATGATTTCTTTCTTTCACTCATACCTTCATTGAAGATAACTTTCGACGATCTACCTCCTACCATTTGCTCAATTCTTTTTAGATACCTTATAAGACGAACCATGGAAATTTCTTCGATGGGAGTTGCCCTTGTTTCACTCAACATTGTCTCATAGGGAACCAAAATTTTTATTTTGAACTTGCTCATGATCAAGCGTTTTTGAATTTTTTATTTTTTATTTTCAATTTTTTTCCATTTTGAAACAGGGATGCTGCTAGCCCACAATTCACACCCATATAATAGCACTGGACAAACTAGAAGTCCAAAAATTACTTTGACCGTGTTCCAATCCCATAACTCTGCCTCCCTACATCTAAACCATGAAAACATATTTAAAGAAATCAAAATTAATAGTTACATACAATGTAAAGATACTAAGCATTAAAATCATTTAAGAATTTTAAATAGAAATAATGGGATATACTAGTGGCGCATTATTTCTAACAAAGGAACTATTGTGTGATTAAAGTAGTGCATTGTAATTTATGTTGGAAGGAAATTACTATTTGGTAACTCATCATAAATGAATCATAGAAGAAGCAATACACTGTGAAGTTGTGGCAAGTTGTGGCAAGTTCTTCAATATAAAATATTGTATAGTGCAAAATAAAATGAAGGAATATAGTCTAATGTAGAAGCATTCATTACATGAAAAGCTATAAGAATTACTAATTTATGTATGGATAAACTTGAGAATATCTAGCAATAATTTAAATGATGGTTAATAGAAGTAGAAATGTAGATAATTTAGTATTGTTATTGTTTTTCTATTTAAAAAAAAATTAGTGTTAATGAAGGTTAGTGATAGATAGTGTCTTTACAAGTGGAACGAAGTTGTAGTTATAGCATTGGTCTTCCCTTGGGTCCTGAAACTGAAATCGCTATACCTGTCATGAATAGATTCCATAAAAGAACTAAAGAACTGAAAAATGAAAAATAATCAAATGTAGAAACTTTTGTGGGATTGCCAACGAGTGGTGAAAAACATGAAAATGAATTATGAATGGTTGGTGGTGGAACCAATAATGCATAAACACAAGATTTGAACTATTGCAAGTGATAAGGAGTCTAAAAACTAATTTTGATGGTACTAAGACAAATCAGGAAAGGTTGGTCAAACCTAGAGAGGAGTAAGAGGAAATAAATGAATACTTGTTAAGGAAATTGGAGAATGAGAAAGTCAATAAAATGGCTCATAGGAAAATATATAAGAGTGAATTTGTTGGCACCTGTTAGAACCCTGTAATTTGCAGTATCACAAGGTGACTGTGTAATTTCTCTTTACAATTTTTTCATACTGTACCTAGATTTTAATATTCAAAATATTTTCCAAAGAAAGAATAACAGGAATCAAAGGCAGCATAGAAGCAGTTAAGGCAGAAAAACAACAAAGGGAGAGTCGTGAACGTGATTGGGTCAAGTCGTGCACATTTGGGTTGAGTCGTGAATGCGGGCAGGTCGTGAACATGGGCAAAGTAGCGAACTAGTCAAGTATTCCATGAACAACTAAGAAACAAACAAGCGCCGCAACCAAAGAAACAAAGTTGGCAAACCACAACAAGGGAGCAGTGAGGACTGTTGGATCTGAGCATTGATCAACGATGGAGATTAAATCACATATCGCATATCGATGAGTTTCACATTTATAAGTTAAGAAATTGCAAGTTAAAATGTTTAAGTTGCGATGCGATAAGACACAAAAAATGTGAAATGCGAAGTGCGCGCTATGATGTGGCAATGGCACGGTAAGATGACATGGCAAACGATGTGGCCCAGACCCCACAAATCGCAGTTAGTTTATGATGATGGGAAAATGACATGGTAGTGACGTGGCACAATGACATGGACCTAGCCTGCATACCACACGTCGCAGATCGCATGGGATAAGTTTATGGTTAAACGTTGAAAGTTGCGAAGTGCGATATGGAGGCCCAGATGTGATGTATTTCGGAGAAAAGGCATAAATATTTTCAAGTCTGGGTTGATGCGATTTGTGTGTTGTTTTGTGAAGAAAATGGGCTAAGCATGACAACAAGACTCGACCACTCGTTTAAAGGGTTTTCCACCATTTACCCGAGAGAAGGAAAGTTCTGGAAATTGTTAAAGGAACAAAGGGTTTATGTTTTAAAAAATCGTTGAAGCTGCCAAGATTGAAGATTCATTCAAAAATGGGGGCACGAGAATTAAGGGTCGAGTCGGGCAAGCCATTTTTATAAAGTTTTTATGTTATAATGGTAGAAGCGGAAAAGGTAGAAAAATCATTGGCACAGTCACTAATCCATGAAAACGGGCTAAGCACAACAACAGGGGTCCAAAATGGGCGGTATCCATTACCGCCCACTCCTCCACATGTCACACCCTCACAATTTCGCACCCCCCTCTCTATTACCACTTACCACCTGAGACCCCCTCCAAAAAGTTGTTTCCATTGGCCTCCCAAACCGCTGTCACATTCGTTTGACCATTACCACTACTTCTGCGCCACATCCATCGTCATCCCTTGAACGTCCGGGTTTATGAGTTGTATGTGCCATTTTATGAAGAAATCGGCCAAAACATGATAGAAGGACTTGTAATAGAATAAGCCCCGACAAGGTGTGCAAGCAAAGGAGGTTGAGTCGGGCAAAGGGAATTCATACAGAACACATCAACATAATCACCCAAATAATGAAAAGTAACCAGCCCCACACCAGATTTAATCACCAAATGCCAATTTTCTGAAAATTTGGGCCAAATTTCAGAGCCACCATTAGTTACCTCTTCGTGACCATCACAACCACCTCCAAGTTTGTTGTTTGAAATTACGAAGAGACATCGAAGCATTTTGATATACGAAGAGTTGCCCATAATTAATTCCAGAGGCAGTGTTTTTGTCATAGATGTTTGATCAGGCTTTGTATGGCCACACATGTCCATTTTCTGCAAAATTGTAATTAGTGAAAGGTTGCCGAGTAAGGTAGGGTAACCAACTTAGTCTTTAGATAAATATTTCATGCCTTAGTAGTATCAAGGGTTGGAAAATTGGGCCCTGTTGAAACTTGCATTATAAGAAGTATTGGAGCACTGTAACTGTTTGAGCTAGGCATCAATAATAAGAGATCGTTCACAGGATTATTGAGCTATGTAAATGGTGATGTTTTTCCTCTGTGTTAATGTTTTTCCTCTGTCTTTTCATGCTTTGCATCGATTTATCTAATTTCAAAACAAAAAAAAATAAATTAATATTTTCTAAGAGAGCACCTTAATTATGTTTGTGTTTGTTATCTTAATATTTTTTATGAAGTATAGTTAAATAATTCTTAATTTCTCTTTAGCTATTACTGAACTCACTGCTTTCTTTCATCTCATATTCACACTGCCAGTAAGATCCAATATGCATAGTTAGCTTGCCTTGTGAATGCCCTTGAAAATTTAATGCACACTTCGGCCTTTTATGACTCCATAGCCCAATGGATTAGTTTCACAGCTCTATCTGTCCAACGACACAATCAATCAAACAAACAACTCCCATAATTTCTATAACTAGCCTAATACCAATAGTTAGAATTATCAAGTTAGATCATAAAAATAGAGATATCCCTCTCTAATTCTAGGAAGGCTAGGACTCCAAAGTGGATTGATTTTGTTCTCTGTCATTTGTTCTTGCCAATCTTACAAATTACAGAGTGATAACATAATGGTGACCATACAGGGGAATTATAATATTTCATCAGAACTCAGAAACACCAGTCAAAATATTGTATGATTCAAGTATGTTCCAATATTGGTATCTGGTTGTTGATGGTGGAAAATAGCCAGACACAAGAAATTCTAAATCATGCACTTGGCGACTCCACAGTTTTCAGTTGACCTAAAGACTCCACTGGTAGAAGAATCTAGATTGGTTGTGAATATACAGTGACCCCACTCTCTAACTGATTGACAATATGGATCCAAGAATACAATGCAGGTATGCTCCAATGAATAGAGATCACATTCGTGGATTCCCACACAAAATGCTTCAGGTAAATTGGGACAAAATATTCCTATTTTTCAAGATGAGAAGGTTGATGATGCTTTTTTACATCTCATTAAATTTCATATACACTCATGGAGGTTGAAATTTGAATGGCATGAGGATTGCGTCATGAATATGTTCATGGTTGTTACACTAAAATTTTTCACCATGACGTTTAGCTGTCTATATGGGTTCATCATTACCTATTTATTGCTCCCTTAGAGGTCCAAAATCATAAATTTCCTAAATCAAGTCTTGAAATTGGGAAAAAGCTTGTTAAAACCCTAAAAATCCTAACTCCGCACTTTTCCTAGTTATTTCCTGTGGTACCGCAGTTTATTGCTATAAAACCTGCAGCACATCCCGCACGTTTTGCTCATTAAAACTGCAGACCCCCGTAAAAGGTAAAATAAAAAGAAAAGTAAGTTCTAAAAGCCCAGCTGGTCGAATATTCTCCCAGCTGGGGCCTTCTAGAAGTGATATTTGGTCGAGCTTCACCCCTTCCATTCATGAACCTTTATCCCTTCATAAATGGAGTTATCCCTTCGTTTTTGGAGCTGAAATCCCATGATGATAGGGCTTTATCCCTTCCTTATTGGAGCTGAAACTACCTCCCTTATGCTACAAATTGAGACCAAGTTTCAGTTTCAAGGGTAGTTAGTACATAGAGAGTTCAGAGAGTACTTACTTCTTAGCTTTTAGAAGAGAATTGCTGAAGAAATTATACTCTCCACATTTGGCATCATTGGCATGAGAGAGATTACATACTCATAGCTATAATCTTATGTTGATTCATAGAGTTGGAGTCGTGTCAAACTGAGGAAAACGGTTGTTCGAGACCCCAGAAGAACCTGTACAAACATCAAGGAGTCAAGGTTGTAAGGTTTCTTCCTTTATTCAAAGTTAATATAAATGGATTCAATTTTCTCATTGAGTTGTTCATCTATCTTTTGAATAATTTAATTCTTGGATTTCTTGATCACTAATATAGATTATTGCTTTTGAATTATCATATCTTGTAGATGATTTTGATCTTGTTTTCTTGTCTTTGATTGCAGATCTTATACGTTGGATTGATACCTTCTGGAACGACTGGATTTAAGACTGATTAAAGTGTTGGACTTCAGGTAGGAGCATCTCTCCATAGTTAATTAATAATTCTTAAGCATAATGGTCTAGAGAAAATGGTCTACATTTGTCTTTTTGTTCCTAGATATCCTTAAGATACTAGGGAGAATGCTCTTGTCCAAAAGAGGGATTTGTCTGTCTAAAAAAATGGCGACTCCACTAGGGAAAATATGAACTTAGTTTTCTTTTTTTATTTTCAGTTTGATTTTTGAGATTTCTGTGAGATTTCTTTGACTTAGATTAGCTCAAAACTGGATTGGGTAGAAAACTCAATAGGATCCCTGATTGTAAATCTGTATTTTTATTTTTTCTCTACTTTTCCTACCTTCCACACTTTTTGTTTAAAAATAGAGCAGTAGACTCTGCAACTTTTAGTAGAATACAGTGCGGTACCGCACATTATTCCATTAAAAACTGTGAACCTCTAGAAAATTTTAGAAAAATTAGAAATTCTGTTTTCTAGAATCCCATTACTTGATTCTTTATTCTTTACCCAATTTTTCTTGACTGTCAAAGACTTCTGTAAAAAGTTTCTTTCAGCAATTCAATATTTAAAGTGATCTTTTCAGTTAGTTTGCTTTTATGAGTAAATGTTGCCTTGTCCTCCCATTGCTCTGAATCGGAAACTTCTGTATACATTAGCTACTTGGTATGTCATTGTTTTGTTGAGCCATTGAACTTGATGCAATTATTACTCTTATGAAAATTTGATTTTGTTTTCATTAGCAAACTTAGAAAACCTTTTGGATAGATAAGGTCTGAATTTCATTTTAAAATTGTTATCGGATGCTTTATCTTCTTGCTGAAATAAGCATAAAGATCTTGGTTAGATTACAAATTGAGTTAAGACATCCTTCAACTTTTATATAGAGTTCAAGATTAGAGATTTCTTTTAGTTTTGAATTTTGTAGTTTTAAGACTTTTAGTTTTTCTTTTGGAAGAATTTTGATTTTTGTTTCTGATCTAAATGATATAGGGAATTTCATTTTGAGCAAAGATCTTTTTTGAAATCAAGTTCTCTAAATTGTCTTCTTTTCAAATTTTCTCATGTAGAAAAGAAACAATTGATATTTTGAAAGTTATTGAAATCTTTCAACTCTTTCCTCTAGTTAGATTTCATTGAAAATAAATGAGTTGTTTATCATATAGATGCATTGTAGCATATTTTGAGTCGGGTCATTAAAACATCATCAAAGTTTCATTTCCGTACCCATTGTCCTAAGAAACTGCCAATTAAAAGTAATGCTTCATTAAAATCAATCAAGAAATTTTATATTTTATAGGGCTCTTTTCCACCAATATAGCTTAGGCTAGTGTCTTGGAATAGGTTTTAGTTAAATTTCCAAGGCAATAAAAACAAACAAGTAGTTGATCTTGCGGTAGGAAAATCCAATTGTAGCATGTATGCTCTGGGAAGCTCCTCCTAAAGGAGTCAAGCATGAGATCATATCCGAACCAGTGAGGTAATCATTCCTATCTCATTGGGAATGATAGAAGATGTGCACATATTAAAAACGGTAAACCTCGGATAGACCATTGTCGAGGAGCTTTGGGTCACTTGTTGGTAAACCTTGGATTATGTCAAGGATCCTTCAAGGGGATTGAGCTTGATACTCTGTCCTTGCATGTATATCAGATCGTAGAATGTTCCCCCAGGTATACGTGTTCCCGTTGGTGACCTTAGAGGCCATAAACTTTAGGATTCTTTCCCAAGGTGACGGTGGAGGGGAGGTCCCACTGTACCTGGAGCAGATGTTGGCTAGACTCACTTAGACTCTCCGAAGGGTTATATTCACTCGAGATGGTTTAAGTGGAGAAACTTGCACCAGTTTGTTTCATTAAGCAGGTTGTCGAGGTGACTGTTCCAATCGCCATTTCTGCATTAAAAATCTACGATATTGGATTTCATCACCAACTATTGTTTTTAGTGCGGGGATCTACTGTTTGTGTGTGGATTGATCTCTTAGATTTTTATAGGCGCGTGATTCATTTGATTGTTTCCTTAGCGACATTAGGATCATTTGATTGAAATTTTATTTGTTTGCATGTGTTAAAAGTTTTAATTGTGGCAGAATTACCAAGACAGTCACGTAGAACTCAGGGGAAACCCCTTGAGTATACACCAAGCCAATTAGAAAAACTTAAATCTATGATACCAAATGTTATCAATAGAATTGGATTAACAGAACATGGAGAATCATCCATAATTATTCATCCTGATTCTGAAGTAAATCAACCTCAAATAGCAGAACATACTCCACAGACAATTTCAATTTCTGAATTAAATGAAGTTGCTTATGTAACAAGTGAGTTATCAGCTGAAAAACCTGAAATTTCTGAACCAGAAACTAAATATGCCATGTCTGAACCTACTTTAGAGTTCGCTACTCCAACTTCTAGTCATCCTGTTTTACCTAGAGTAAGAAATCAGATCACAGAAGAGCTTCCTCTTGGTCTCATTAGTATTGAAGAAGATACTAAAACTGAAGATGAAGTTATTCTTCCTTCAACTCAGGAATATTTAAATATTAGAGAACGTGAATCAATTTTTTACAGTCCTTTTAGACAAGATGCTTGGTATTCTTCACTAATAGATTTTCTACAAAACATAGGTCTAGAGTATTCGCCACCCAGAATTCCTTTTTACCCTACACCAATAGGTTATAGACCTCTGTTAAACATGTCTAGTGAGTCATTTATGTTTATTGAATCACCATAAACATTTTTGTATGGTGGTCTGTCTGTTCTTGTAGGCTATCAGTGGTTCTATGGTACATTCTCAGGAGCTTCTCCTCTTCCCAAAAAACCAATGTCATCATCTGGCCCGAATGAATCAAATACTGGAACTTTGAACAATAAACAAATTTATATGATGTCTAGAAATATTCCAAACCTCGGACCTCAAGGTAGTAGTTTATCGCCTGGGGGGCAACCTCAAATTAGTCAAATACATCTTGGGGGGAAACCTCAAGGACAATACATACCTCAGGGTCAATATCAACCCCAGGGATAGTACATACCTCAGGGTAAATATTGTAGGTTTTAACCCTGAAAAAAAATTATCTACACATGAATCTTATAATAGAAAATAAACAATAGCGAGAGCATAAAACATAAAACAGATAAACACAGAGATTTTCCCCTGGATCCCAAATCGGGATGACCAGCTTGATATTTCGTTATATTCCTTTTAGTGTTACAACACATATATATACATGCCAAAGCATACATAAACCCTAATCCATTAACCATGGATTAGAACATAACCGTAGTTCCCTTGACCAGATCTACAAAAATACCAGGGGCCGAAAACCATCGTACCCCAAAACCATGTGCAAAACCATGCACAAAACCATGGGCACGTGATTAGTCATGGAAACAATATAACACATACCCAACAAATATCAACATTAAGGACCGTATATGCCTCAAGGTCAATATCAACCTCAAGGGTAGTACCCATCTCAAGGATTGCAACCTCCTTTAGGACAACAGTTCTATTCAGAACAAGAAATGTTACAAGGAGGTGGAAATTATCCAACCAATTATCATCCATATGTTCAACCGAGTTATGGTTTGTCTTATGCACAAACTTCGTTGGGACCCTCATATCCTAGAATTGTGTGGGATCCATCCCAAGTCCAACATAATTTACAACCAAATGTGCAAGTACCTTATTATCAAGATGGGCAACAAGTTGGTTATAATTAACCCCAACAACCAGTCCAGCCTACAATTCAAATACCTGCATCTCGTCCTATTCAGCAGCTTGGTCTGATTACACCTAGGACCCCGGCACAAACTGCTACTCAGATTTTTTTTCAACCTACCACACCTATTCCTGGAGTGTCCACAGCTTCTATTACTTCTGCCCCTCAAACATCGGTACAGATTCCTCAGGATTCTATTCTACAATTTGGACCTACAATTCATACTATTGTTCAAATGCCTGTAGGACAACCTCGTACAAGTACAGTTATAACAAGTCAACCTTAGTTTACTTATCAACCATATCAGGGGTCGTACCAATATAGACCTGTATCCTGGGTATACTTATCAGACACCTATTCCACCCGAATATTGTTTGGTTATTCCTGGTTATCCAAGAGGCATTCCGATTCCCAATGCACAAGCTATTCCTGGATATCCTGGTTATCCTCCTCCCGGTACTGGTTTAGTCTCACAAGGTTATCAACAAGACCCTACCCATTGATTACCATTCATAGAAACTTTAGATTTACCTGATTTATCCCGCCTTACGAATGATCCTATCTATTATCATCCGTATTGGCTGCCCATGCCGCATAAGTTTCCCAGTGATATCCCTAAATTTGAAGGAAAAGCAAGAGAGGATCCTTCTAACCATGTCATGACTTACCACCTTTGGTGTGCATCCAACTCATTAATCGAAGATTCCATTCGACTTAGACTTTTTCAGAGAACATTAATAGGATTAGTTGCCAAGTGGTACATTGAATTTCCACGAGACTCATTTACCAATTTCAATGCTCTAGCAACTGCTTTCTTAACTCATTTTCAGTTTCCAGTCAGATACAACAACAACACGAAATTATTAACTTCACTAAAACAATCTACGTCTACATACATATCAGATCATATACATGAATAAAGACGTAGAAAACATTTGGTAAAAGTTTTATCCCGGATCAAATATTGGCAGAATGGTTTATCAAATCATTACTACCAAAAATCACTGAAGATGTAGCTAAAGGAGGAGTTGTTACAGAATAACAAGTTATTGCTCAAGCTCAGTATCTTCACTTGGTATATACCCAGTCAGGTACTTTGTACGAGAAAATTCTCGATTTACTGCGTCCTGGTCAGATAACAACAACTCCTTCAGGGTCTCATGCCACTGATGGTGTAATCGGTTCAGTTAGTACAACTAAGAGTAAGAAGAAATCTTCGAAGGTTACTTCTCCCATAATAACTTTACCGGATTCACCGAAAGGAAAATATTCCCTGAAAACTTCTACCGATATTCACATTGTAGATTCATCGACTACAAAGAAAAAATCTGGTAACAAGAAGAAAGGGAAGAATAAAAGTAAACAAAATTCATCTCCCAAGGAAAGAACATATAAAACTGAATCGACTGATGATAAACAGAAACCTGATTATCCTTGTCTTATCTGTGATGAGGATCATTTCACCAAGGAATGTCCACATAGGGCTGAGGTATCTAAGTTCGTCAAAGGTTCATCCATCCCTGCTGTTTTGAAGGATCCTTTTCCCGTTCAAGATAGAAAAATGATTTTATCTTCTTCTAATACATCAGCAGATATTTTGATGATGTCTCAAGTAATGGATGTGACTCGATCACAAGATTATGGTAGTAAAAATCCCGTTGCTAGTAAAGAAGTAGAAAATTCTAATTCCGCACCAGCTACATCTCCTTCGGTTTCTGATCCACTTCATATCGAGAAACCTAATCCTGATTTAGTAATCAAACCGCCTGCTAAAGGTTTACTTCGTAAATCAGCTTTCAATCCACATGCAAGAGCTGCTCAGAATTACAACATTGTAGAGGATTTAGCAATATCTCCTTCAGCAATGTCGGCCTTGGAAGTGCTGCAATCATGCCCAACACAAAGGAAATTACTCTTATCAGCAATTGGAGCTATAGATCTTCAGGATTCAAACCTCATGGTCTTCGATTTAGAAAATTTTACACCTCATCTCCCTCATCAAATGGCTTTTCAGATCCTAGTACTAGTCGAAAACAGACGTTGCTTTCATACTATTATTAATGAAGGAGCATCTACATGTATCATGTCGTTAAACTGTTGGAAATCACTTGGTTCTCTAACTCTTAACCAATCACCGACAATCCTCAAAGCTTTTAATGGAAGAGGATATCATTCGTTTAGAATTTACAGGATCTACCTATAGAAGTCGAAGGAAAAACCGTTAATTTAGATGTGGAAGTAGTTGATGCCCCTCTAGATTACAACCTTCTTCTGGGTCGAAGTTGGTCTTATGCTATGGCTGCTTTCGTGTCATTTGTCTTTCGATTAATTATGTTTCCTCATTAAGGAATGATTGTAAAAATCGATCAGATCTCATATTATGCATCTGACCCAGCTTCTACAGATAGTATTCAGCACATTGGAAAATCAACTATCCCTTATGAGGATGTAGGAGTAGGTTTAATCAAATATTCTGCTTTAATGGGAACTTTTTCTATGCCTCCACCTAACGTACCACATACTATTGCTAATATCAATATGATTACATCAAGCTCTATTCCATTTGATGATCCTTGGATAGTGCCTTTGGAATCAGAACTGGATTCATTCAATGGCGTGATGCCTTTGAGTCCTTTTGAGATAGCATATCAAGTAGTACAATCATTTTCCAATCCTTTATCAACTAATGATGATCCAATTAATGTGATCAATGAAGAATCATTTTCACCATCAAGCTCAGCTATAACTTCAATTCCTGATCCTTTTCAACAAGTTTTTCATACTGATGAAAGCATTCGTGAATTCTTGTCCATAGATGAATTACCATGGGATGATCTCCATCATAGGTCATCATTTTTACCTGAGCTTGATAGATTTGAAAATAAATTTTCATCTATTTTTCCAATTGATTATGTCAACGAACCTCAGAGTCCAATATTGATTGCACATTTGGATTCTGAAATTAATTTGGGAAATATTTCTTCCACGGTTCCCATTGACATATCCATTAAACCAGGAATTATTGAAAACATTCATATAGGTGCTTCATGTACATCAGATGAAATTTATACATATAAATCCCTATTTCAAGAATATTGTGACATATTTTCCTGGTCTTATGAAGAAATGCCAGGAATCGATCCCAACATTGTCATTCATGAAATAAAGACTTACCCGAACGCTAAACCCGTCAGACAGCGATTACGTCTCATACATACACGAAAAGATGTTGCTATTAAAGATGAAGTTGAGAAATTACTGAAAGTAGGTTTTATTTATCTGATCATGTTCACGGATTAGGTATCTAATATCGTTCCTATTATGAAAAAACAAGGAACAATACGAGTGTGTGCCGACTATAGGGATATTAACAAATCTTGTCCTAAAGACAATTATCCAACCCCTTATATCGACCAAATTATTGACGATTGTGCTAGAACTGAAATGTATTCATTTATGGATGGATATTCCGGATACAATCAGATCAACATACTCCTTGTCGATCAACCAAAAACAACATTCATTTTTCCTTGGAGAACATTTTCTTATTGTAAACTACCTTTTGGATTGAATAATGTTGGGGAAAATTTTCAAAGGGAGATGTCCTATGCTTTTCATGACATTAAACACATTGTGCAACCTTATATCGATGATTTACCTACTCATTCATTACATAGGGAAGATCATCCTACTCACTTACGAGCGATTTTTATGAGATGTAGGTATTACAATATTCATTTGAATCCCCACAAGTGTTTTTTTTGTCTACAATATGGTAGATTACTGGGATTTGTCATTTCGAAAGAAGGAATTCATGTCGACCCTTCGAAGGTTGAGGCTATTATCAATTTACCTCCTCCTTCCACACTCTGCCAACTCTAAAGTTTGTAGGAAAAAGAAAACTTTCTGCGTAGATTTATCCAGAACTATGCTGAGTTAACCAAAGGTTTTACCATGCTTTGAAACAGAATGTTCCTTTTATTTGGGATGAGATCGTTGATAAGCCTTTTGATGCTCTAAAACACGTGTTGACCCATGCACCGTTATTGCATCCATCAAATTACAACCAGGATTACTTTGTATACTTAGCAGCCTTTGATTCCACCATTGGAATGGTATTAGTTCAGGAGGATGAATTCCACAACAAGCATGTGATTTACTATCTTAGTCGGAATCTCAATCCAGTAGAGATTAAATATGCACATGTGGAGAAATTAGCCTTGGCAACAGTTCAAGCTATCTAATGTTTTTGTCATTACATTTTGTTACAAAAAACAACTGTGATTTCTAATTGTAACCCGATGATGTACATTTTGACCAAAAAATTTCTCGGGGGTAAATACTCTAAATGGATAGTTATTCTTCGAGAGTTTGATTTAGAATTTGAAAAATCCAAATAAAAGAAATCATTGGTGTTCACCAAACATATGTGTGATTTCCCGAATACTGAGACAGAAACTGTGGTAGAGCATTCGATCGTTGATGAATCTCTGTTTCTTATTAGTACGTTAGATCCTTGGTATAGGGATATCATCATTTATCTCCAAACCCAAAATTTTCGGCCTGAACTTTCATGTTCACATCGAAAAAAAATCTGTTACCAATCCCAGGAATACAATATTGTTGGGGACATGCTTTATCGTTGTGGTGCAGATTTTGTATTTTGACGATGTTTGACTCATGAAGAGGCTGAATGAGTTTTGAATGACTTCCATTCTGGAGCGTGTGGCGGTCATATGTCTGGATATGCCATAACCCAAAATATATTGCACACTGGCTATTTTTGGCCTTCGTTATTCAAATATTGCATTCTTGTGGTCCGAAAATGCCACAACTGTCATATTTTTTATTGAAAAATGCGTGCACCACCAGCTCCTCTTCACCCTATAATTGTTGTTGGTCCTTTCACAAAATGGGGCATTGATTTCATCACATGTAACCCTCACTCGGCAGGGGGGCATGGGTATATTATTCTCGCAATAGATTATTTTACCAAATGGGCCGAGGCGATGCCTACATTTGTTGTAGATGGAAAAACTACAGCTACATTTGTATTCAATCATGTGCTTGCTCGATTCGGTGTACCGCAAGCTATCATTACTGATCATGGGAGTCATTTTTGAAACATCATGATGACCAAAATTTCCGACCAGCTTGGTTTGCGGCATGATAACTCTACTCCATATTATTCGCAGGATAATGGTTAGGTTGAAGCCGTTAATAAAGTTTTAACCATTATGATTAAAAGGATAATCGAAATTCATAAATCGAATTGGAATACTATGCTTTTCTCAGCACTTTGGGCATACCGAACCTCAACAAAAACTGCAACAGGGTTCACTCCTTTTCAACTGGTCTACGGTTTAGAAGCTGTGTTACCGATTGAATGCGAAATACCGTCACTCCAATTAGCCATAGAGTTACTACCAACCACTTCTGAAGAGGAAAAACGCTTGTTGTACCTAGCACAATTAGATGAGACTCGGCACACCGCTGCATTAGCAACCGAAGCTCATAAAAAACGCGTTAAAGCTCAGTACGACCGAAGTGTTACACCTCGTGTTTTTTCGAAAGGTGACCTAGTATTGGTATATGACCAAGCTAATGATAAACTAGGAGCTGGGAAGTTCGAACCCATGTGGCATGGTCCTTATATTTTCAAGCGAGTGCTTGCAAAAGGGGCTTACGAATTGATTGATTATGACGGGGTCTCTTTAGATAAACCCAAAAATGGACTTTATCTTAAGAGATATTATGCTTGATTTTTTGTGTGAAGATAATATCTATACATTAGTTATTTTTCTAAGATTAGCTGCTTTAGATTAGATGAGTGTGTATAGTTTAAATTTGCGTTGATTACTATTCCTGCTTATCTTGATTACTCTTGATATTGCAGATGTCGATGTCCCTTCAAGCGTACATTGGTTTTGCTGATGGTGCATGTCGTAGTACACAAAACATCTCTTCCACTGCCTGGGTTATCTATTCACCCACCGATGAGTTAGATTATATGCATGGGGTAAGCCTTGGTCAAACAACGAATAATGTTGTAGAATATAGCGCCGTGATTGAGTTATTATCTAATGCCATTTCATTTGGAATTCGGTGTTTGATCATTAGGTTAGATTCAAAACTCATTGTATTACATTTAAACAGAGTATACGCAATTAAAAATCCAACATTACTGAGATTATTTTTGAAGGTCTGTCTCTTGGAAAGTTAGTTTGATTACATCGAATATCAACACATTCCAAGAATATTAAATACATTGGCTGATGCATTATTTAATAATGTTATAAATAGACATTTGCTTCATTAAAAGTAAATTAAAACAACATTCGATATGTGTTGAACAAGATAGCCGACAAAAGTAGTCATATCATAGATAGAGTTGTGTTTAAAAAAATATTACATCGTCTAGGACCATAGGTTTAAAACACCTTATGATCTGAAAAATAGTGATACAAAAAACAAAAATACAATACTCTGCGATGATCATCCACTATCCGTGGTGATGATCATGATAATATACTATCACACGTGCCACTCTACACAGGTATCTCCGAAACTGGCTAGGAACGCAAATGACACACCTTTGGAGACGAAGAGGAATATCATCCATCATAGTCTCTGGGATGTATCTAGTCAACCTCTCCAAATTTTGCTCTAAATCAGTGAGAATCTCTATTTCCTAGTTCTCTGGCAGTGCAATAGGATCTGTTCGCTTCCTCTCGAAGTGGCGGAGATTGGTTGGTCTTCGTGGACAAACACCTGCATTTGAATTTTTTTTATCAGCATTGGAAGATTAAAAAACAAATACAAAATAGAATTAAAACACAATCAAACTAATTCAATTACCTGACTCATCCCATTATGTCCCTAGAGGTAAGGACATCTCGGGATCTCCTCAAAATTCTATGCCTGCATATGGGAAATCCTCGATAGCAAAGATTTCGTTCTCTAACCAACGGAAGTATGATGGAGTGAACCGAACTACTGTACAACCATCGCCACCATGACGAGCCATCAGTGCAACCCAGCACACCATGCGAGGATCTCTGAGTTCACCAGGATCAACAGATATCAGCTAAGGGGCGAGAGAAGGAATCCTCTCCAAAGCGAAAGATACCAAGATCACTCCATACCCAAAGTTTTTCAACTTTGAGTTCTTCGCTTTGGTCAGTTAACCCTTCATGTTGGTCAACACCCCTTCAGAAAAATTGAAGATTGTACCTCTATAGCATTCAACAACTGTCTGCATCTGTGACTTGGTAGTCATATGTAGAGTTGCACTCCCACATAATCTGGTAACAGTAAATGCAATGACTTTCAGATCAAGATGTATGATAGTTTTTATGTTTATCAGGTTGTCTTTGGGATCAAATACCTCATTACAGAACTCTTGTTTATAGCTAGCGATAGGCTGGCCACCTTGCCTAGCCCCGAAAAAAGAGATTGGTTCACCTCTTTTGAGTAAACCGGTGAGGAAGTAGATATCTTCAAGCTCAATTTCTAGCTTGTGATCTCTAATGATAAAGCATTGTTCCTGAACGTCCCATTTTTTCACTAGCCAGGTCATTAGCTCTACCTGTGCCCTCATACCCTGAATGGCCTAGAATTTGTGTAAACCGCAATCTCTCAAAGTACACATTATGGTTGGATTATTCATGGCCATATCATCTACTCTTCATGTTCGCGTTCTCGCCACTCCAACATTGTGCAAATAACCTGAAAATGGACGCATTTAATGGTTAGAAGCAATTAGAGTAAAATTTTTTACATATTTTTGAGATAATTCTTCAGTTTCATTTTCTTACGGTGCTCCCGTAGTTTTTATATAAAGACAGTGCAGACCCCCACACGCATCCTTCATAAAAAATGTGGTAGCCCGATAATTTTCCTTTAGGAAAATTATCAGGGTCCGCAGGTAACCAATGGCTGGCCTACAGACTCTCGTGAGTGAAATTTTGAACCATATTTCCCCCCAAAAATGATTTTAAAAACTAAAAAAGAGAACGCAAATGGATGAAAATGAAGAGAAGAGTGTTGTGGATTACTTGGATTTGACGGGTTTCGATTTGACTGGCCGATTCTCCCGTTATCACCTCCGGAATGTTTTTCTCCCAGAGCTCTCAATTTTCAATTCTGAACACAAAAGGTGAAAATGAATTTTTTGAACTACTTTTTATAATATTTTTTGAATAAATAAAATATTATTTTGTTTATTTTCCACTTTGAAAATTTATTTTTCGAAATTTTTTACTTATTGGAAACATATATGTTTAATTTTTTGAGTTTATGTGCAGAAAACAGGATTGTGAGGAGAAAAGGATTATTTTGATGATGAGTATAATTTTATCACTTTTTTGAGCTCTTGAAAATTACGAAAAAGTGAAACCCTGGAGTTCTCTTTTAAGACCTTTTCAGACTCTCTAAATATGAAAAGATTGCCGAGTACTTAACTATTTGAACTCGTTAAAGGAAAATGAGCAGTCGTCCCTTCAGTATAAGTTTACCCCTTTTCCGGACTGAAATTGACTATTTACAGAAAAGGTATACGTTGACTAATCATGGTCAATAAAGTTCTCTCCTACATTACTTTATCCTTTTTCGGGCTTGAGAGACTAAATTTACGAAAAATTACACCCACAGAGTTTTCTTAAGTTTTTCTTTTGACTCCCTAAAATTGAAAAACACCAAGTTTCACCTATACTGGAATTGTTAAAACTTAACAGTAAAGGACTTGTAAATTATAAACAGGAACAAACCACTCCTTCTTAGGGTTCGATTTTAATACTAAGTTGGACTCATCTGAAGAATGAGCTTATATAACAAGAAAATGTTATCCTCCTCAAGCTTGTCAAAAATAAAGAGGTACTTGCCAGAAATGGTGGGGGAAAAAGAGAGAAGATGAATCCAGTTGTCACACTTTGCTTCAAAAAGTTTTATACCACTCTTGAACATGACACTTTTTCACATTCATATTTTAGTTGGGAAAATCCTTTGGCCAAATAGTTAATCGAACCACATTGAAAGTCTTCAACTAGTTTCTGGGTATTATCTTTAGGTCAATCGTCACCATCTGCAGTGTCGTTATGTGTTTAAGAGATCAGTTTAATAAACCATTCATTGCAAACACTGTCTCCATTCACGTTGACCATCCTAAAATTATTCAAAACTTGATCTAATGGTTTCATGTCATGGGCTCTTCTACGACGGGTCACTTTATATCGACGAAAATGCATCATCTAGAAAGTTGATCTAGAATCCTATCAGTACTTTGGGATCTACATCCCCTAATGGAAGGTTTCTCGCCTTCGACGATAGGTTGCGTCATTGACCTTCGATCTAATGACTCTATGAAATGTTCGAATTCAGATCACAAATTCACATTTCATAGATTGTACTGAGTACTTTGAGATCCATTATCATTATTGGTGTTTTATCTCACACTTGTAAACAGTTCACATCATTGACTAGTAATCAAGTGGTTTCTACCATGTTCGACTTCGACACAATCAATTGCATGGATAGAATCGTACTAGTTCGAGTAATGGAAATCAAGACCCTAGATCTAGTTTCCACAATCCAGGCTGTGAGGAGTTTTATTATTCATTATGCAGTAGACTACTTATGACAGATGGTTGCATCCATGATGTGTCTACTACCTCACGTAATTCTAAAATTATTTCTGTATCAGACCATGTAGTTAGTTTTGATCTGAGTATGGGAATTCCTACCTCAGCGATGATATACATATATATATGCTTTCATTGAATGTTTTTTCACGGTTTCAACCGGTGTGCCTACAGCCGGATCCTCGGAATGATAAAGCACTTCACTCTTCAGAACTCTTCTGACTTCACACTTCAGGGGGCAATATGTTACACTAAAATTTGTCACCATGATGTTTAGATGTCTATATGGGTTCATCATTACCTATTTATTGCACCCTTAGTTGTCCAAAATCAAGTCTTGGAATTGGGAAAAAGCTTGTTAAAACCCTAAAAAGCCTAACTCCACACTTTTCCTAGTCATTTCCTGCAGTACCATGGTTTATTGCTATAAAACATGCGACACATCCCGCATGTTCTGCTCATTAAAACTGCGGACCCCTGTAAAAGGTAAAATAAAAAGAAAAGTAAGTTCTAGAAGCCCAGCTGGTCGAATATTCTCCCAACTAGGGCCCTCTAGAAGCGCTATCTAATCGAGCTTCGCCCCTTCCATTCATGAACCTTTATCCCTTCATAAATGGAGCTATCCCTTGGATTTTGGAGCTAAAATCCCATGATGAGAGGGCTTTATCACTTCCTTATTGGAGCTGAAACTACCTCCCTTCTACTATAAATTGAGACCAAGTTTCAGTCTCAAGGGTAGTTAGCACATAAAGAGTTCAAAGAGTACTTACTTCTTAGCTTGTAGAAGAGAATTGATGAAGAAATTATACTCTCCACATTTGGCATCATTGGCATGAGAGAGATTACGTACTCATAGCCATAGTCTTATGTTGATTCAGAGAGTTGGAGTCTTGTCAAACTGAGGAAAACGGCTATTCGGGACCCAGAAGAACCTGTACAAACATCAAGGCATCAAGGTTGTAAGTTTTCTTCTTTTATTCAAAGTTAATACAAATGGATTCTATTTTCTCATTGAGTTGTTCATCTATCTTTTGAATAATTTAATTCTTGGATTCCTTGATCACTAAGATAGATTATTGCTTTTGAATTATCATATCTTGCAGATGCTTTTGATATTGTTTGCTTGTCTTTGATTGCAGATCTTATACGTTGGATTGATACCTTCTGGGACGAATGGATTTAAGACTGAGTAAAGTGTTGGACTTCAGGTAGGAGCATCTATCCATAGTTAATTAATAATTCTTAAGCATAATGGTCTAGAGAAAATGGTCTACATTTGTCTATTTGTTTCTAGATATCCTTAGGATACTAGGGAGATTTCTCTTGTTCGCAAGAGGGATATTTCCGTCTAACAATGTTAACATTAGAAGGGAAAGAAAGGGAATGGTATGAAGATCTGAACCCTCATAGTTTGTTTTCTTTAAAATATTTCCACAAGGTGTTTTATGAACATTATAAAGAAAATTCTCCATCTTTATCATTAGCTGACAATTGTTGTGATCAATCTAAGGATATCATACAACATCTTGTAAATATTGATGAAGATTTAGGAAATTGGCATCTCGAGGATATCTTAGAATAAATACAAATAATTTCATTCTCAAGTTAAATGTCATGACAACTAAGAGAACTTATTTGAAAATGAAAGCAATCAGGAAATGAAAGAACATCCGCAAGATATCTCTGTGGGGACAAATAAGAATTCATTTTCTCTTTTGTGTGAGGCTAAAGAAGGCATTTAACCTCATGAACAATATTCACAAGATAAAGAAAACAAGTGTTGTCCAATCCAAAGAAAACAAAGACTCCCTCCTCCTTTAACTGAAGAAGAAATCAATCAGATTCTAAGAATGCAACCAACCTATAAATTTTTATGTAATGAAGAGATTATTTCTATTTTCTCTATTGTTGATTTATGTACTGAAGCATATTCTCATGAAAATAAAGAAGAACAGATTGATACTGACGCCATTCTACCTTCTCAAGAAGGCCTATTGCTAGGAAGTGCTCCTATTCATCAAAATGATGGCCTTCAAACATAATTCATCCAACTCAGTCAAGACATATCAAGTTTGCTTCAGGACAACATAGTGGTATATAATGAGGATGCCATGTCAGATGACCATGTAGAATGTGTAGATATTCTCTTTCAGAAGGATCCTAAGCATGACAAAGTGGAACAAGGAGCAACTCTAGATGAAGTTTTTTATTTAAATCCTTAGGGCCAGGTATTGTTCCAAGATCCTTTTGCTATTTTCTTATAATCATCTAAAGAAGGAGTATGCTATGCAAGGAATGGTTTGTTGCAGAGTTTAAGGAAAATTTTGAGCACTACTGTTCAAAGGAAAGTAAAATGGGAGTGGCCCTTTTGTTTTTTCAACCTACTCAAAAAAGTGAACAAAAATAAAGCATGTAGTCATTTACTTGATTGGTTTCATTAGAGAAAGGAGTTCACTTAGTGTATATATCATCTCCAAGTTAGATTAGGGTAGGTAGGTGTGCAAATAAGCACAATATTTTGAGCATTTTTCTAGTTTTAGTTTTAGATTGCTTTCTAGTTTTCAGATCAAGTATGCTCCATACTTGAGTTTGTAGAGAGTATTGGCCTCAGCTTGAAGGTTTTCAACCATAGAGATTGTAGCAGATCAGGTTGCAGGGTTTGGATCAGCCCAATGGATTAGACCACTAGTATGCGGTGTTCTTGACACCTCCTGAAGGAGCTGCCATCCCCAGATGGAGCCACTATTAGAACCCTGTAAGTTACAGTATCACAAGGTGACTGTGTACTTTCTCTTTGAAAATGATTCATACTGTACATAGATGTCAATATTCAAAATATTTTCCGAAGAAAGAATCACATGAAGCGAAGGCAGCAAAGGAGCAGTTAAGGCAAAAAAACAACAAAGGTAGAATCATGAACGTGATTCGGTCAAGTCGTGCACGTTTGGGTCGAGTCGTGAACGTAGGCAACGTAGCGAACGAGTCAATTATTCCACAAACAACTAGGAAACAAACGGGCGCAACCAAAGAAAGAAAGTCGACAAACCACAAAAAGGGAGTAGTGAGGACTGTTGGATCTGAGCATTGATCAACGACAAAGATTAAATCACATATCACATATCAGCGAGTTTCACATTTATAAGTTAAGAAATCACAAGTTAAACTGTTTAAGTTACGATGCGATAAGACACAAAAAATGTAAATGCGAAGTGCGGGCTATGACGAGGTAGTGATGCGGCAAGCTGACATGGTAGACGTCGTGGCCTAGACCCTGCAAACCACAGTTAGTTTACAATAACGAGACGATAACATGGCAGTGACATGGCAAGGTGACTCGGCACGATGACGTGGAATTGGCTCGCATACTGCACGTCGCAGATTGCATGGGATAAGTTTATGGTTAAACGTTAAAATTTTCGAAGTGCGATATGGAGGCCCGGATGCGATGTATTTTAGAGCAAAGGCATAAATATTTTCAAGTCCGGGCGGATGCGGTTTATGTGTTATTTTGTGAAGAAAAGGGGCTAATCATGACAACAAGACTCAGCCACCCGTTCAAAGGGTTTTCCACCATTTACTAGAGAGAAGGAAAGTTCTGCCAATTGTTAAAGGAACAAAGGGTTTATGTTTTAAAAAATCGCCGAAGCTGCCAAGGTTGAATATTCATTAAAAAAGGGGCACGAGTAGTAAGGGTCGAGTCGGGCAAGACATTTTTAAAAAGATGTTATGTTATAACGACAAAAGTGGAAAAGGCAACAAAATCATCGATACAGTCACTAACCATGAAAAGGGGCTAAGCATGACAACAGGGGTTCAAAATGGGCGGTATCCATTACCGTCCACTCCTCCACATTTCGCACCCTCACAATTTCACACCCCCTCTCTATTACCTCTTACCACCTAAGACCCCCCTTTGAAAAGTTGTTTCCGATGACCTCCCAAACCACTGCCTCATTCGTTTGACCATTACCACTGCTGCTGCACCACATCCATCGTCATCCCTTCAACGTCTGGGCATATGAGGTGTATGCACCATTTTATGAAGAAATAGGCCAAAAAATGGCAGAAGGACTTGTAATAGAATAAGCCCTGACAAGGTTTGCAAGCAAAGGAGGTCGATTCTGGCGAAGGGCGTTCATACAGAACACATCAGCATAATCACCCAAATAATGAAAATTAACCAGTACCACACCATATTTAATTACCAAACACCAATTTTCTAAAAATTTGGGCCAGATGTCAGAGCCACCATTGGTTACCTCTTCATGACCATCACAACCACCTCCAAGTTTATTGTTTGATCTTAAGAAGAGCCATCGAAGCATTTGGATCTACGAAGAGTTGCCCAAAATTAATTCCAGAGGTGGTGTTTTTGTCAGAGATGTCTGATCAGGCCTTGCATGGCCACACTTGTCCATTTTATGCTAAATTGTAATTAATGAAAGGTTGTCGAGTACGGTAGGGCAACCAACTTAGTCTTTAGATAAATATTGCATGCCTTAGTAGTATCAAGGGTTGGAAAATCGGACCCTATTGAAACTTGAATTGTAAGAAATATTGGAGCACTATAACTGTTTGAGCTGGGCATCAATAATAAGAGACCGCTCACAAGATCCTTGAGCTATGTTAATGGTGATGTTTTTCCTCTGTGTTAATGTTTTTCCTCTGTCTTTTCATGATGTGCATCAATTTATCTGATGTCAAAACAGAAAATTTAGATTAAGATTTACTGAGAGAGCACCTTAATTCTATCTGTGTTTATTTTCTTAATTTTTTCCTCTGAAGTATAGTTAAATAATTCTTAACCGATCTTTAACTATTACTCAACTCACTGCTTTCTTTCATCTCATATTCACACTGCTAGTAAGATCCAGTCTGCATAGTTAGCTTGCCCTGTGAATTCCCTTGAAAATTTGATGCACAATTCGACCTTTTATGACTCCATAGCCCAACGGATTAGTTTCACAGCTCTATCTGTCCAACCACACAATCAATCAAACAAGAAACTCCCATAATTTCTATAACTATCCTAATACCAACTATTAAATTATCAAGTTAAATCATAAAAATAGAGAGAATCCTCTCTGAGTCTAGGAAGGCTAGGTCCTGGACTCCAAAGTGGTTTGATGTTGTCCTTTGTCATTTGTTCTTGCCAATATTACCAATTACAGAGTGATAACAACACCATAAGCATAAGAAACTCAATAAATACTAGTAAAAACCAAACAAATGAATCTAGTGAACAAGAAGCACAAAATCAAGTTGTAGTACTTCCTTACCCAGAAAAAGGAGATCATCCTCTCAGTTACAGGGAGAGGTTAAGAAAATTAGACCTCCCAATTGCGAGGGTGAATCTGAAGAAGGAGAAGAGGCATGACTCCTCAATATGTCTAAATACTTTGAAGTGTGGAATTATCCAAGTAATTTAAAAGAAATATTTGCAACTTACTAGTTAAATGGAAAGACATCTTTATGGCGGGAGGAAAATAAAGTTGTGAAAATAATAAAAAACATGAATTTAACTTGGAAAATTTTCAATGAAGAGTTTAAAAATAAATACTTGACTGAGAGGTATTTTGATGAGAAGGCTAGGGAGTTTCAAGAATTGAATTTGGGACAACTCACTATGGATGAGTTTGCAAGAAAATTTATGAGTCTGTTAAGGTATGTTCCTTATTTTAGGGAGGAGAAAGAAAAAATCTAAACATTTTTTAGTTTCCCACCTTTATATTATATAGAAAGAATTGAATTTTATCAACCAAAAACAATGGACAAAACCATTAGGAAAGTTAAAATGTGTTTGAATCAAAGCAAACAAAAAGGAGAAAATTCTAAAGGATGGGTATCAAAGAAACCTAACAAATTTGGCAGTAAGAGAAATGGTTTAAAAGGCCTATTTTTACTAAGTGTACAAGAAATAAACTATAACAGACATTCTAATCAACATAAAAATGTTGGGCAAGAGGGAGGATCTTCTATAGGCAACAAAAATTTCAGCGAGTCTATAAAACCACCTATTAAACGTTGGGGCTCTGTTGAAAATCACATGAGGACCATAGAATACATTAAAGAAGAAGAAGATGTTAAATTAGATTTAGGATGAATCAACAGTAAAATGATGTAGCCTATACTATACCAAAAGTTAATATTGCATTAAATGGGAGACATGAAGATCATCAGTCAATTATGGTTGAAATTCAAGGTAAAATATATGACATAATTGTTTATGTGCTTATAGATCCAGCGTCTACCTTGAGTTATGTTTCCCTTGCTATAGTTGAGAAGTGTAAAATTAAAAAGGAAAAATATCATAACCCCTGGTTAGTACAGTTGGCCACGGGAACTAAAATAAAATTAACTGAAATTAGTAAGAACTACAAAATAAATCTAAATGGAATGCATATAGTCCTCAATCTGAATATTTTACCATTGGGATCTGACGATATCCTCATTGGAATGGAAAATTAATTTACCTGTGTTGATGATGAAGGAAAATCTTGTATGGTTTAAGGGATCCCAAGAAATTTTTTTGTTAAATAAAGTTATATTATACAAATGAAGGAATATGCTAGAAAAGGATGTTAATTATTTACTATTCAAGTACAAGATTTGTTTGAAAATAAACAACCATCATTAGAAGAATACCATGTACTAAAAATGTTCAAAGAGGTATTTCTAGAAGAAATACCAAGACTTCCTCCAAGGAGAGATATAGACTTTACCATTGATCTTATACTTGGTGTTGTTCTAGTTTCCAAGGCCCCATACAGAATGAGTGTTCTTAGCATGTGAAGTTGAAGATTCAATTGAAGGAAATATTGGACAAAAAGTACATAAGACCAAGTGTACCTCCTTAGGGAGCACCTGTGTTATTTGTGAAAAACAAAGACATAAAATTGATATTGTGCATAGATTATAGACGATTGAACAAGATGAACATAAAAAATTAATACCCTTGGCAAAAATAGATGACTTATTTGGTTAAGTTAGAGGAACTTCAATATTATTTAAAATTGATCTAAGGTCAGGATATCATGAAATTAGGATTAAGGATGACGACATACACATGACAACATTTTGCACATGATATGGACATTATGAATTTGTATTACTTCCAATTGGTTTGACTAATGCAACTGTTACATTCATGTGTCTCATGAATAGTGTACTAAGGCCATTCCTAGATAAATTTGTAATTGTCTTTGTAGATGATATTTTGGTATAATCAAAGAGTAAGGAAGATCATGAATAACATAAGAAGATGGTCCTCAAAACTCTTAGAGACAATGAACCATATGCTAAATTTAGCAAGTGTTCATTTTACCAACAACGAATTCATTATCTAGGACATGTAATATCAAAAGAAGGAATTGTTGTAGATCCTGAGAAGATACAATCCATTATGGAATGGCCAACACCCAAGAATGTGGAAGAATTAAAATCCTTTATAGGTATCACATGTTATTATAGGAGATTCATAAAATTATTCTCTAAACTTCCTTATCCCATCAATAATCTACAAAAGAAGGGAATCAAATTTGAATGGAGTCAAAAGTGTCAGTTAGTTTGAGAATTCGAAACAACTTTTGAATACAACTCCAACTCTAAAAGTAGTTGATCCCAATAAGGAATTTAAGGTATCTACGGATGTAACTAAGGAAGGTATAGGTGGAGTTTTGATGCAGGATGATAATGTTATTTTCTATGAATCCATAAAAATGAAAGAACATGAGAAAAAATATGTTACCCATGATCTGGAATTAGCAACAATAATTCATGCATTCAAAATGTGGAGAAACTACCTAATAAGGTGAAAGTATCACTTAAGAATAGATAATGTTAGTGTCAAGTATCTATTTGATCAACCTAATTTAAATGCTAGACAAGAAAGATGGTTAGCATTTATTAGTGAGTATGATTTTGAGATTACACATATCAAAGGGAAAGAAAAAAAATAGATGATGCCTTAAGTACAAAACTTAATCAAATTTGTGCTACATCAACATTTAATTGGTCAAAGAATTTAATAGAAAAATTCAAAACAACCAAGAAATCTGATTTAGAATATATGAAAATTAAAGAAAAGGCGCATAAAACTTATAAAATAGAAGACGAGGAAGATGATTGTTCAGTTAAAAACCAAGATTTATTGCTATTTAGAGGTAAAATTTACATACCTAATGACATAAATTCGAAATTTTTTGTCCTAGATGAGCCGTATAAAAGACCATTGGTTGTTCATACTGGTTATAAAAATGTTATCACTGCGTTAAGAAAGAATTTTTATTGGCCAAATATGAAAAAAGAGACAATTAAATATGTAGCAAGATGTCTTGAATGCCAACAAATTAAGGCATCTCGCCAACACCCGTTGGTTTGTTGCAACCACTACCCATTCTAGAATGGAAATGGGAGACTATCTCAATGGATTTCATCACCAAGTTTTTAAAAACAAGGAAACAACATGATTCTATTATGGTTTTGGTTCACAAGCTTAGAAAAGAGACACATTTAATTTTAGTCAAATCTACTTTTAAGGCTATAAATATTACAGAAATTTTTATGAGGGAAATTTTCAAGCTTCATGGGGTACATAAGGTTGTGATTTCATACAAGGATGCAAAGTTTACCTCCAAGTTTTGGAAAGGATTATTTTAAAACATGGGAAACAAATTAAAATTTAGTACATCTTATCATCTTCAAAGTGATGGTCAAATAGAAAGGACCAATCAGATATTATAGGATATGTTAAAGATGTATATGAAAGACAAAAAAAAATAAATGGGAGGATTATTTGCATTTAGCTGAATTTTCCTATAACAATGGGTATCAAACCTCTCTAAAAATGATCCCGTTCAAAGTTATGTATGTAAGGAAATGAAAAGTACCATTAATATGGGATCATTCTGAAGTCATATTGATGTTAATACTAGACATGTTAAAGGAAATGGAAGAGATAGTCAAGAAAATTAAACAGAATTTAAAAAAAACCTAAGATATTCAGAAAAGATATGTAGACTTGAAAAGGACTCAAAAGGAATTTAGTGTGGGAGATCATGTATACTTGAAGGTAAAACCTAAGAAGAGTACACACAGACTTGGAAATTGTGCTAAGTTATCTCCTATATATTTTGGACCCTTTGAAGTGTTAGCCAGAGTCATACCTATTTCTTATCAACTAGCCCTACTAGCCAACACTAAAATCATAATGTGTTTCATGTTTCATTATTGAAAAAGTATGTACATGATCCATATCATGTGATTGATTGACATGTTTTACAGGTGGAACTAGAGGGAGAGTTCCTAGTAGAACCATTATGTATTCTAGACTAGAGGGTGGTTACGCTCCAGAATAGAGATGTAGTGTAGTTGAAGGTTCAATGGAAACATTTCACTCTAGAGGAAGTAACATGGGAATTGGAGATGATTTCGAACAAGCGTACCCTTCTATGTTTTAATAAGAGTTTTGAAATGATTTCCAAGAAGAAATTACTGAATAGACACAGGGGTGGTGTCAAAATTAAGTGAGGGAGGGTGTGATATCGCTTAGCTTAAGGATTTCATTGAAATCAAATGTGCATAAGTTTAAATTTTGATTGATTATGCTACATTAAAATGCAGATAAACATTTAATTATTAGTAGTTTTTCTGATAATAACTATTGTAAAATTGTAATTGTGTTTTTATTTTATGAATAAAGACAAAACCGAGAAATTAATAGTTGAAGTGCAAATGGCTAACAGAGGAAAAAAGATGTAATTTTATTATAAAAAAATCATTATCCATCAAAAATTCCTAGGCATCTAATTTTGGTGATTATATTTAATTTTTAAATTATTATATTGGTTAATTAAATGTTTCCTAGAAGGCATGGAGCTATCTTTAGAAGTGGGAAATAAGAGCTCATTAATGAGCAGTTAACTACCTGCCACCTATTGGTGAGGTGGAGGTATTTAATAACCACCCAAAGAGTGGCATAAGGAAAATATATGCGTAATTTTTGGTTTTTGTCTCATAATTTTGAGAACTGAATTAGAGAGATTGAAGAGAAGTAGAAAAGAGGATACAGAAAAAATAAATTGTAGGCCTAGTTACTCAGGGGGACGAGTAGTGGTTGTGTCAAGGTTCGTAGGATCCAAGTACTTGACTCTTAGTTTCCCAAAAGAAAATCATCAATTCGGAATTTCTAACCTTACTATTTTCTTGTCAATTCTTAGGATGAAAAAAATTCATTTTGTTCTGGTTTGATTTAATATTCCTTAGACTAGTACAAAGTATGGGAAGACTAGTACGAAGTTTGGTTTAATATTTATTATAAGCATGAAATATTTTGTTATGATTTTTTTCCTATTTGTGAAGATATATTAAAGAAAATTAAATCGAAAATTAGTAGAATAATATTTTTTCTAAATGGAACAAAAAAATTATGTTTTGAATTTAGTAATGAATTGCTCTTAATAGATATACAAGCGTATACTATATATAAAAATATAATGGCATGTTGTATAAGAATAAGTGAATTGTAAATATGAAACATAGTTAGAAAGAAACTGTATAGTAGGAAATCGTACAAAGAAAGATATATTCTCAGAATATGTGATAGAGAAATGCAACTCTTGTTTGAAAATCGATAATTCGAGTGAGTTCGAGTACAACAATTTTGAATCTTTTATATTGTTCTTATTCATACAAGAGAAAAATATTTAACCTATACCTACATACAAAGTTATGAATATAAGCATATAAATAATTGTGTTGGTGAATAGTACTATAGTGGTAAAAACTAGAGATCCATAAAGACAAATTGACAAATCTTAAAAAACAAAAGTTATAGAGAAGAAACTAGAATGAGAGTGCGAATCCATGTACCATTACTAATAGTAAGCGAAATAGAGTCTTGTTGTATAACCTTATAGAAAACTTTAGGAATTACAGTAAACAAATGGAATATATATATATATATATATATATATATATATATATATGTATGTATGTATGTATGTATGTATGTATGTAGAATTTGGAATATATTAGATATTTTCTTATAAAAATTTATAAGAGTGAAAATATTATTTTTTAGAAAAAATACATAATAGCAATGCCCATCTAAACAAGGAACTAATATGTACCAAATATGTATGGTAACAAAAAATATACAATTTTGTTTGGGAAAGTATGCCTATTATAAACAAAATAAATTTCCTTGACTCAAGGAAAACCATATTTCCTTACCAGGTAGTATAACCAAATATGGAAAAACTATTAGAAAATATAAATTATCTTCGTACATATAATTCTCCTCTTTTTCCATATAGAAGCCAAAAGGATTGGGTATATCCAACCTCTTGAACATAATGAATTTTGAGTTTTAAGAATGGGTCACTAGTACATTTGGCGGAAATTCCGACACTTTTGACCAAATGTCGGAAATTTCCCCAAATTTTTTCAATCCCGCCCAAAACCGTTGCTATACCGACGTCTAGAGAAACGTGTCGCAATACTGACACTTAGATAAAGTGTCGCAATTGCAACGTTTGGAGGAAGACGTCGCAATTGCGACAATATGCCCCAAAGCGTTGCTATTGAGACGGCTGCCTCCAAACGTCGCAATTGTGACACAATGTCTAAGTGTCGCAATTGCGACGTTTGGAGGCAGTTGTCGCAATAGTGATGCTTTGTTTGTGACACAATGTCTAACTGTCGCAATTGCGACGTTTCGAGGCAGCCATCACAATAGCGACGCTCTAGCCGTCGTCGGTATAATGACACTTATATGCAATAAACGACAGTTATATGCCTTTGCAAAAATGGTCGGCTTATAGAGCAACGCGAGGAGTAGTTAATGGAGGCACCTTTGCGATTGCGCATAATTTGGAGAGAAAATAGTAATAATGAGAGAGGCTCCTTTAATTGCGTCTTTGATTTGTGAAGGTATGGATTGTCTAGCCTGCAATTCTATGCTATTGAGAAAGACTCGCAATCCTCTGGAAACAAGACTGTTGTGAAGATGCCTGGTGAAGAAACGGACATCGGGTTCACGATTGTTGATGAACACATCGTAGTCCAGCGAAGAAGGCACCAAGGAGGGTATTATCATTGAATGAGGGATGTTTAAATATTAATTTCAACTACCCTGTCCTCTGGCCGCTTTCTAAATCTGTTTGAATGGCTCTGTCAAACAGCTGCTTTCTAAAACTGATGAACAGTCAATCTTGATTTTGAAATCACAGTCCCTGCACACTTAAAAACAGAGCGTTGTATTGTTTTGGAAACAGAGCAATTTAATAGTAAACGCGGGAGATTTTAATTCAGAAGAACATGGTCCCACATACCACAAACCAAATGAGCCATCCACGTGGAAGCAAACGATTCAATCACGTTATTTTTTGGCCCGCCTGCATTGTGGAATTCCGGACCCGAAACATTATAGGGTGGAATTAATTTGATTTTCGCGTCACAGTTTTCCTTCGTACGCAAAGCCAAAAAACGGACCCGAATTTTTATATGGCGTATTCTATGAATTTTTCGCGTCAAAAATTAGGGTGACATCAGCAGGCTATTTTGGAACGCGAAATTGTGATTGAAATTGGGTTTATTTTTTTTGAAGTCCGGACGTATGATATAGTTTTATTAATATTTTGTTATAAGTTTTGTTTCACCGCCCGATAGTTATTTAAACCATTGGATCATATATAACATATGCACAAATATTTCACTTTGGGCATTTGTAATGTAGGCCCCGAATACTTTAAATAGGTACATATACATTAGACAGTTTAAAAGTTTTGAGGATTGCACCCCCGGTGCAATTGTTTGTTTATAATATTATATGATACATGTGAGATAAAGGTTTATTATTTATCATATATAAATAAATTTTATCAATATTGTACATTTACACTTTTATGAGGTGATGTTATAAGTAAATTCATAAATATCTCTCTTTAATCCTCATTTTACTCCATGAATATGTTTGGAAATGAAATTTCAATAGATTAATTTTCTCCTAACCTATGTATCATCAATATTGTACATTTACATTCTTAATTATGAGGTGATGTTATAGGTAAATCCATGAATATCTCATTTTAATCTTCATTTTACTCCATAAATATGTTAGGAAATGAAATTTCAATAGATTAATTTTCTTGCTATTATATGTTTTACGAAGATATGGTAAGGAATTCTCTCTTGTTCTTCTTAGAAATAATTATATATAATTTTTTTTTTTTCCAAAATATATTAAAAAAATTATATGGGAAAAATTATTAATTCATCAATATGTGTGTGTGTGTGTTGTGAGGAATTATTTCATAGTTCAACTTAATGGTTCATTATATAATCATGTGATCATCACCAATGATATATCTTTAAAAGCAACTGAAAAGCCATGTGTACAAAATCGATGTATACTCTAGAGAGTGGTTCTCATATCACTATGTAAATTACTAAATTGTTGTATGATACTTCAACAAAATTATAAGATAAACTATAATACACATCATATATGCACCATAACAATTGGTGCAGGGTAAAACCCCCCTGCCACACCTTTGTACTCGATCCAATTTTCTCTGTCAACTCTTCTAGCTGTGGGAGTTTCCTCCAAGGATCATAATACCCCCAAGGCCTGTTATCACCCTAGTAATTCTCAGGTTGTGGGATAGGGATTTTTGTAGTTAATAACACTAGGGGTAACCAAGAACCGCTTTGGGAATTCAATATCTAGCCTTCTTGAACTCCAAAGAGGGATCTCTCCGTATGATTTAGCTTTGTTTTAGTAACAGATATTAGGCTAGCTATGATTGTGTATTTGGGTTTGATTTTAAAAGATTGGTGGGAATAAAGAGATTTCAAGGTAAACCAGAAGGATCTACCAAAATATTGGGCAATAGAGTCAACTCTCTAGGCAAGTAGAACTAATAAATAAGGCTCAGAGATGCAAATGTGCTAAGGGCAAGATAGGTGACCTTCTAAGGCTATGTATAGGCTTGATTTGATGGATTGGATGGAATCTGAGCAAAAGGGCACTTAAGAATCCTTAAGCTACAGATAAGAAGATTGAAGAAGGGGATCTAACTGGGAACCGTAGAACTGCCCATAAGGTTTTACGAACAGGCTATTACTGGCCTACCATCTTTAAGGATGCCAAAAAATTCGTGCAGGCCTGTGATAGCTGCCAAAGGGCAGGACGCCCTGGGCAGTCTGATGAAATTCCTTTGAACCCTCAACTAGTGATTGAACCATTTGAGCGTTGGGCACTTGATTTTGTTGGCCCTATTAGTCCTCCTTCAAACCAAAAAACATACATCCTAGTTGCAACCAAATATGTCACTAAGTGGGTTGAAGCAAAGGCACTTTCAAAAGCTACAGAGGACTCTGTAGTACAGTTTCTTTTCCAAATCTTTGTGCGCTATGGTCTCCCAAGGGACATAATCACAGATGGAGGACCACAATTTTTAGGTAATAAATTAGCTGAAACATTGCAAAACTACCACATTCAACACAAGATTACAACTCCATATCACCCACAGGCCAATGGCCAAGTAGAGAGCACGAACAAAGTAGAAAACATTAAAATGCCAACAAGTTTCGAAACAAGGAGCTTATTATCACTAATCTTGTTTAATTTTTCCTTAGTTGATCATTATAGACTAGAAAAACATAATATGAATGAATGTAAACTTTAAAGAAATACACTGAAAACAAGGAAAGAAATGAGACTTATCTTGTCACCATGAGAATCCTTAGCTATGATGTCTCTGATCTCTTTCCAGTTTGCTGCTTTCACTAATCGACTCACCAACTTCAATATAACCAACAAATAAGACTATAGTTGTCTTGAGAAATTTTATTCACACTGAATACTTTGAATTGTGAAGTATTTATACAAAAAAATGTTTACAAAATATCTCAGGAATTGAGATAATGTTTTAATAAAAAATAGGAAAGAAAACTTAAAAAGAGGGACAGCTGCAAAACAGTTTGCAAGCTGTTACCTTTTTACAAGAAAAAATAGAACTGATTATTCTAATTTGAACTAATTGTTGTTTTTCACTTTAACCCTGTATTTTTACCATTTGAGGTAAGAGTAAAAAATGAATTTCCAAGTGAATTTCATATTTTTTATCCATTAAATTCACAGCAGATCTGTGAATTCTTGCCACTTTTCTGCAGAGGGGATATTCATAGTCTTCAATTTTCTGTAACTTTCATCTGCCTCTGTATACTTGGCAAAGTTAGGCTTATAGTGAACATATGCCTGATCTCATTATCTAAAAGGAAATATTTTCAAAATACTGAAGAAGTATTTTTCCTGTTGGTGATCCTTAAGGCAGTTGTTGTCTGGCTTGCTCTTTTGCATGATTTCTGATTTTTAGATCATAATCTTTTTGAGGCATTAACTTGTCATTCAATGCGTGAATATCAAGAAAACCTGCTTCTAACAATGTTTTGTATTTGGCTAAAAATCTTGAGATAGATAAATTCATGTCTTTACACCGGTCCTCTAGATTACTCATTATATTTCTTTTGTTCAGGACCTTTTTGATTTGAAGAATGGTTTCTATTCTATCAACAATTTTCAATTCTTCCAACTCTTCCCTGGTTTTACTGTTTAAAAAAGCTATGAGTTGGATTGCTTGGGCTAGTTTATTTTCAATTTCCCTCTTAGTCTTGTCAATCTCTGCACTAGCAACTTGAAGTAACTCCCTTTGTTCATAAATTATCCGAATTGAAGGCCATTGAGAATGAATGCCTTCAATAATTTTGGTCCATAAATGATTTTTTATATAGGCCACTTGATCTGTAAGATTTACTTGTGCTTGTAGAATCTTTACTTGTTCTTGTAGTCGATCAGCCCTTTGCTCATGTCCTCTAGAAGTAATCAAGGCATCATTTTTGGAATTTTCTAATTTTTTAATAGTGCCTTTCAAACTAAGAATCTCTTTATCTTGGTCTTGTAGTGTGCTCCTCTGTGAGGATGAAGAAGAAGAGGCAGAGATTAGAGAAGTAATTGGCACTGCAGTTTCCAGTACTCCTTTCGGTGCCAAGTGTTCTGCCAAAGTAGATGGTATAGTAGTGTTTACAGTGGGGATCACTGTAGGAATGACCATTGGTTGTGCTTTTCTTAGTTCTTCATTCTATTTCATTAGATATTCTATTTGACTTTCCATTGTTTTTATCTGATCTTTCATTTGATGTACAAGTTGTTTTAAATCATCATTCTCTGTTTTTTGCTGTAGAATTTCTTTTGCTTGAGAGTTTTCACTATGAGGCAACTTCAACTGTTTTCTAAGAGAAACTATATCCTCATTTTTCTGTTTAATTAAGACTTTTTTCCCTTCAATGTTGGTTGGGTCACCCCCTGCTTCAATCACTATATCTTCTAGTGCTTTTATTCTTAAATTATTAGCATGCAGTGAGGCTTTGTCCAACTTCATTTGATTTTGGAGGTTGAGCACTGTTTTCTCAAGCCTATTTGATTTCATAGTTTTACTGACAATTTTGGAATATAGCATTTCAGTATTGCTACTATGAAATTCAATTTGATCTAATTCATGAATGGCATCTGCATCCAGTTCAAGATCTGTTTTGGAATAATCTGCCACTGATTTTGGCTCAGCCACTGTAGGCTTCAAGAATGACATTACCAATTTATTGGATGAATAATCAAATGTTGAAAGAAGCATGTCTTTGTTTCCAGGCTTTTCCTTAAGAAATATAGAATGAGCTTGATTCTTGAGCTCTTCATTCTTCTCTTTAATCTGTATGAATCTAATCTGAATCTCTGACTCTGTATTGTCATTTTCCTGAGAAGGAGGAGGCAAATCGACAATAGCCTGGTTTTCCTTCATGACTGTATCTTTTTGTTGTGTTCCAATTTTTACATTTTGAAGCTATTTTAATGTTTGAGTGACTATTCTTGTTGCTTCATCATCTATATCAATATTTACAGCCTTATCCTCTTCTTCTTATGTTGACTTGCTTCTTTTACTATAAGGAGTTCTGAATTTTATGTCCTCAATAGTCTCAGCTATGAAACTATCTCCTTCTTTGTCTCTTTTATGTATATTATCAGTATGTTTGCTTGTAGAAGCCACCTTTACTGTCTGTTCAATCTGTTTGCCTTTGCCACTGTCTACCTGTATTACCTGTACTGCCTGTGAATCATCATCAGATAGGGTGTTTGGCTCCCATTCAATTTTATTTACATATCTTTCAATATGGGGCTTACGATCATGCAAGTAAACAGTAAACTTACATTTTACCCTTGCTGCACTCAAAATACCTTGTGGGTCATACTTCCATGTAAAACTACATGGGAACTTATACTCTTTAAGTTTGACATTTATCTCATTAGCAGCTTCTCTGTTATTCACAATGAATGGCCCAATTTGATTTTTCAGCTTAAATTGGGTCTTTTTCTTGAAATCTATGAAGTTTATTTCATCTACATTCAATAGTTGTCTCAGATATTCTAAAGCAAATATTCTTGTAGTAAAAAATATGGGTAACTTATATGGGGCCAGGGACGAGCCATACACTCTAATTTCTGTATGATTTTTATATAAATACCAATCTCCAGTTTTGTAGCTCTCTGATAACTGTGGAATTCTTCTTGTCTCATCATTGATCCTAGGGATCTCCTCTTTTTCCAAGAGATACATAGCAGGGGCTATAAATGAGTCATTGAAATCTGTAAAACTATACTTTCTGTTCCATTTCCTTAGAATAGATGACCAAAATACTACTGATAGAAATTTTCCTTCTGCATCCACTTTCTCACATTCAATTGGAAACTTATCTATTTGATAATATAGGAAGAGGTGGTGTAGACAAGAGGAGTATCTGAAAACTCCTTCTTCTGGTAATCTGGATAACCGATAATGCATACTTTCAGCAATAAATCTAGCAAAATTGAACTGAATGGATGGTGATTGACCAGGGCTTAGAGTTGACATAAAACCTAGGATAGCCACATCATTGAATTCATCACTGGCGTATCCTAGTATGAAGGAGAGCATTGAGACAATCTATCTAGTTTCATCTGGGAAATCAACGGTGTCGAAAGGAGGATTTAAATTAGGAATATCAACTTGATTTGGACAAAAATTCTGGTATATTTTGAATCTAGTATTGAACTCCAAGTCAAGATATAGTTGAGTTAAATCTTCTATTGATAGGGAAGCAGAATTGGGGTCATGATTCATTTGCAGCATGGAATTTATCGACTCTTCAGTGATGTAAAACAGGATATCTTTTTCTTTGTTTACAATACATCTTTGTTCTGGCATATAATAGGCTTGGCATAATCTGATAAAGTCAGGAACATAATGAGTGAGAGGGACAATATATCTAGGCAGATTGGATTCCCAAATTGGAATATCTTTGTCACTCTTTTCCACTGATTTTCCATAGCACCAATTATAGACATCAAACAGGTTAAATTCTACATTAGGGTCTAGTATTCTATAGTCCAAATCAACTAAAGGGTTGTTCTTTGGAGAAATGACTGGAGGCTGGACTGGTCTGACCACTTCTGTAGAATCAGTCGTGAGTACAGGAGTTGGTTAGTCGATTTTGAAGGACATAGGCTGAGGAATCTCTGCAGAAGACTTCTTTTGAGATTTTGGGCCTCCATTCTTGGGGGTTACCTGTTTCTTGGTCATTTTTAATAATGAACGAAGCAAGCTTAAACGGTTTTCTAAGTTCCTTTACGAGAAACAGGGGTTTCTTGGCGAGTTTCTACTGAAAATGGGGTTTCTGAGTAGGGTTTTTAGGAAATGCAAGGAATTTAAAGCTCAGAACATGTATTTAAAATTGATTTCAACAGCAAAATGGAACAAGGTATGGAAAAAACTGTGAGAAAGGGCAATTAGGGATTCCAGGGAAATTTTGACAGAGTTTCCCCTGAAAAATGGACACTTTTTTGCAGTAACTTTGGTAATTATTTGAAATCGACAGGAATTTTGAAATCTCAGAGGGAAACTTCGAAGAAAAGTACCTGGAGAACCAGCGAAATTTGGTTGAAGACATTGCAGAGGTGCTCAGTCTTTAATTTTTTGAAAATGGCTTCGCAGAGGACAATGTAGTACTTTGTAATGGAAATTCAGGGCAATGGGCGTCGAAAAATGGTACTGGTAGGTTGAAAATGGCTCTGCAAATTTTCTCAGGGTTCAATCGGCGTGATTTTGAGGAAAAACAATTCTACAATGTTTTTACAAGTTTAAAGCGAAAAGGTGAAAATTTGAATGAAAAATAATATTTTAATGTATTAAATGATGGTATAACCATAGTTAAATGACATTAAACTCAGGTTAAATAGGTGAGGTTTAGGGAATACCGCCAGTGGTATTCGCGAGGGTAAATGGTGGTAAGCGGAAACTAGCTTTTCAAACGCGATACAACATGGTGACGACACATAAGCGCGAGTGGTTTGGAAAAACCACCCATTTCGCGCAGCTTTGCCAAAACTTTAAACGATTACTTTATGAGCGCGAAAATGTATTAGCGTCGTCGGATCTAGATTCAACAAGCAAACGACCACGATCAAAAGGAAAGGTGCGGGGAAAAGGTAAGTTATCGGGTTCACTTTGGGCCATTGATCTTGGGAAACCGTCGCTATACCGACATTTAGAGAAAAGTGTCGCAATACCAACGCTTAGAAAAGGTGTCGCAATTGCGACACTATGCCCCAAAGCGTCACTAGATGGCTGCCTCCAAACGTTGCTATTATATGTTTTACGAAGATATGGTAAGGAACTCTCTCTTGTTCTTCTTAGAAATAATTATATATAATTTTATTTTTTTCAAAATAGATTAAAAAAATTATATGAGAAAAATTATTAATTCATCAATATGTGTGTGTTGTGAGGAATAATTTCATAGTTCAACTTAATGGTTCATTATATAATCATGTGAGCATCACCAATGATATATCTTAAAAATCAACTGAAAAGCCATGTGTAAAAAATAGATGTAGACTCTAGAGAGTGGTTCTCATATCACTATGTAAATTGTTGTATGCTACTTCAACAAAATTATAAGATAAACTGTAATACACATCATATATGCACCATAACAATTTCCATACAACTAATTTGTTTTAGGATACATGTGTCATTCTAGGGGTAAATTCCATATGATGTGAATATCAATCTATTAGGTGTTGGTAAGTTGTGAGTATCTAAGAAATGATAAGGAATATCCATACATCATGATCTTGTAATGTGATTATAAATTGTGTCTATAATTTCCATAAAATGTATAAATGATTTGTTTAAAAAAAATCAACACAATCAACCCTAAAGAATGCTCATGATGTGGAATGTCATTGGCGAAACCAAAATGATGGTCACATGTCCCATTTCTATGGTAATGGTGATCATATATATGTTGTAGCGACACTTGATGAGTAATTAAATAAATCTCAGAGTGTGACTCATTGTGCCATATTTTTTTAAAGAATGATTTTTTTTCCTAGTTTTTACTAATTTGTTAACATATTTTATTCATTGGAAAGCTAATTAATGATGCTTTAAGTAATTAGGACCTAATGAGAGATCATCTTCACATCTTCACTAAAATATATTTGGTAATTGTAGTCACTATATGGACCACACATGCATGCTACTTAAGAAAAATTGAAATATAAACTATAATACACATCTTATATCTGCCATAACAATTGTCATACAACTTATTTACTTCTAGATACATATGAAATACTTCAGGTAAATGCCATATTATGTGTATACCAATATAGTAGGTGCTGGTAATTTATGAGGATCTAAGAAATGATAGGGTATCCACACATTAGTAGTGCCCTGGTGAATTCAAAACTATGATTTCACAATAATAAATTATCGGGCTCCCACAGGGCGATGAACTTGGTCGGATGTGACCCTTCTGCAGCAGCTCCTAAATCTGCCTCTTGATTTCATCGTTCTCCAGAACAGAGCACCAATAGATCGGTCCGTTGGGTAGCGGCGCACCCGGGGTCAGATCAATCGGGTGCTTGACTTAACAGTGTAGAGGAACCCCTGTGGGTGAGGTGAAAATGTCCCCGTACTCCTCCAAAACCTTATCCATTTGTTGTTGTCGTGCAGAGGAGCCTTTTTTGGAGGTCGTGGCCATAGTCTTCTTCTTGCCCTAGGGGCGGATCATCAGGAAAACGAATTTCCTGGTTTGGGAAATGAGCTTACTGCATTGTTTTTCAGTAACCAAAGAGATAGTAGCAGGAGGTGGTACCTCTGGTATCCTGTACAACTTATTTCCCAAAGTAACAATAACAGCACGAGGTCGAGACTCATACACCGCATGACGCTTCCACAAGTATGGTTTTCCTAATAATACATCAGAAACATCAATAGGAACAACGTCGCATAATACCTCATCCGTGAAGGGCTTGATGCTATAGGGAAGGCGACACTGCTGGCTGACGCGGAGATCTCGTCCTTGGTGAAGCCACCCGATGGTGTATGGATGTGGGTGAGCTGTGGTCGGCAAGCCCAACCGCTTCATGGCATCTACCGAAATGAGGTTCTTTTGGCTCCCATTGTCAACAATGAACTGTACCGAGGAGCCCTTTACCCACATCTGGGAGTGGAAGAGATGTTCCTCCTCCTCCGGATATTCTGGTTCCTCCTTCTGGATCTTTGTAGCGGCAACAGTGGAATTGGGCTTCGCATCAATAATCTGTTTCCCTTGGTCATTCCCCTTGTCAGGTTCTGATTCAGAGTTAGAGCATGCATCTGACTTAGAAGCCCGCATCTCGGCCACTAGCGACTGCTTGGCCCAACACTCACTTGTGTTGCGAGTGGAGCTCTTATGGAACTCACACCACTTTCCTGTGTCCTTCTTTGGCTTTGCGGTGTTGTTCTTTTCTTGTGGCTTCGACAGGTTGTCTTGAGTCACCATGCCTTGGCTCTGTCCTTTGTTCTGTGGTTTGGGAGCACCTTTCCCTTGCTTTTGATTCGCAGATCCAAAGTCTCGCTTCTTCTGTTTGAATTTCTGCTCAATCTTGGCAGCATACCGGTATGCCGTACCAAGCGAGGAGATGTCGAGGAACTCCATTACCTCCTGAATTTATCTGTGCAGACAACTGCGATACTTTAGCACCAGATGTTTCTCTGAATCTTTGATACCCAACTTGGTGCGCAGGGTATGGAACAGATTCGTCAGCTCATGCACATCTTGATCCCTTTGTTGCCGCAGCGTGGTCCATTGTATGTACTTGTCCTCATAGCTCCCCACAGGATAGTATTGTTCCTTGACGACATCTCAGAAAGAATTCCAAGTGGGTACGACCGAGAACAGAGAGGGTTTTGTCTCGTCCTTTTTCTCACAGTGGGTTTCCCACCAGTCCTTGACATGGGGGGCAGCTTTGAGTGCAAAAATAATCTTCTCCCTGTCGGAAAAGTCATGAACCGAGAAATATCCTTCTAATAGATTCAACCATCTATCTACGGCATCTGCATCTATTTGACCCTCAAATATGGGAATGTCAAAATTTACTTGTACCTTAAAAGGAGTTGCACCTCCAGAGTGGCTGCTGGATGCAGATGCGCCGCCGGTGGGCAGCCGTTGAAGGATCTGAGCAAAGTTATCCATCATCGCGTTCCTTTGTTTTTCGAGGGCCTCCTCGAGCAATATTTTGATAGGATCTCATGCTCCCTCATCTTTCTTTTCGTCCCCCATGGGTGTCCGTCGAGGTTTGCGAGGCTGATCTTGCAAAGGTTCCACCAGATCAAGCCCTAGCTCCTTATACCCCGACCTCGTTGGGGACATGCAAAGAAGGATCGAGAACAAGCAGACCGCTCTGATACCACTGATCCGGATTTATGCAGGAACGCAACAGAATAAACACATAACCATAAATACAGAGATGCAGCGGAAATAACACTTCATTTCATTAATATCAAAGAACTGAAATTTGCTTACAGACAATGGAAATAAAACTAGCTAGGGTACTGGTAGCTATCTCTGAGAAGAGATGTGGTGGCTACAGACCTCTGAACTGCTTTACAATGAGGCGGGAGGGCCTATTTATTATTGAGAAACAATGGAGAACCCTAAACATCCCAAAAACCTAACCCTAGGAGATGAAGCGCCAAAACTATGGGCCCCGTTTGGGTAAATTGGTGTTTCAACTTCCCAGGGACGTAACTTTGGCATACTATCTCTGTTTGACGTACATGATACATCATTAGAAAGATCTATCCGAGGACTACAACTTTTTCCAAAAATATAATTTTGGAATGGAGTGATACAGAATGATATTCGCTGGAGGCGCGATGCCCAAAAAACATCGTTTAGGGCCTCAAAACGGCTCCGGAAGTTCAGGACCCGAAAAAATGCTAAAAATAGTAAGTTGTGCTGAAACTGAAAAACTGAAAGAGACAATGGTGGGGCCCAAAGTGGAATAAGCGGGTGGCCACCAGTATCCACCTGGATCATTGAGTGAGCCAAAAAAGTAACTTTCCTTACTTTTTGTGTACAACCTTGCAATTGCGAAGAGGACTAGTGTTGCAAAATTATTGGTAAGTGGAAATTAAAGGGCGTAAGAACTTTTTTGAAAAAATTTCAAACGTCAAAATTAAGTCTTCTATCCTTCCTAGCACCTCATGGAAAACGGGAATCCGCAAATTCTAGTCATCAAATATGTGAAAAATGCCTTATGACGGGAAAAATGGAGGACTGGTCCTATGCTGCTACATGAGTTAGGGTTTCATGTGGCAACAAGGAACTTTGTATAGTTTTTCAAGGATAGGAAAGGAGAATATTGTCAGTTAATCATCACATGAAACTTCATCACCATTTGAAAATTGTGTCCTAATTTGAAACAATAAGACTACCCAACTATTTCATTATTTAATTTTGATTGTGTAATACAAAAAAATATCCTAGATAACTTAAATAATGTAAGCACCTTTGAAAAAATTTAGTGGAGAGAACCTTCAATTACATTTATTTTGAAGTTACACTTGCATTTTAAGCCATTTTAATTAGTCTTTCATGGCTATCTAGTAAAAATTTCAACCTCTTGTAGAAATTTGTTTGTCACTTATATTAGAAATGCAAAAATCAAATGTAAATAAAAATGATTTGAAATGCTAAAATTCAAATGCGCGCTACATAAAAATGATTTTTTTAAAAACTACATTAACGTTTGATATCACGCGCGCATTCGCCCTCAGCTCTTGCAGAACAGCATTTTCCCTCAGCATTCGCCCTCAGCTCTTGCAGAACAGCATTCGCCCTCAACATTCGCCCTCAGCTCTTGCAGAACAACATTCACCCTCAGTTCTTGCAAAATGGTAAGTTCTTACTGCAGGTCGTTCCTCCTGTAGTGGGGTTGACCCTATTTGGGTTTTTTTGGAGCCTCTAAGAATACAAAGGTTGTGATTGATTACAGGGCACTGCCTATATTTGTGGAGATTATTACCTCTGGGAATGATAATGTTCGAGAACAGGTAGCAAGTTCATTTTAGAGGCATAAAATTATTCTTCCCAACTATCTTTATACGTCTGTAATTTTTGAATTTGATTTAAAAAAATAATACCCAACTTTGAGTTCAACTGGTGTTCGTGTAAGGCTATTTGGGCTTTGGGAAATATTGCTGGAGACTCTACATCATTTAGGGATCTTGCCCTCAGTCATGGAGCTCCGAGGCAGGTGCTTGCCCAGTTGAATGATACTACCATAATTTCAATGATACGAAATGCTACATGGGCTCTGTCAAATTTTTGCTGTGGTAAACCCCAACCACTATTCGAACAGGTAAGCAGAATACATTTTCTGCCTCTTCTTCTTAGTTCGCAGATACTATGGATTTTTTTTTATAGATCTTGGTGCTTGGTAGATTTGGACGTAATATGGACCTAGGCGCTTGTTCATTACAATGAATCCGTCATCAGGTTTTATAAAATGCTCAGAAATTTGGGTTTCACAAGGGGATTACCATTGCTTTCAATTATCGATTATCAATCACATTCAAAAAAAGTCTTTTGTAGCATTGCTGAGCTCTTTGTAGGTGAATTTCTGAGGCAATTTCACAATATTTGAACTAAATTTGTTTGTCCTTTTCAATACTCTGCGCTTGTAACAGAACCAGACAAACAATCTAGTGGCCAATGCAACAACAACAACACCTCCTATTGTAATGCCTGCAATTCACCCTCTCTGCACGCATGAATGACTATGGCACCCTCTTTTGTGAACAGGTACTGGAGCTGAAGGTACTGGTTTCCATTAGGATCATGGAATTCAACATCCAAAATAGTATCAAATTCCACTGCAATAGTATTCCCCAGGGAGGGCAACAGTTCATTGAGACCTATTGGACTCATCACCCCCAAATAGCCTCCAGGGCTACCCAGAGTGTGATCATCTGGAGCAATAACAAATGCTCATCCATCCCCAATTGAAACAAGAACAGGACCCACATTGGTTATAGAAAAGGAGAAACACGTTTTGAAATAAGAAGAAACTTTTGTATTAGGGTCCAGAAATCTAACTGGTCTATTGTACAATGCCCTACCTGCACTTCAAATTGGTACTCCCAACTCCATGCTAAGGCTCACTGTGTCATTCTTCAGATGAGCATCTTAACCTGAAGTTTGATTCCAAAAAACCCCAAGTCCCCTGTTCTATGCCTAAGACCTCTGTTACAACGAGTAGAGTTCTGAGCGAAATACTTCACAATAGGAAGCAAAAGAAACATCGCAAAATTTCTCCGCTTTAGACTGATAATTTTCTGTGTGAAAATTCAACTGTGGATAGTAAAAACATAATATCAAACACAACCAATCCAAAATGGAATTTGAACATGAGGGTTTATAACCACAGAAAACCCTCTCCAGGTTAAAAGAATTCCAGAATGGCTTTAAGATTCTACTAATGAGCACTTACAACACCATAGCAATTACTGTCACAATGAAATCTGCTGGAAGCAAAGCCCTTGTACAGTTTCTACATTTCCACAGTGGAAGCAAGAATCTTGCTATCTCTCATGATCTGGTTTTGTGGTCAAATCCTTTTCTATGGCTGTCTTGTTCTGCTAAACGTGGATCTGTCTTAGCTTTGGATCTGGTTCTCATTTAGGATCGTGGCTATCTGATCTTGATGTGGCTTTGACTATACAAACTTGTTCAATAGGAAAATGTTGACTCTGCTATATATAGGAGCTTCAATGGGTGCTCTCAAACACTTTTTTGGGCAACTTTGTTTTGTCTCTGATTCAAGGAAGAACTATGTTGGCCTTGGTTTTTTAGTCCTTGGAACTTAGTTCTCTCATATTTGCCATCCTATCCCCAGTTTGCTACCGAGAAAGACATAACTTCACTATATCAAAATTGACTATTTTTGGCCATTTATCTTTAGTAATGGTACAACCTTAATTTGGTGCATTCATACAGTATCTGAAGAGCACTCTCAAGCTGTTATTCAGTATTTTAGCATAACTACTACATTTAACCGCCATGCTCTAATATTTATATCAACCATAAGCATTCTTAAGTTAGTTCCAAGTTTGTGAAGCAGAAGGAATGCTTCTGGCAGCTTCTTATCATAGTGGTACAATTATGTTCGCAGTTTATCTTTTATAAACCACCAATTTTCCAAATGTAGTAGAGACTACAATTTGCATTTTAAATTTTGGACAAATCTATTTAGTATTCTATAGAAAATGCATTAAGAATTAAAAAAGCCCACAATTTGTAAAAAGCCCACAATTTGTAAAAAGCCCACAATTTTGTAAAAAACCCACATTTTGTAAAAAGCTCACAATTTGTAAAATGCCCACTTTTATTTTCTTTTTGCTTATATATTGAGCTCCCATTGAGTTCAACAAGTCTTGGGATTTCTACACCATTGAGAGAGATTTATTGTTTTCTTTATAGGATAATTTGCATCAATGGAAGAAAACATTGGAGCTGGAAAAAAAATTCAAAAGGGTGAAAGGGGTGATGGCAGAGTTTATTGCCCTTGTAAAAAATGTTGTATGAGAAATAATGTTAGAGTTTTAATAGCAATAGAAACAGTGCATTGTAGGAAATATGGGCACATTGATGGTGGATCGAATGACTATCGTCCCGTGGTAATTAATTATATATCTTCATTTTGATTATATCGTAAAATTTTATATTATTTTAATATTTTTTATATGCACACTAATGTTTAATTATTAATTTTTGTAATTTTCATAAAGGCACAGTTGCCCCCCAAATTTTTGCAAATGATCAACCAGCTTCCACAGCAAAATAGTAGTATATTAGATGATGTTGCACTAGTACACGAGAATATTGCAGCAAATATTAGTATTGGAAATGATGTTGTACAAGGTGAAGAACATGAAGTGAATGATGAAGGTAATTTTAATGATCCCATGGAGGTAGATCATGATGACAATAATGAGACAGTTCACATTAATGATGGGACAAATAAAATGCTCCAAGACTTGTATGGTGAGTCAGATGATGATGGTGGAGATAGTAGTGACGGTATTTATGATGTACCTCTGATTGAAAGGTCAAGTGAACGACTTTTTGAACACTCAAATGCAACTCTTATCTCTGCTACATTGTTGTTGGTGAACTTAAAGGTTATGAATAATTTGTCGAACAGATGTATGACACAACTCCTAAGGTATGCAATATGTATATATGATCACATATATGTAAATGTTGATTATTTTCCCTTTTTTTAGTTGTAATAAATGTGTAAAATAATAACTTATATATATATATATATATATATATATATATATCAAAACCGTCCAGTTAGGACGGCTGCCGGTTGGAACCGGCCTTGCAACCCTGTCAATAGCCTATTCTCACCTATTTTGGCCAGTTAACCAGACCTAACCGGCCGGTTAAGTAAGGAACCGACCGGTTTATGCATAAACCGGCCAGTTCCGTACTTAACCGGCCGGTTAGGTGCTCCTCCATGAGTTGCAAATTCCTCAGTGTCTCCTCCATGAGCTACAAATTCCTCTATTATACTAGCAACAAACTTGTCTAATAACTCATACTCAACACCTTATAGTAGCAACAATACACATGATGACTGATAAATACAAGGCTGGCTAGCATAAAATCCCTGGCATCATGCAACTCATCAAGTGTACTTGATGACAATTTATGTTCTCAAAACAATCAACAGCAACCTTATTTCACACTCAGCTAGGAACTGTCAGACCCTCTCTCTCTGCTCACACATAGCAGCAGCATAAATACAAAACCTTTCACACAACATACAAGCAATTCGATCATGGCATCAAGACTGATGCAAATGGTCTGACGCCACTCAAGGGACAACAACATACAACCTAATGAAAATTTGACTGGCAATAATAAATTGACCACTAGAAAATTCTCGCTTGGAAATGCACTAAACTGGCTACTGACTTTTCTGGGTTTTAATGAATCTTTTCAGTGATAAATTTTGTCAAACACATTGTGAGCAGACTGCTGAAGTTGTAATGCTCTCTCAACTTGTTACAAATAGCACTAATAGTGGGTTTCATAAACCAATTCAATACCTTTAAGTGTTGTAGATGTTTTTCTAGAAATTTATTGGCAAGCAAACATAGATAATGAAGAATACAAGATCTTCAAAATGCTGGTCTGATATATATATATATATATGTATATATATATATATATATATATATATATATATATATATATATATATATATATATATATATATATATATATATATATATATATATATATACTGAACCTAGAATTGTCTTTAAGGCTGATACAATGAATTGACAATAGATCTGAGCAGGGACATATTGTATATTATAATATTAACTCAGCAATAAAACACAGTGAATAATATAAGAGAAACCTGATACATTACTTCAACAAGTTTGCTTATGTATTTTTCGATGATATGTATTGCATTTGGTGCCATTTTGATATATTCACCTTTGCATGGTATATAAATGAGCAAACTTTTCATATATTGTCTCTACTGGCTTGGAATCATGGTTGCAAATCTTAAAAATAGTTTTTTTTTTCTTTTTTTTTTCATTTTATTAAACACTAATTATTTAATGTATTTTTTTTAAAACCGGTTCATTGAGATCTGATTGCTACCGGTTAGACCGGTTCCGGTTCGAAACCCGGTTCATTAGCTCCACCGGTCCGGTCACTGGTTCCGGTTTTAATAACTATGATATATATATATATATATATGATTAATAATCTTTACAACACACTAATTTTTGTTTCTGTTGTAGATTGTTGGGTGAATATTTGTTACCATCGCCAAGTCTTTACCTCGAACATATCAAGATCTACGTGCTATTATAAAACACTTTGGAATGGAATATAACACTATAGATGCATGTCCTAAAGATCATATTATATATTACGGAGAACATGCGTTGAAAACAGAATGTCCGAAATGTGGTACCAGTAGATATCGAACAGATCAACTAACCAAAAAGGTACCTCAAAAGGTTCTTCGTCATATTCCCATAATTCCACGTTTGCAGCGAATGTTCAGGTGTAACAGCATAGCACAGTTTATGGATTACCATTCAAAGAATAGAAGTGAAGATGGTGTTCTTCGAATGCCTGCAGATGGTTTTGCATTTAGAGAAATCAAGGAAAAATATGTAGATTTTGAAAATGAACCTCGTAATGTCAGGCTTTCATTGGCAGCTGATGGTGTTAATCCATTCGGAGAGCTTAGATCTACTTACTCAGTGTGGCCTATTTTCGTTATCAACAATAACATTCCTCCTTGGATGTCAATAAATAGGGAGCACATAATGTTGACTATGATTATTCCAGGTATTTGATACATTATTTCTTTGAATGTAACATTTTCATTTCTCTCGTTGTTTGAATAAATATATATTTTATTTATTTACTTACTTATATATACATATATCATGGGAGTAATTATTATGTACCATAATTTTGAACAATTAGGTAAGTACCAAGTCAAAGATATGAATGTATATATTGAGCCTCTTATCGATGAGCTAATACAGTTATGGCGTGGCATCACTATGTATGACATCACTAAACCAATCAAGCAGAAGATATTTCAATGTCGTGGAATGCTTGTATGGACAATTCATGATGCCCCATGACTAACACATGTTTGTGGTATGTAATATTTCATTGCACTTTAATATAATACATAATTATCTAAATTAGATATACCATATTGCATGTTTTAAAAATGATCTCATAGTATATTAATTGTTATTGATCCATCTATTGCAGGTCTTCAAACAAAGGGTAGATTTGCATGTCGAGTTTGTGGCCCTAAGATGAAGTATCATCATTCGCCAGACTTAAGAAAGATGGTGTTTGATGAGTTTAGGCACTTCCTCCCTAGGAACCATAAGTATCGTACTACTGAAAAACATCTTTTCAATGATAAATAAGAAACTAGATTAAAACCACGAAGAATGACACCTCAGTTGTGGATGTTGGAATATAACAGAATTAATAATCGTCGAGCAGCTGGTACGTAATTTGTGTGTGTATATATATATATTATTTTTTTATGTAATGTTTGGAATTTTTGTTTTAACTAATGAATTTATTTTATTGTATTTTATAATTAATATTGTTCTGATTTATTTTATTCTTTGATATCAAGGTCATCGTCGCCATGAAGGTACTAATATTGTACTTCCACCTAGAATGAAATGTTATCCTTCTCAATTCGCGAGGTTGCCCTACTATGAGGACCTAAAAATAGCTCATTTGTTTGATACAATGCATGTCGGGAAGAATGTGACAGAAATGTTATGGCGAACCATAGATGGTGCACATGATAGAGACAAAATTGACAAAATTTGTGCTGACATTGAGAAATCAAATCATGCAATGAAAAGTGTGATCGACGGATCAAATAACAATGGAGGTCGAAATTATAATAATATTCCATGGTTATTAACGGAACAACAAAGAAATGATGTAAAAGAGGTCGTTAGAAGAATTAAATTTCCAACAGGTTTTGCTTCAAACATAAATAATATCTTAACGAAGAAAGGTGACTTCAGTGGGGTGAAAACACATGATTGGCATACCTTTGTTAAGGTAATTTCTTTGGTATACGTTTTTGTATGTTATTGCTTGAATACATATTTTAAATTTTCCTTTTTTCTGTTTAATTTGGAAACCAATAACAATTCATTTTTTATTGTTATAGTATGTTCTACCTCTATCTCTCCCAAACAACTTCGACAACAATGTCAAACAAGTTATATATGGTCTTAGTAAATACATGAGGTAAGTAGTTTTGATTTATACGCAAAATCTAATTGCTACAATTTCTTTTTGTACTTGATGAAATGATGTATTAATTTACTGATAATGAAATATATATTATGTTTCATTGAAATAACCTTGCGTAATGATTTGCAGATGGTTTTCATTGAAATAAATCCATCAAGATGAAATAAAGTATTGGAAGAGAGAAACTCCTCGGCTAATGTGTGAAATGCAAAATTATCTACCTCCAACATTTTTCAATGCACAAGAACACTACTTGATACACCAAGTTGAGGAGATTGAAATGTGTAGACCAATACACACAAGGTCAATGTGGATGGTCGAGAGGCACCTGAAATCCTTGAAGGCTTTGGTTAAACAAAGAGCACGACCTGAGGGTTCTATGGTGGAGGGATATGTGGTATATCAATCCATGGTGTATATTAGTCATAATCTTCCTAAATTAGCTGCGCCAGTCATGAAGGCGGTGGATTGCATTTGGGATGTGAACTCCATCAAAAAATTTGAAGAGGAGCACCTGTTGGGAAAAGGTAGAATGAAGAAAGTGAGAGGTAAAAGATTTATTATGTATAATACATATAATGTTTCATTTTTTCACATCATGTATATGATCATTATATTCATTTAGGTCTTATTCTTTCATATTTTATTAATTAATATAATTTACCATGGTTATAAGTAATATTTATTAATATTGGTGAATTATTGTTTTTTATTTAGGTGCTCAAGATTATGAGGCACTACTTTTATACATTGCAAACAATCTTGAGTGGATGAGTGAATGGATTGAAACATGTAAAGCACGTAACGACGGTAGGTTATCATGGCAACTACTGTCTGAATTGATTAGAGAAGCGTATCGTAGTGGAGATGGGAACGTTACAGACAGGGAAATTGATTTAGCATATGGTTTGAAATATAGAAAGGTAAGCAATTAATTCACCTATTTTATTCATTACTTATTTTATACTATATTTATAATGTGACAAGAAGTTTGATTTTTCAGTTAATTTTCATGCTGTGTAAATTATATGTTTAATTATTAATTGAGAATGCATCTTTTTCATGTCTGGCATATTGCAGTTGAAACACCACAAAGCTATGTGGTGCAACGATCGTCAATTTCGTGTTAAACAGTTGGATGATAAAAGGAAAACTTCTGATAGTGGGATAGCTGCAGTATTCCAGGTCACTAATGTTTCCTCCAGGAGTGACAGACATCCTCGAGAATCTGAAAATAGATATTATGGGTTCTTAGATGATATAGTTGAGTGTGACTTTAATTCCTTAAAAATAGTTTTGTTTGACGTCAAATGGTATAGGCTACGAATTAATGTACGTGATGATAATAGAACACTTATTCAACGTGACAATGGATTTCCAATGGTTAAAACATCGCAGTTTGAAGCAGGAAAATATCGCTATGTTTTTCCAAGCCAATGCGAACAAGTCTTTTACTCAGAGGTTCCAGGTGAGAATGAATGGTCATTTGCTATTAGATATAATCCAAGAGGAAGGCCAGTAGAGTATAATGTAGAGGAAGAAGATGATGCAGTGGCAGATGAGAAGGAAGATGCATTGACAGATGAAGAAGATATCTTAGAAGATGAACCAGGCATAGGAGATGAGGCAACAATTATTGACGATGATGTCGATGAGGATATTATTGAAAATGACATAATTGATGATGATGATGACATGGTAGATCATTTCAACACCGTTTCTCAATCAGATGTTGATATAGATGTCGATCATTTGGATGACGATCAAGAAGATACAGAAGAAGAATATTGATACAGATAACCCTTGTGACATTTCTCAAATAAAAAACAAAAAATATGTTGATCATTATTTTCATTTGAGAGGAAAAAATACTTGGAGAACTCTTGGACACTTTCAAAAGGAATTTCCTCAACATGTACCACGGAAATTTCTAAAGGTCACTCTTCATATGATTTAACAAGCATACCCATCTGATTGTCTAAAATTTTCTTTTCATAACTTTCTTCATTTGATGTAGGTTGATGCAAGGAATTACATGAAGAATAAATTTATTCCTTTACCTGAGGATTATAGAAATTATCTTCCAGTATTTCCTCTTGTTGTTTGAAATGATTCCCATATTCTTAATGATCAAAAGACTGACAAGTCTGCTGCAACTTTTCATCAAATTCAGAGGCTGTAACATAATTTTCATACATAAACTCCTATTGGGTTTCATTTACATCCAAGAGAGAGGTTATCCTTTCTTCTTGGTGATGAAAAGGATTGTCATGAAGGGCCTTTAAAATTTCCTCATCCATGAACTCATCATCTCCATATCAATTCTCCAAATATTCAATAAAAATCACACAATGTTTACAACAGTATTTGACCAGAAACAAGGAGGAATGACATTCTTTATACATCTCATAAAATGCAACATGGAAATCAAGGAACCATTTGGCATGCTTTCGTACCAAGGCCATGCTTTTCCTTCCAAAGTGACCATAAACATCTTCATGAGACAATCCCAAGGAACTGAACCTTAAGTATATGTACATGCATATGGAATCTAATCAAATGAAGAGCATCATTGTCTTCCTTTTCATTTTCAAATATGGGAATATCGGTTAACCAATCGACCTTTGGCATAGGATTTGGAAAACCAGGGATGTGAGACCGATTCATAGGGGCATACCTGGCATTTATTCTTGCAATGGAACTCATCTTAGAACTTCATCCAGCTACTGATCCTCAAGAAGTGGAGTCACCTTCCAAATGATTATTTGATGGGTGGAGTTGCCAGAGCATAAATACATCCAATATGTGTCTAAGTTTCTACTGATCTCAGACCTTAGAAATGAAACTTTGTCGTTCTTCCCAGGGAAAATTTTACACCTTCAGTCCCCGGCAACGGTGCCAAAATGTTATCACCAAATTGAGTCATGTTGGGCTGCTACAATGGTCAATTTGGAGTAACTATTTCAGACTAGATTTTGACTGAAGATTAGCCTCTTTAGCCTGAGATGGCTCTCTCAACTTATCAAAGGGTTTGTAATGAAAACTCTACTAGATGGCTAACTCTATGACTATAACTTGATTGTGATTGATTGTAGGTGGAAAATGTAAAATATTTACTACCATTGGGCTTACGGAGTCAGTGCTAGGGAACTCAATGACAATGGCTCTCCTTGTAGAAGCTAAGGCATGTAGATATTTAAATGAAAGGACAACACACATATAATTTACTCAATGGATAATTTTTCAAAGGAAATCAGAGCATGATAAACATGAATTCTGAGAAATGAACATTAAAATCTTGAAAGCATGATATTGAGAAAGACATACAATAGTTTAATGCTTGAAGGAAGTCAAAGCATGAGAAGCATGAATTCTGAATAATCAAACATTAATATATTGAAATAAAAGTAGAAAGATACATAGGACAAGGTTCATGAAAACATCAAATGAATCTCAGGTGAAGGAGAAAGCCCACAGCCATTGTCTATTACTGATCAAAACCTTTTTACAATAGTAGTAGTCACAAGTAACATCTTCTAACCCCTTCTAACTCTAAAAATATCTCATTTATAGAGTGAGGACTCATAAAAATGATATGCAACCTTACCCACCTCGAATTCCCACCTCAGAGACCTATTTCAAACATGATTCTATCACTTGGAGACTTCCTAAGTATATTTATGTTTTGCAGAGTTTGAATATAAAAAGGACTCTTCTTTCATCAATAGTTCAACAAATCAATTTAATAACCCTTATCAACTGCAACCAACTAATTTTTTGAGTGTACTAGAGCAATTATATGTCATTATGCCACGTGGATGCTAAGCTGGACCTCCTCCAAGTCGAATTTCTACAATTTTTTCACAAATTTGGTTAGTGAAAATTCTAAAAAATAGGCTTCAAAGACGAGTGTATAATTTTCAAACCCTGATGGCTTTAAAGAAACTGAGAGAGGTTTTTGTATATGGACCTATGTTGAAAAAAACCTCTTTCAGGTTTCCAAAATATTGTTTCATTTGGTTTGAAGGCAAACTTGAAGTTGACTGCTAAAACAATCATGTACAAAAATTTCATAGCAACTTTTCGTAGTGCCTCTGTTTTAAAAACTTTTGCCAATAAATTTGATTTTATGCTGCCATGAGCCTTTAAAACATGTTAGGAGGACTTCATGAAACATGTCTTCCTACTTTTAAGGAGCTGCTGCAATCACACATGATAATGCCTCCATGATGAGCTAGATAACTTTGTCGAAGACCAAACCTACATAAAAAACATTCCTCTGACTATCTTTGACCTTTACATGTGGCTAGTTGAACTTCAAAACACTTTCAAGATAACAAAATACAACCCGAAGCTCCCTGCTGCAAAAACACATTGTCATTAGGCAATTTCATAGCGTAGTTTAGTAGCATATTTCATTTCACCAACCTCTGCCACCTATTAGCTCTCTTTCCTGATGTGGACATGTTTGTTGGGTTAAAAGAGGTAAATACTATCAATTTCCCTCCTTAACTCTTCATAAAACTGGATTCCAAAGCAAAAATGCACCTACAGGAATTTTTGTCACGTTTTTCTGGCTTCAAGCCTGAAGCATGCTATGAAACTGCCTAAAATGACAGAATTTGTAGTTTAGAAATGAAATCATATTTCCAAATCCTTGATATATTTTGAAAAAATGGAGGAAGTTTTGTATACCAAAATGTTTTGAATAAAAACCTCTCTTGCTTTTTAAATACCATCTCCAAGTGTCCAGAATCTACATTTTAAAAACATGTATAAAATAAGAAAATTATGTTTTCGAAAAACAAGGCCAAAATACATCCCTCTATCTCCCAATTTTTAGCACCTTTGAGAAAAGTGAAAGGGGTTAATGTTATTTTATATGTGCTTGACAATAACCTCTCTCAGTTTCTTAAAATACTTCTTTGTTTGCCCAAAAACTGCCCTTGAAGTTGACCGCTGAAAAGTCAAAAAATAGAGAAAACCTCATATTCGCTACGAAATTATTAGGTAGTTTCATAGCGAAATCTGCCTATTTTGCACTGAATTCGCTACAAAATTATTAGGCAGTTTCATAGCGAAATCTGCCTATTTTGCATTGAATTCGCTACGAAACTGTGTAAAACTAGCTAGTGGCTCACTTTTGTAATTTGAAGGCATGGGTGTGAAAACAAAAAGATAGGGAATGTACTTGACTGACATAACATGAATCATGGTGGTTTTATTTTACATAGGATAAACATGATTTGGTAAATTATTCATCAAATATTTGACCCAACATGACATAACATGAAACCTATGGTGACCTTATCAAAACAAATTTTGAAAATTTTGAGTGTGATAACAGAAGTACTAATAACTTGGTAGCCACTGAGATGGTAGAAAAATTGGGTTTGAAGAAGTCAAAGCACATGACTCCCTATAAGGTGTCTTGGTGGCATAAAGGACACCAACTTCTGGTTGATGAGCAGTGCAAGGTGGAGTTTCACATTGGCAAGTATAAGGACAAGATAACTTGTGATATTATGCCTATGGGTGTGTGTCATATTCTGCTGGGCAGACCATGTCAATATGATAGAAAGGTTGTCCATGATGGGGAAATGAATTGTTACAGATTTGAGAAGGATGGGATCAAGCATACGCTAGTTCCCATGAAAGAAGAAGAAACTGCAGAAACTAGTGGTACTAAAACATTGTTGATAGGTAGGAAGGATTTTTTGTGACAGATTAAGGAGAATGAGGTGAATTATGTAGTTGTGCGGAGGCCAAGAGTAGTATTAATGCATACAGAAATCATTGTTTTCCTATGGAAATACAGGACATGCTGCAAGAGTTTAGTGATATTGTGGTGGATGATCTACCAGATAAATCACCACCAAAGCGGAGCATTAGTCACCATGTTGATTTTATTCCAGGAGCCAATTTTCCAGATAAAGCTTCTTACCGGATGAGTCCAAAAGACAATGAGGAGATCAGGAAGCAAGTACAGGAATTTTTGGATAAAGGACTGGTTCATGAGAGTTTGAGCCCTTGTGTTGTTTGGATCGTTTTAGCTCCCAAGAAACAAGGTGAATGGAATATGTGCATTGATTCCCAGGTGATAAACAAGATCACAATCAGGTATAGGTTTCCTTTACCTCGGATGGATGATATGATGGATTGTCTGAGTGGAGCAGAGTACTTTTCAAATATAGATTTGAAAAGCGGTTATGACCAGATCAAGATTAGAGAAGGTGACGAATGGAAGACAACTTTCAAGATCAATGAAGGATTGTATGAATGGTTGTTCATGCCTTTTGGGCTAAGCAATGTGCCAAGCACATTCATGTGTTTGATGAATGAGATGTTGAAAGAATTCATTGGTAAGTTTGTGATTGTATATCTATATGATATACTTATCTTCAGCAAAACAAAGGAAGAACATTTTCATCATGTCAGGTATGTGCTAGAAAAATTGCAGCAAAATAAATTGTTAATGAATTTTAAAAATGATCTTTTTTCAAGAAAGAATTGATTTATCTAGGCTTTGTAATTTCTGAGAATGAATTGAAGATGGACCTAGAGAAGGTTGCAGCCATAGTTAGCTGGTCATCTTCCAAAAGTTTGTTTGAAGTAAGAAGTTTTCATGGATTGGCAAGTTTCTATTGGAAGTTTATAAAGAAATTTAGTGGTATTTGTGCACCTATGTTGGACACCATTAAGAAGGAAAATCAGCCTTTTCATTGCACAGAATCTGCTTAGAGGAGTTTTCAGCTTTTGAAGAAGAAGATCACAGAAAAACCAATCCTAAAGTTGCCAGAATTCAACAAACTTTTCCAAGTTCGTTGTGATGCCAGTGGGACAGCCATTGGTGCAGTACTTAGCCAAGAAGATAAGCCAGTAGCATACTTCATTGAGAATTTAAATGAGAGCAGGCAGAAGTATACATATTATGACAAAGAATTTTATGCAGTCATCCAAGCATTGAAGCATTGGAGACATTATTTGTTGGCTAATGAATTTGTCTTGTTTTCAGATAATTTTGCGTTACAATATATTATGCAGCAGCACAAGCAGAATCATAAACACACAAAATGGGTGGAGTACTTGCAGAGTTTTACATTTTTTTTGAAACACATCAGTGGTCAGGCCAACAAGGTGGCAGATGTGTTCAACATGAGGAGTCTAATTACATGAAAGCGTAGTGCAAGTGTTTGGATTTGAGCACCTCAAAGACTTGTATGAAGTAGATGCAGATTTTGAGGAAGCTTATGAAGCTTGCCAAAACCCACTGTTGAGAGACAATAGTACATGGTTGGACTATAACATGCAGGATGGGTTGTTGTTCAAAGGAGGACAGTTGCGTATTCTGGAATGTTCTATGCGAGAGAACTTAATTCAGGAAAAACACAGTGGAGGTTTAGCTGGACATTTTGGCATAGATAAGACTTTGGATCAGCTGAGTCACTTTTATTATTGGTCGAGAATGCAAAGGGATGTAAAGAGATTCTTAATCAGATGCAAAGTGTGCCAACATGCAAAGGGCCGCAGCTAGAATGCAGGGTTGTATACACCCTTACCCATTCCAAATAAACCATGGGACTCAGTTAGCTTGGACTTTGTCTTGGGTCTACCAAAGACACGGCGGGGATTTGATTCCATCATGGTGGTAGTGGATTGTTTCACCAAAATGGAACATTTCATTCCATGAAGAAAGACAAGTGATGCCACACATGTAGCACATTTATTCTTTACAAATATAGTCATATTACATAGCTTTCCGAAGTCCATCATCTCCGACAAGGATGTAAAGTTCACAGGTCATTTCTAGCGAACATTGTGGAAGAAGTTAGACACCAAACTAAATTTCAGTTCTGCTTATCATCCACAGTCAGATGGGCAAACTGAAGTTGTGAATAGGAGTCTAGGAAATCTGCTAAGGAGTCTGGTTGGTGAAAATTCCAGAAAGTGGGATCGTGCGCTTGCACAAGCATAATTCGCTTAAAATGACTCGCCCAATAGAAGCATGAGCAGAAGTCCTTTCCAAATCCTATATTAAATGCACCCACGTGAAGTATTTGAGTTGCGGGATTTGGGTCAATTAGAATGCAGGAGTGTTGATGGCGAAGATTTCGTGAAATCAATCAACGATCTACAAGAACAAGTCAAATTGAAACTACAAGACAGCAGCCAAAAATATAAACAGCGAGCAGATCTGAAAAGGCGAGAGGTACAATTCGAAGTAGGAGACTTAGTACTAGCACGTTTGTGCAAGGAGAGGTTTCCTAAAGGCGAATACAATAAATTGAAGATGAAAAAGATCGAGCGTTGTATAATTCTTCAGAAGTTTTCTGAAAATTCTTATGAGTGCAGTTACCTCTGAGTGTAGGAATCTCGCCCATATTTAATGTGGTAGATCTGTACCCATATACTGTTGTTGATGAAGAAGATATTTTAGAGAGACAAACACAGGACACCTAGGATGAGGAGAGATCATGGATTAAACTAATGCCTCTAGCAAAACCTTTGGAAATTGAACAGATTCTGGACACACAGGTGGCCAGGAAGATGCGAAACAAAGAATATTTAGAACATCTAGTCAAATGGAAGGACCATCCTCTAGAGGATTTTTCTTGGTTGGACTTTGCCCAAATTCAAAGTGCAGGGTACTCTATTGAAGAGCTCATGGACAGGAGCCATGAATTTAATTTACCCCGGGAGACTGATGCAAGAGCATTAAGATAGAGCCAACAATGTGACAAGTTGGTCACATGTTGTGGCTTAGAAAGAGGACTAGCAGTCTTAAGAATTTGAAGACTTTGTTTTTTTAAATTATTTTGTTTAAGTTAACTTGGGCTAACTCATCCATTGTAATTTGCAGAATTAAAGAATGGTTAAATTAGGATTAGTTAAGTTTTTAGTTGAATAAAATGTTTTGAAACTGATTAACAGTTTCTCAACCATATGGGGATTTTGGGGAAAGGGTAAAAAGGAACCAACTCCACCATTGGGAGGGCTATGCCACTTGTAGCAAGAAATGATATAATAGAGAAGAAGAAGTAAATGTAAAAACCAGCCATCTGAGGGCTTGGCTTGTGTTTTCCATTTCCAAATTATTTCCAAGTGTTTTGTGTTTGATCGAGATCTCTGTGTTTTTTTAAAGCAGCATTTCTTTCCCAAATAAATTCTAAGCGTTTTGATCTAAGATCGGGCTCCCTATTTTAAATTAATTATTTGAATCTTTGTTGAATTCGAACACTTGTATTTGAGACACACAGCAAGAATAATAATCGTATTTCCAGGCACGTGGGGTCTATAGACTTTGGATATTCTTTGTTGAATCGAATATTGTGTTAACCACAGGGCATATATCAATCGGATTTGCGGGCGCTACAAGGGCCATTGGATCCAACCGACCAACGGTGGAAGATCACATCGCAGGCAAAGAGACATCTCACATTGCAGAGAATAAGAGTCTCGGTTAAGAGATTTCGCAAGTTAAGTTTAATAACTTGCGATGCGAAGTGGTATGGAGAGGGAGTTGCACAGACCGTTGGATCCTGCAGAAGCTAACAGTGGAGATTAAACCGGGGACTGCACATCGCAAATTTTAGGCCTTAGCGCTAAGGGCCGTCGCGAGGTAAGTTAAAATTTTGTGATGCGAAGTGGAAGACATGTGTCACCACAACGCAACATGCATCTCGTAGAAAATAAGGTTTAATTCTTAAGTTTTTGTTGTAAATATTGCAAAGTGAGATTGTCGGTCGAAGCTGTGTGGGTCCCTCTGGAAAGAACTCCTCTGTGTTCACATTTTATTTGGGTTTCTGCATTGGTTCAGGTTATTGTTTGGTTTGTGTATGTTGAAAATCCATTGTTTATTCACGTAAGTATGTATGTTGTTAACTCCCGAAGTTAAACTCTATTGCGAAGTAAAGGGATGTTGTGAGGAGTTTTAAACTCGGTTTCCGCAACGTATTCTGACCTTATTGCAGTTGTTCTGCATCAATGTCCATTTCAGATTCCATAATATTTTAGTTGAATTTGCTCATGACCATCAAATCTCTGGAATATTTTGAGATATGCAATCAACATAAGAATATCCTACTAATTATAAGGATTGGTAAGTTGTAACACTTGCTATACTAGATTTTTTTACCTATATACCTGTAATATATTGTTAACCTATAAGGGTTGATATTGAAACATTGTCAGTTGACCTAGAAGGGATTAATACTGAAACATTATCAATTATAGAGGTAGTTTCCTAATTGCTAAATTTTCGAGTGAATCATGAACTTGGTATCATAGTGAAAAGACAAAAGATAAATGGATGATAGATCAATGCACATTCCCACAGAGCCAAATAACATAGAATATTAATCCATAGGAAGGTTATCCTTATATTGATTGTATTACTATCTCAAAATATTATGAAGCCACAAAAATTACACAAAATTATAGTAAAACCTAGATACATACCATTGAAAGTTAAAGATAAATGACAACAATATCACATATGACCAAGCCTTGTATTTGAAACTACTTATTTTGTCTTCATATTTACTTAACATTAGAAAATTGTTGAAAGAAAACCAACATTCAACCATGAAACAAATTCATTAGACAACCTACTAATACAATCACAAGTTTTATTTTCAACCACGAAACAAAGTTATTACAAGTTTGTGTTTTACCACATTAGGGTTCAATATGAGGGTTTCAATATGAACCCATGATAGTAACCAAAGTCAATAGACAACCTATAAATATAATCATAGGTTTGTGTTTTACCATAGCGTTTTAAAATGAGTCCATAGTAGTAACCACAATTCTAATATCATATTATGGTTTGAGGGTGAACCTATGGTGATAAGCTTTAAAAAATGAATGACATCTATGCAATAAGATTTAAAAGTATGCACTATATTGTGTGTATAATGGATGTATTATAAACATCAAATGAGATTAGAATTTCATCGATAAATTTTCTTGGGAATTGTCATTGAGATCATATAGATTGGAAATGCAATCACCATTAAAGTGGTTAATCATAAATGAAGTGGTCCCAAATGTTCAAAAAAAATATTCAAGTTGGGTTTACATTAAATAAAATATTCTCAGTCTAGAAGTGTATGCAATAAAATTCTTACTAAACCAGTGATATATTCCTTGTGCACTAGTCTCTTTCCACCTCCTTTAAAATCAATGCATAACATTTCTTTGATTCCTTTATTGTGCTAAAAAAAGGGTGAGACTGCAATAACTACTAAAGCGGTTAATCATAACTAAAGTGGTGTCAAGCATTAAAAAAAATCCTCAAGTTGGGTTTACATTAAATAAAATATTCTCACAATGTCTAGAGACACATGTAACAACATTCTTACTAGGTTTATTATCTCTTTCTTGTGCACTGGTCTCTTTTCACCTTATTGAAAATAATTTCATAACACTTCTTTGATTCCTTTATTAAAAAAAGAAAAATAAAAAAACCCATTCACCTATGGAAGCAATGTTTCTCTTTGGTCTCCATCCTTCCTTAGAGGAAATTGTAATTTTTTTCCATCCCTCCTAATGTTTTATGTATTCTTGCTACCAATTTTACATAATACAATAATCAAACTACCATGCTCCCTTAAAAAAAATTGCCATGCATCTATGGGGATCACTTCATATAGAATTTTATTTCTATACTTACCAAGGCTAAAATATATTTTGCATCATTTAGAGATATTCCTTGTGGAACCCAAATAATTGATAATGTTATATTAGATGTTTAAATCGTGTCAGTCACAATTTCTATACCATTTCAATTTTCGTCATATTTTCTATCATACCAAAATCAATAACAACTTTATAACACTTACCTGTATGTTTATAATTACTTCTAAAAACATTAATTCTCAACAACTTTTCATTTTCCAATTACAAACTTCTATTTTTGTATTATCAAATTCTCTCACCTTTTGTTGTCAATGTCACTATTCTATTATCTCCTAGTATCTCTCATTTGAATTATTAAGTTCTACCCTCATTTTTCCATGAATCACCCTTCTATTTCTATTCAAACAATCTATAGCCTTTATGTCCGTAGTGGTGAATGTTCTGCTATAGCAACTAATATTTTATCCTTTAATTACCTTAGATATCCACCTTTAATGATGCCTCTATCTCTACATGATGCACTAATTTCATATGACTTATAATCCTTGTAGTCTTCACACAACTCATTTGTGCACTCCATTGAACCTTTACTACTACCTTGGCCACCTCTTCCTCTAATGGAAATCCGTATGGTCTAAATTTTCCTCTTCCCTCCAAACTTGTAGATCCTCAATTGCATTAATTTTGTGCATTCTTTCATGTCATATTGGATTGAAACTTCAACTTACCCACATACCTCGAGAATCTAGAATTCCTAATGTACTTCTACACACTTTTGTCCCTCTATTGTGAGTTTTTTATCTTTCTAAAACTAAATTATTTATAATCCACTAGGAAAAATATATATCTCAAATTGGACACTGTGTTACCCTAACAAACTTATTTCACTATAAAAATCCAACCAAATAGAAGCATGACTTGATCTAGTGATTACATAATTCAAATTGTTTAGGTCTCATATATTCTTATACTTCATTTACCTATCTATTTTGTTGATCTAATCCACTAGTTATTTTTGTCTCATACTTATGTCGTAGTGCAAAATTTATACCTTGACTCCCCTCTCACTCTTTAAAAAAACGATTAAATTGGTTTTGACATGATTCTTATTGCTTTGTTTCTTATTCATATTCATGATCATGTTTTGAATAGTTGGCATTAAGTTATCCACCACATTTTCCTATTTAAAACACCTTAATTTTCCATCGCAATCTTTGTAATTCTCGATTTACAATGATTGTAAATCTTGTTCTTTCCATTGTTGCAATTCTCGCTATCATAACTCTTAATAACTCCACCTTCAAATCTATCTTAAATCACCTTTATTACCAAAATTCCAATCACCAACTCTCTCCCAACACGTACCAAATATAACACAAGGAAGGGAACTCATTCCTTCCTTGTGCACCTAAATGTTCATAGCATAAATTACTTGTAGAAAAATAAATAACCAAAACATAATCTCACACAAAATAATAAAAGTAAACAACAAAATTCTCAAGATTTTCTACTCATTCTCATTACAAAGTATCATAAATTTAAACATATAATGTGGAATATCATAGTATTACAAGTCAACTCATCCTTCTCTCACATCTTAACTTCTTATTCTAGATCAAATACCCCACATCCACTTCTCATATGTACATAATTTTTATTCTTGCATTCTTTCCTTCTCTTTCCTTCTCCTAGACATCGATAACTTCTAGAATCTTTCACTCTCATGATCTTCCTCTTTAGAATCAAAGCAATCCAGTGTCACTCACTTATATTCAAACATTAATCTAATTTTCTTGGTTTGTAACTTTTCCTTATCCTCAAAATTGACTTTCTCCGTTTTGTAATCAATTGAAGGAAACTTCAATGATCTTACATCCCCATAAACTTTTGGATATCAAATAATTCAACTACTTTATTACAATGGTTTATCTTTCCATCTTCTTAGATAAAGCTACTTTCCGCCATTATAACATTTCATCATTCATATACTTCTTTCTCGTTTATAAAACCAATTGACGTCAATGCTACACTAATTTATCTTACATCCCAATGAACTTTTGGATATCATTGAACTCAACTACCTTATTACAATGGTTTATCTTTCCATCATCTTAAATAAAGTTAATTCCCACCTTTCATCTTCATATACTTAACTTTATACATTCTCTATGTGAAAAAATATTTCCCATATACACATTGTTTTTCACCTTTTATTTTTTCTATATGCCAACATTGTTTTTCTCCTCCCTATCTACATATCTACTTTCCATTTGAGACACTCACTCCATTCATTTTTTTTCTTGTTGTAATCTAACATAAATATAAGTGGCCTTACATTAGTTAGACATTGAAAGGAGGGAGAACCAACACCGATACAATTTTGCAATACTCTCTAATGTCTCTAGGATTTTGTAACAACCTATTATATTGTAATGGTTATGTAATGATAAAACTAACTAAAAGCACTCATATATTACACACAAAAGGTGTATGTGTAAACACACACACAGATTACATTCAAATTACTCTATTAAATAGAGTTCTCGAGATCTAACGTATTCCTAAGTTAGAAGGAGAGGTTGAGAGAATTTCTCAACCATCACAAACCAACATCTCAAATATAGGATGTAAGCATTAATTCCAACATCCCCTCTTAATGCTTACATTACATAAATTTATTTAAAACACAATCATTATTTATCTTATTAGTAGATGCTCCATAAAGTTGTCTTATAACCCTCGTAAAGGTGTAGTGAGCAAGTTGGATTCCCGAGTTCGACTCCTGAACTCCCGAACCAAGGACCTCCCGAAGTCAATTACTAGACATCATCCCAATCTGTCGCATAACCTCATTAGAAGACTACTCTACATCTTCAACGAATGAGGGATCCTTCCCTAGATCTGCAACTGCCATACTATCTGGACAACCATCCATATTGAGCCTTACTTCCACTCGATCTCTTAAGTGCTAGCTTCAGACACATAGCTGAACTGCTAGTCATTCTATGGACGAACTTTCATCTACCGATATACATGGGTGCCAACCGCTGTATTCGCTAGTTGTATAGAAAAGCAATCTAAATATGGAATGTATCTAAATTCAGCTATTACATCATAAAATTTCTATGAAATTCATCATAACTTAATTTACAAAACTAATATATATTATTAAAATATATAGGAACCATCACACCGATTGACAAAACAATCGTGGAAATGTACTCGCATGATAGATGTAGCCATTCGAGCTTCGTTCCCCACCGCTTGTGCCACCGCATATATCATAACTCCACCATCAATATTTATTCACGGTCAGCTTTACGTCAACGCCACGTCCCAGCTGATCATCACCATGGCTGCACCGCTGCAGCTCCACATGGGTCGACGTCCCACACTCCAGTGCAAATCAAAATCAACCCCAGTCAACCGTCCAATAATCCAAATCACATGAACTGCAAAGGTCGGTTGTGGTTCTCACATGCTCTCTGAACTGCAATGCCAATATCCACAGCTCCTGCCCCACATGGGCATGATGTGTGCAAACAACAGCATTTTGAAAACGGCTCCAATGAAAAAGACGATTCCCACCATTTCACAACAAAGTGATACAATAAGGTAATAATCACCTTTAGTAAAATCAATTTAAAAATGGCCACTTCAACATATTTACACAACTATGTCTCCAATATTATCGTTTGAATAACCAAGTAAATTAACATTTATTTAAAACGTCGATCAGAATTATGAATGTGTCTCGGCATCCAAAATTTAAAAATCTATCTCCTGAAAAAAGTGCTCGGCTTCCAAGGCCGCCATGCACCAGCAGTGACCAAAGCTTTTATTGTATGATCAAGAGAGATCTTAGGCAAACAGCCACCAAATACCGGATTTCTGAAAACAGTGGTCACGAGATTGAGTATATCTGACCCAAATTAAAGCCACGCTTCCTCTGCTAATTAAAAGGACACAGATCTGCGTATATTGTTGGTCTTGATGATGTCACAGTCCTCGCAGGCTACCACAGATCCGCTCTACGCTTTCTGGTGGACATCAACAAACACGCATTGCAAAAAAATATTACACCTGTATATTAATAATAAATAAATATTTTATTATCTCTCACAATCACTGTATAAGCCTGAAGCTCTGATACCATGATAAAACTAACTAAAAGCACTCATATATTACACACAAAAGGTGTATGTGTAAACACACACACATATTACATTCAAATTACTCTATTAAATAAAGTTTTCGAGATCTAACTTATTTCTAAGTTAGAAGGAGAGGTTGAGAAAATTTCTCAACCATCACAAACCAACATCTCAAATATAGGATGTAAGCATTAATTCCAACATATAACAAGTAATAAATAAAGAATAATTAAACCATATACACTCATATTCAATGGCTTAATTAGTAAGAAACAAAATTTATAATGTAATCATCAATAAAAGATGAACATGTTTTCTGTTCCCTGGAGATTTTGTAAACGAGGAGAATATACTTGCAATTTTTTATTATTGTCTTCATTTCTATTAATCTTTGAATTGGTTGGCTGTAGTTAATTAATAGTTGTCATATTTCACATTTTTTTTTTCAATTATGCGGAAGATGGCATAGAAAAACATTTTTTAATTATATAACTATTTTTATCTTTTTCATCTTATTGTTTTTCTTAATTGCATGGAATCCATTTATTGCAAGTATACATGTGAAGGAACATTGGAAAGACATTTTTTCATAAAGATTTTATGATCATAATCTTGAATCGGCTCATAAATTTGAAAGAAGAGAGGAAATAATATTGCAATTTTTTTTTATAAAAACAGATAATTGGAAACAAACATGAATGGATTTTTTTTTAATTTTTTATTCCTATGACCAAATCTTGAATTCCTTAAAGGATAGAGATTTACACAGTTTCTTATTATTTTACAATATTAATTACCTCAAATACTAACAGTATTAGGATATCATGTACCAAATTCATTACTAAGATGATTCCTTTGATAAGTTCTAACTCTTAGAGTTTTACAAGAGAAAAAGGGGAAGAACTACTCACCATTGTCTTAACCATTGATGAGCCTTTTTCCTAGAGAGGGAAAAAATGAGATTCCAATGAATCATCAAAGTCTACTACAAGGGTATGGGAAATCTTAGAATGAGAACCCATGTTGTTGCTTTCACATATTGAGAGATAAATATATAAGATAGGGGAATCCAAAGAAATAATTTTGTTTTTCAACCTACAATAGGAACCTCGGTATAATCATAAGGGGTTAGCTTTGCTATTTGTTTCCAATTTTTTTAAGCAATTTACTAGTTCCATGCTAGGGGTGGCAAGAGGGGGAGGGGTACTCTATGGCCCCAAAAAGGATAAAATGTTCAGGTACTAATGGGCTCTTGGTCATATGACATATAATCAAGAAAATATATATGGTCTCTACTAGGGACTTTTATTAGCCAAAGAACATTAGATGGACACACTTACGACTATGGGAGATTCTCTCCTAATCCTGCATCATCTAGTCAAAGGATCCCTCCCAAAGGAATAATCTATGGAAAACATCATGAAAATAATCAAGATAATTTTAGAATATATCACACCCAAAGCATATTTCCATTTCCTATGAGACTTCAATCGAGAAGAAAACAAGTATACTAATGAGTGTAAATTGAAGATATGTGAATTAAAAATTAACAACATAATTAGGTCTATTATAATTCCAAAATGGCATATGAATCTTATCAAAATAAATAAATAAATAAATAAAATAGTTAAATTGGTTGAGACAATAAAATATAAAATTGGAAAATTAGGCAGCCAAGTGACTTCATGGCAACCCCAAGGAAACAATGCATGTAGACAAGCCAACCCTTAAATCCCACGATATCTCACAAACCATGGAAATCAAAGTGATGGCCATTCAAAGTACAGTGTACCCAACCTTACAAATACGGCCACATCATTCTATTATTATGATTCATGAGGGAGAATTTATGAATTGTTATGGTGTATAGGACCCCATTGAATGTGGAACTTTGTTGTGGAGTTGGTTTGTGGTTATCACATTGCCACCCTCCCTAAGCCTTTCATTTTGATCTTCTTTATTTGGCAATTTAGTTGTGGAAGCTAGACATCTTCGACAGATTGGCAAGTTTATGATGAGAGTAGGGTTTTTTGGACTTGGAAGGGGACTCCCCTGTGACCTTCTCCTTGTAAGAATTTTCTTTTTAAAAGGATATTTTTAGTGAGAATTTTGAAGGGTAATCACCCTCTGAGAACATTATTTTAAGGAGGAACATAGGTAGAGTTTGTAAATTACATGCTACCAATGTGCTATGGGAATTGCTTAGATGGTGGAATGTTTTTATCCTTCCTACGAAATTATGAAAGAATTTCTCTGCTACCGTAACCACCAGATTTTGGATTTTCATTTATAGTGTAGTGTGTGTGGTTGGAACATGATTGTTCAAATGGTGGATTTATTTTTATCATGCTTGTGAGGTTGTGAAAGAATCTCTCTGTTATTGTGACCTCTTGTTTTGGGATCTCCATCTACAATGTAGTTTGTGTGGTTGGAAGGGGAATATATCTCAGTCAATTATATGGCATGGGGGATGCTGCAACCCGGATAAGGCTTGCAATTTTTTAGTGAGTAATCTGAGCACCGTTGAGGGCATTTGAGGCCATGTTTCCTTGTAACCCTTAGCCTACAAAATTGTAATTTCTTTTGCTTCAAAACAGACCATATTAATTTTGTTTGACAACCACATAAAGTGAAAATGGTTGCAAAAGCAAAGTAATTTTAACTCAGTTTGCTCAGCGAGTGGTTGTTATTTAGTTGGACCTCATGACAATCAAATAGAAACATAATGATCAATGGGCCAAAATTTCTAGTGAGATGGATGATATTCAAGGATTGAAGTCAAAAAGTAGGACATCATGAAGACAACATGGATGCTCTAAGAAGAGTGATTAAGGAGCTTAAAGACTAGATCAAGAACATCACTATTAGCTTAAGTGACTCAGCCATCTCAAGCACTTCAACAACTATTAATTTCCCCAAACTTAAATGAACCTCTTCGGGACACTAGTAGGTTAATAGTCATGAAATTTTTATAATCAATTAGTAGTGTTAGATTCTTGTAAATTTTGTGTTTTGTTGTTGCAATTTTCTAAGGTTTTCACCTTTTTGTTGCTTAAAAATATATTTTCCTCAAGAAAATCATGTACTCCTATTGGAATGGAGAAAACAATTGGAAAATTTTGATGAATTATCTATGAAATGCATGATGCATTTTTCACGAAACAAGCACATAATTATACAATATGAATACTCTTTCTAGTTTAAAAATAAAAATTTGCTAGTTTCTTGCCAATAGGTTCCCATCTAAAATCCTTTTAGGTGAGGTGCACTACTCTACATTTTTTATAGTCGTAGATTTATTGCAAATAGCATCCACAAATGTGGGGAAGCATCCTTTGGGTTTCCCAAAAATATTTTCTTTAGGGGAAACAATAAGAACGTCAATACCATGAAGCATTTATTAACTTCAAAATTAATAAAAGAGAAAAACGCAACCAATTATTAACTAGATCAAAATAAAAATATCTTAAATAGACAAAATTAATTCAAAACCTATTAAAAAAAACCATTACTTATAGGAAAAAAATTGTGAAAATTTATGTTAATTATTTTAAAATCCTTCCAAATAAAAGGGAAACTAAACCGAAAAAGTAAACCTTTATCATAACAACTTATTTTTTTGTAACATGTCTTTGCATTGCAATCATAAATGTTTACATAAGATATGGCAAGGTTATTTTATTTGGCCAACCACCTTGGAAACAAAACCAAATACAATAAAAAAGGAGTCGAAAATTAACAAAACTATCAGAGTGTCGAAAATTAATAAAGACCTAAAACAGTTGCTACCCCACCAAGGGGGAAACTAGTAGTAAGAGACAAATTGAGAAACCTTATAGAATTGCAAAGTTTGAGACAATACGGAAAATAAACTAAACAAAGAGTTAAATAGAAACATGTCTATGGTCTTGAGGGGCCAATTAGAATAGAAAGAACTGAAATGAAACTATAGGGAACCAGAGCTTCAAGATGAAAATGAAGCATCCAATTTGTTTGGATTTTCCTTAACCTTGCATGGAGGAGGAATTGGAGAGGTAGGTAGAGAACCTATCTCAAGCCTAGTTAGCTAGGCTACCACATTAAGCATAAGGTCCCAAGCTCATATAGTCTAAGAAAGATATTAACCTAAGACTATCTCCTACCAACCACAAATTTTCCTAGCAACAGCTTAACATGCTAATATAAATCAACAGTATGAAAATAATGAATCTGGAGACCTCATGAATTACCTGTGTAGGGAAACCAAGATGCAATGACAACCATGACATCTAAATTGAGAGTGATTTTCCTTTCTTGACGAAATTTTTCTTCCTCCATGATATGGATTTCTTCCTGAATGTTCAAGGGCATGTTGGCATTAAAGTTGTGAGTTGAAACCTCTACTTGTAAGTGTGCTCAAGAATCCCCAAAATCACCATGAATGCTAATACCATGCCAAAAATGAGCTCTCTAACATGTCATGACTACCAGAGGCAACAAGACATCGCATGGACTAGGACTAAAATGGGATGGGAGTTGCATGAGGTGGTCATGAAAGAGAGATGCCATAACTATTTGTTACTCATGATACATCAACGTTGAACTCAAGACCAAACCTTCTCCATTAGAAAAATCCAATAGAGGAAGGGGAAAACTCAATAATAAAGACGAGAAGCAACCCACCCCTGGAACCAAGTGAGTCCAAGTCCATGGTGTGCAAGGACAAGCGCAAAAGGAAACGATGGAAGAGGAAGCAAAGTTCAAGCCACTAGCCAAGGATTAAGGACATACTAGAGTGTTCATTAAATCACAAACATATATACAACAAGCTTACCAAGAGGCCTCCACGTCCCTCCTTGGGATGTGAGGTTCTATAAATGTGCCTTGAGTGAATAAAATGCATAAGAAGATGGCAACTAAAAAATACATCAAACATAAACCCCATTGAATTAACTACATGACACCCCACCAAAATAATCAATTAAAATAAAATTTTGAAAATATCTAAATTTTAATTATAAATTTTAATTCACATATACAACATCTAAATAATATATAACTTTCTTTTTCTTTTTCTTTTACTTTTACTTTTTTTTTAAAATGCAAATCTCATAATAAAAAAATATTATGCAACTTCTACAAAATGTTACCAAACAGAAAGAATTCAACTCATTGTTAACGAGGAAACCATACTTCCACACTAAAATAAACCTCAGTTCCTCAGTGATATGAAATAAAAAGATATGTAAAAACAAATCTTATTATTTAATATATATATATATATATATATAATTGCATCAAAATATGGTTAATGAATTGACATTAAAGCGATGAGAAATATAATACATGGACCATTTTAATAAATCTCCTTGTATCCAAATACAAGTTTAAAATGTTCTTCAAATAATGATTACTGATTTGAGTTCATATTAATGGTTGAGAATTCTAATGAATACGCATTTAAAATACACAATAAAGGGATGAGAAATGGAATATATCCATAGACATATTTAATACAAAATATTCCTTATCTCTAAATGTTGTTAGAGGATATGATGAGTAGAATCTTATATTTTTAAATTAATTATTATGCTTTGTTTATTTCATTTTTTTCTATAATAAAATAAAATATAAATGTTTAATTTTAAACTATGAAAAAATTAAAAATATATATATTATATCTATTTAATAAATCATATAAAAATATATTTAAAAAATTATATAATTAAAATTAAATTTATTTATTATTTTAAATATAATAAAATTAATAAAATAAAATAAAAATATTTTTATTATTTTTATTTTGGCACATAAATTTATTAAATATATTTAAATTGAAAATATGTTTGATATTATATAATATTAGTTGATTCCAAACGTCTATGCAACCCAATTTAATCCAATCTTATAGATGTGATTAATTAGAAAGACATCTTATTTACAATACGAGTAGTCTTTTATGGATCACAAAAGTCTAAAATCTAACATTATATAGCATTTTAAAAAGTAGTATAAAAAATAATTTAAAATGATAAAAATGATAGTATACTCTTACAACCAAGGTGACTCTTGAAGAGGAGTGATAACACATTTGACTTGTAAGTAATTTTCAAGACCATATGACCCGAACTCTCGTCCAATTCCACTCATCTTATATCCTCCAAAAGAACAATCTGGACTCAATACCATATAACAGTTGATCCATACTACTCCTGCACGAAGAGATCTAGAGATTCTATTGGCTATATTTATATTTTTAGTAACAATCCCTGCACTTAAACCATAAATTGTTTTGTTTCCTCTTTCTATTACTTCTTCTACCGTCCTGCACCAAATAAATTAGTAAAAAATTAAAATAAATAAATAAATTTATTTTAAAATTATAACAATTATTTATACTGGGAAATATAAAATACAATATTTATAATTATAAATTATTTTATTATATCTCAAATGTGATAATATCTATTTTAAAAATATGATAAATAAGTAATTTTAAAAATCCTTACTTGAATTTTAAGATTGACATCACTGGTCCAAATATTTCTTCTTGTGCAATTTTCATATCATCCTGCAAAATGGTTTAAAAAAAATAATGATATAAACAAATTATTTTTAATAATTTTACTTACCTAAATTAAAGTAATAACAATTATTCCCATTTAAATATTACCTTGACATCAGAGAATATCGTAGGTTCAATGTAAAATCCTTTGTCACCTAAATGACTGCCACCAGTTAATAAATTAGCTCCGTCTCTTTTTCCATATTGAATGTACTCCAATACTTTTTCATATTGAACCCTATCAACCTGCAATTTGGAAAAAAAAAATTTAAAATATCTTCTTCTCCATATCGAACGTATTTCAATACTTTTTCAAGCTGTATCAAACCATTTTAGGGACAAGAACAGAGTGCATAACTACATTTTGTTTATGCAGATATAGCGTATCAATATCGTTATTTTATGTACACAACTTTTTAAAATTTCATTGGAAGATTTAATAATGGTATATCAACTTTAATAGCTAATCATTTTAACTAAATTTGTAGTATATGCGTGCACATACGTATAAGATCTTATCATATTTTAGTGTATGGTTTTTAAAAATAACATGTTTATTAATCGATTTTATAAATACTATTATGGAAGTTGATTTTCATGATGGTGTTGTTTACCGAAGTGATAAATTTTTTTTTATGATTATTTTTCATTGGAATATGGTTAGTTTTTTTTTTTTTTAAATAGATTCCTAAAATGTTTGTATTATTTTTTTTATTGTGGAAATAGATTTAGCACCATAAAAAATTTTGAAGTATTAAAAATCTCAAAACTTAACAGCTATAACTTGAATTTCTAAAAATAATTATTAAATTTTATCAATTTTTATCAATTTTTCTATTGCTTTCTAAACAAAATCATAATCTCTTCATATTTAATAAAAAAACCAAACAACAAAATTATTAAATCATTAATTTTTTATTGTTTTCCAAATAAAATCATAACCCTTTGATATTAGAAAAAACAATAACAAAATTACTCTAACTTGAATTTCCAAAAAAATAATTAAATTTTATCAAATTTTCTATTGTTTTCTAAACAAAATCATAACTTCTTCCTATTTAAAAAACAAATAAACAACAAAATTGTTAAATTATTAATTTTCTATTGTTTTGCCAACAAAATCATAACCCTTTCCTACTAAAAAAAACAACAACAAAAAAATTAAAAAGTATGTGAAAAATTAAGATTGCAAAATCATTTTCTTTAAAACGAACAGATAGTGGGGATTGAAAACCTTGTTAAGAGTGAATTAAAAATGTATAATTTATTTATTTAAAAGTTTTAAAAATATCAATACATTAATTTATAAATGTATAATTTATTTATTTATTTTGTAAAAATTGGATTAAATATATTGTAGAAAAAATGCTTTTGGATTAATCATATTGGTAAGACTAGGTTCACTTTTGGAACTAGATAATGTGGTTCAAGGATGAACCACATTACCTAGTTCGAAACTGGACCTAATCCTAACAATGTGATTAATCTAAAAGCATTTACTAAATACATTGTAATTTACAATTTTTTTATCAATAATTTGTCTTTTAATTTTAAAGATTTGTCTCCTAATTTTAAAGATCTTATTATAGTAATACATTGTTGTAACGTATTAAAACAGCCACCATATTAATATTAATACAACGTGCATACCATATATATACATTGTAATTTACAATTTCTTTATCAATAATTTACGTATTAAAACAACCACCATATTAATACAACGTGCATACCATATATATCAACCTATATGTGCCAACAACTATACGGCAACGACCCATAGGTGCCAAAACGGTTGTGTTTTAAAACAAAACCGCGCACCAAATTTAATGCAACCACTCCAAAACTTAATGCTGTGTTAAAAATAAACATTTTTAAAACTAATGCACTATTGTTGAAGTGGGTGGGCTTTAAACCCAACCCTCCTCTACACCATTTTTGTCCCTTATCAACAAACCATAATGTGGTTCTTGTTAGCTCTATCTGGGAAATTATATCAAAACCTCATATACACAGTGCGCTGGGGAGAACTGAGAACGGCGAACGAAAGCCAGGTGCGGACACGGAAACCAAGGCACGCAATTCGAGGCAGCACATGGTTTGAGGCGGGCACATTTTTCGATGCAGGTGGAACCATGAGCCTTGAAATTTTTCCGGGTAGGTAATTTTTCTCCATGTCAGAATATAGTCAAGTTTACAATTATTTTTCACGGTTTTCCGCATGGAACGCAATGGTGAGGTCAGATTTTCCTTTTGAGTTGCAGATTTCCAGTCCACCCATAGTGCAGCTACGTGGAAGAATCTAAGGGGAATCTAAAAGATTCTTTTTTGCCCCAAATTTTCACTTTCTCATAATTCAATAAATGGACAGTCGATTTTGCAATATTCGACGTCACGGATCTGATGGCATATTCAAATTTTTCATCTGAGATTTATATTTTTCGGTCATTTTTTGAAGTGAAGTTGCAGGTGTCAGTTTTCAGTGAGTGAGCAGTCAATTTCACACCTTTCGACGCCATGATTGTGATGGTGATTTCAGATCCAGCGGAAGAGCAGCCCATTCTTCAGTCATCTATAGAGTGAGGTATATGATGTGATGCTTTCAAGTACTTTTTTGTTCCTGAGATGCATAGTGTTGTACAGATCCCTGTTGATGTATGAGTAGTGGGATCTTGTCTTGTTTTGTTATTGATGTACTTTATGTCAGGGATTGGTATTATGTTTGAGATCCCTTTCTGCCATGTTGGCGGGATACTCCGTGTCACACGTATGTCATTAATATCCCTTGTTTTCCATGTCGGTGGGATACTCACAATCTTTATCTATGAGCTATTGTCATACTGATAGGAGTCCTTTTTATGCCTGAGAGTTCCATAGTGGAACATATCATAGAGAGGTCTAGCCACTCTTGCGTGAGGGTATTTTCCTTGTATGTCATAGAAAACGCATCCATGTACATCTTCTTCTCACAGTACTTAATGCAGCGGCCTACACCATCTTGACATCGAGGCTCGGAGATGTAGTCCCTCCTAAATGAACTCCGTTATCAAATGACGTGTTCTTATGATTGTTGATCTTGACATGTTATGTTCCTCTTCTTTACAGTAGGCAATTGTTCATTTATGTTCACTAAACGCTTTAATTCAATGCAATTCTAATTTATCAGCGGAAGTAAAAGGTCTTCGTTAAGGGTATCAAGAATTTACCCTAGATTAGTTGGCTATCGAGTCGGGTTATAATTGGGCCACTAGGAGGAAAAGCGGTTCCATTCTATATGCTTGCATTCTGTTCCATACTAGAGAAAAGTCACTATGTGTGGATAAAGAGAGCATAACAGGGGTTTGTGTTCTCTAGTAGTACATACGCCATAGGTCTAACCCAACTTCATACATACTTCTTCTTCCTTTGTACTTGCATCATTTCAATTCTAGACAAAAATCAATAGAGAAACCTCACCTTCCAGCTACCTTTTCTCCTTAAAGGGTTTCCCAGGTCATATCATGGTATTTTTGTGTTTTGAGAGTGTTTTTTTTTAATCTATTCTCTATTTTATGCATTTTAGATATTACATGTACAAGTAACAAAATAAATAATAGCATGTATGTAATCTAAGGGAATTTACCCTTCATAGTATAAATTTCAAATAATTTTATTAGATATGTTGCGATCAATTGTCCATTGGAACATCTACCAAACTTTACAGATCAATTATTGAGTACCTCATCAAGTGGAAAAATATACTAATAACAGAAGAAACATGCAAACATGAGTTCTTCATGCAATAAAATCCACAACTAATCAAGTGTTGAGGGAAACAATTATTTGAAGGGGAGAGTCATGTCAAAGACCCTAGATATTGAGTTATCACATTTTTATTACCATATTAGTGTTGTCCTTTTTGGTTAGTTATGCCTTTTAATGGTGAGATAGACCCTTTAATTGTAATTGTACCTTTTGTCTCCTATATATTCCAAGGATACCTACCTTTAGAGAGCATCTCATATTGTGTGCTAGGAAATAAACACTAAAATAGGTTAAAAATAGATAAAGAAGCAACTCCATGCCTCGAGAAATAGATATAACATGAAATCAAAACCCCATCGAGGAGGAAATCTCATTTTACAACCATGCAAACATGTCTCTCAAGAAAAAACACAAGGACAATAAAGTAGCACCCAAGTATTATGGTCATTGTAAGGTGTTGCAAAGGATTGGTAGTATGGCTTACAAATTGTAGTTGCCTCCATCTTCACATGTACATCCAATCTTCCATGTTTTTTCTTAAAGAAGATGATTGGTAATAAGATCATGGTTCTAACTATTTTACTAGAGATTAATGACAAATGGAAAATCATACTAAAATTGAAAAAAAAATCCTTGAATCATGGATCAAGCAACTACAAGTTCAAGCTATTATTGAGTTCCTTATCAAGTAGAAGAATCCACCAACATAAGATGCAACGTGGGAAGATGGTTTCTTCATGTAGTAACATCCACAATGAATCAAGTGTTGAGGACAATAATTGTTTGAAGTGGAGGAGCATGTCAAGCCCTAGACATAGAGTTATTACATTTCTATTGTTGTATTAGTGTTATTCTTATTGATAAGCTAGGCCTTTTAATGGTCTTCTACACCCCTTAATTGCAATTGTACCCTCTGTCTCTCATCCATACCAAGAAGACCTAGTTTTAGAGAGCATCTCACCTTGTGCATTTGTTATATTGTAAAAACATGTTTCCCTCTTGAAGAATTTTATCATTTATTCTTCTCTCTCATTCTCAAGGAAAGGGGTTATTTCTATTTCTAATTATATTTTATTTGGGTGTTTGGTTCATAAGACCATCACACACCTTCTTCTTCTCCTTTCCATTTTAATTAGGTAAGAGACATGTTCTAACATATTTAAACATAACTATATATCATTCAATGGGTAAAATGATGGTTGGGGAAGAATACACATAGTGAATATAACTATATTCCTCTACTTGTACACCTTTGTAATATCTTACTCTTGTTGAGATTCAACAAGATGATGATCCTAGTGGAAATTAAGCACCTACACTAAGATTGAGCCTCGGGCTATTTTTAGGTGTAAGTCTATTTTTAGAATGGATGAGCAAATCCTGTTTATAGAGGAAGTCTATTTATAGATGTTGAGCAAATTCTATTTATAGATGATGTTCTATTTTTAGATGTATGTGCGAAGTCTATTTATAGATCGCATGTCTATTTATAGATGCATGTCGACTATTATTATCCCCTAATAATAGTTGGACAATAAACATTAATCTATTCTCATGAAGCACTTGGAAATAGTTAACTGAAGTGGCAAACCAGTTAGCTATGGGAAATTCAAGTTCAAAGGTTGGTTGGTGGGACATGCAAGTGGACTTAGTTGTAACTGATTCATTGGAAGTTGTAACAAAGTTGGATGTGTAGTTATGTGAGTTGTAAAGTAGTTAAACTCAGTTAAGTGAGTTAAACTCAGTTGTGCTAGTTGTAACTGAACATACAGAAGTGAGAGATCACTGAATTAATTATTTAATTAATTCACAAGCAGTGGTCTCACATGCAACTGAAGATTTACTACTGTTAACCACATGCATGTCAAATCCAGTCAAGACCCAGTTGAGAGATAGGTGAAAGGGACAGTTTGACTATCAGTTGTGACATTAGTGGGTGCACTCATGCAACCACACACACATTGGACATGCCAATGAGGATTGCGCAGTCAAGGCAAGCGGGATCTCATTCATTCAGGGATTGTGATCAGCAGGGATTGCACAATGGAGGCAGGTTGTCAGAAGGCAGTAAATTAGCGCATGTATTTGCCAATTTTTGTATGACAGTGTGAGACGATTGTATATTGTACTGAGAGCTCTTGGATTAGAGTTTGTATGAGGTTGTTTCATGTTCCATGATATATACATAATATATGATAGTGGGGTTTTTAGCTTTACGCTTTCCCAGTAAAAACATATGTGTTATGTGTGATTGATCTTTCTTCATGTGTTTGCAATTGGCGATCATGTTTTAAATTCCGCAAAGATTTTTGTAGAATTGATTATGTATTTAACAGTGGCATATAATTGTTAGATTAGGAAAATCCAGGCAATACATAATTTGTATTAAAAATTCTACAACTCTTTCTAATAGTATGCATTAGACAAAAACTACCTAGGAATTTCATTTTTCATGTACACTCATTTATATCAAAATACATTTAGCTGCACCTAAAACTAGCTTCGCGTAAGCTTCTTCATCATTTATTACTATGGTACACTAATAAAACAATGTTAAAGATCAATCTTTTGTAGTAGGGAACTAAGTAGTATGGCTAACATGAATTGGATCATAATTAAATATCTTTTATAAAAAATTTAATAAGCATTTTTTTGTGAAAAGTTGACCTGAATGGAAAGTGGTATCCACCCATGGTATTGAATGATGTGATTCAAGAAAGAAACAAAAATACTATAAATAATGGGCCTCACCCTTCAAAAGGGTAGATTCATCCATCACGATGTAGCGGTAAATTTGTCTCTCATTTAATAAATGGTTATCTTTCCTTTCAGATGTTGGGATGTATTCAATGCATAATAGTTTAATGGAATATTATGTGTTTTTATTTCCTCTCTCTTGGCGTTCAAGTCTTCTAGATCTTGCCCCCCAAGATCTGAACCAGTGGTATCAAAGCAAGTTATGACTCCATGGCAATCAGGATTTTATAAGGGTTTCCATGGGATATATTAGTTTATGGTTTGTAGCCCAGTGAGCGATCGACCCTTTGCAACTTCTACTTCTAAGATCAGAATAGAAGAGATCAATACATTAGTTAACATAGATCTTTAAATATTTTATTTAAATCATGTGTTGAAATATTTTTGGAAAGTATAAGGTTTAAACATATTACTCACACATTTTATTTATTTCTAATTACTTTACATGAAATTATATTTCATCATATGGACAACTAACTAAATATGCATAGTGCTTTACCCCCTTTGTTTTTCCTAAAATTGTTGTATTGCAGAGGATTTTGGTTTATGAGCTCAAAGAGTATTTGGAGCTATAGATAAAAAAGGAAGAAAAATCACAAAAGGATGGAATGCGGGTTTCCCCCCACTTTTAGTTTTCAAATGGTTAAATAGGGATTAATTACCGGGCGGATCCTTATCCATCTAAGAGTGGCCTCATCCTGAAGAGGATTTGGTGGGAATGAATGAATGATATTTTATCGTCCACGAGACTAAAAATAGTCTATGGGACCACCAGCTTCCTTGTTTTTTTCTTTCTGTAATTCAATCCTTTTTTATTCAAATTGATGATGAGTTGACCCAACCTTTTAACAGTTCCTTCACTAAAAAGACAATGTCATGGAGTTGATGCTACATATTGCGGTAACTATCCCTGGTGTCTTTGAAAGCGTCACATTCTAAAATGAAATTTTTTTCTGATTCCACTGCCCCAGAAGTGCAAAAAGTACATACCCTTTCCTCCCAAGCTTCTTTAGGTCTCTTCCACCGTCCCGTTTCACACCAAAGTTGATGTGAGTTAGTTCTTAATTGAGCAATATGAACCTTTGCTCTCCACGGAATGTTAGCTCCAATATATTATTTTTGTTAGAGATCACAAGTGGGGTTGAATTCCTAAACATAATAGTTCTTCTTTCTACCCAACTCTTTTCCCCATATACCCTTACAGAACTTCTCCAGCACAAAATTCTTTAACTCCTTGTTATTTGTGGGACATGCATTTAGGCAAATATTCCATTTTTGCATCCATTTGTTGTTTTGTCTCATTCGTGATTTCTTTCTTTCACTCATACCTTCATTGAAGATAACTTTCAGCCATCTACCTCCTCCCATTTGCTCAATTCTTTTTAGATACCTTATAAGATGAACCATGGAAATTGCTTCGATGGTAGCTGCCCCTGTTTCACTCAACATTATCTCATAGGGAACCGAACTTTTTATTTTGAATTTGCTCATGATCAAGCATTTTTGAATTTTCTCAAATTGTTTCCATTTTGAAAGAGTGATGCTGCTAGCCCACAATTCACACCCATATAATAGCACTAGACAAACTAGAAGTCCAAAAAGTACTTTTATCATGTTCCAATCCCATAACTCTGCCTCTCTACATCTATTTTGAAGTGCATATAGTGCTTTCCACCCTCCTAAAATTATTTTCTTTCTGCAATCCTCCCAATTAAGCTTTTTGTTGAAATCGATCCTGAGGTACTTGTATTCATTTACTTCTTCAAGAATGTTGCCTTCAAAGAAGAATGTATATTGGCTTTGCTTCCTTTTATTAGAGAAAATCATTATTTTGGTCTTTCTGGTATTGACTTGCATCCCCACTGATTTACAAAAATGCTCAAGGGCATATAGGTGCATCTGCAATCCATGGACCGATTTAGCAACCAGCACACGATCATCGGCATATAAAAGAAGCTTTATAACAAACTCCCCTAATCGAACACCATCCCCATCTTGCAAATTTAGCCACTCTTCCAGTTTGTCAATATATAAACCAAAAAGGGTAGGGGATAAAGGGCAACCTTGCTTGACTCCGATGTCACTTCTAAAACTTTCTGAAATGCCTGTTGAAGTTCTGATTTTGACGTGCACCTCTTCATAAAGCCTATGGAAAATAGCTCAGTATTGTAAAGGAATTTTGAGTTCTTCCATTCTACGCCACAACTTTTCTCTAAGGACCATGTCAAATGCCTTTTTGAAGTCAACAAAGTAGCAAAATACTTCTTCTTTTCTCCCCCAAACATTTTCAACAATGTGTCTCAGTGTGATACCATGATCAACTATAGAATGCTTCAGCCTAAAACTTGCTTGCCCTTTTTCCCTCTATTCTTTTACTTCTGCCCACTTACTAATTCTATTTTCTACCGGGATAACAAGCTCAGTTGTTGAACCAACACTTGCCCCCAGAAATTCAAGGTAAAAAAGGCGCACTTGATAGATCAATGGCTACAATGGATTTTGAGGGTGTCAAGCCTTGTCTCCAAGCGGGCCCAAGTGATCTCGGAATCCTATAACTCATTAGAAAATCAATTTCAAAAAGCTCTGAGGAACATGGACAATGGGTCCATCAATTATTGGAGTAGGGGTCATCTACTAATGAAACCCGGTAACAAAAATCGGAAGCTTGAACCTTGGAACCCCGTAACATTTATAAATTGGAAATTTCAAAATCGTCAGGCACCAAGGATCTATCAGTAGCCAAAAGGTTTTTTTGTTACCTAGGACCAGTAGTTAACGGAATCCCGTGACGGAGATTTGACCCAAGAGGTCAGAAACCTGAAAACCCGTAACATATTTCAAATTCAATTTCAATAGAATATCGGGGTTGCGAGAGGCAAGGAATAGTATCAGAAAAATCCTGGAATCTCGGAATCCCGTAGTTATTTCTAATTACATTTCAAAAATACAAGAGGACCAGGTAACCAAGGAGTGCCAGGAGACGGTGACGGAAGAAAATTTTCGTTCCTGGAATTTTTTAAATGACGGAGTTGTGGGGCCCTCATGAAGAATGGACATATTGTTAAAGGAAGTAATGTGTACCATGTCACTCTTAGCTTGATTTCACTAAGATTTTGTCTTCGAATATGATTCCTTGGGCTAAACAATATGATTCCTTGGGCCAAGGACTTCCTTGGGCTAAGGTTTGGGAGTAAAGTTGTTCAAGAAAGGTTCCCATTGGAATTCACTAGTAAACAAATGTGTGATAGAAATTTGCAAAAATCAACCTATGAGGTAAAAATTATCAAGACACCGTATATCATTGATAGGAACTTATAGATCAATAGAAACCATCATATTTTGTAATATTTTGTGGAACAAAGACTATTGTCACCATATCAGCACAAACTAGTTAGTACTATGACAAGATATGATTATGAGATCATATATAAGAGGGGAAAAGAGAATGTGGGGTTTGATGCATTCCTTGTATCAAATATATGAGGAAGGGAGGTCTTTCTTTTCTTTATCCTTACTAATACAATATTGGCTTATAGACACTTGAAAAGAATGGATGGCTAATGACATAATGACTCAACTCATTTAAAGACTTCAAGATGACCCCAATTCCTTTATGGGGCATTCTTGATAGTAGGATAACTTGTGTTATGAATAGTGCATTATCCAAGTGTGGAATCATTCTTTGAAAAAATGTGTGTTAGAGAAATTGCATTCCTCCCTTGCATTGGGTCAATCTAGTTTTCATAAGACTTGCAAATTAATTAAGTGCACTTTCCTTTGGGATCACATAAAAAATGAGATATGTTCTTTTGTTGCTAAATGTGACTTTTATCCAAGGAATGAAGGGGAAATAATAAAGGCTTCTATGAAATTATACCCATTGCTAGTACCAACAGAGTATTTGCAAACTTAAGGATAATTTGGCATATGCTCAAAATCAAATGAAGCAATAGTATGGTTAACATCATAATGAGCATTCTTTTACTAAAGGGGATGAAAATTTTGTTTTCATACCTTAAGGAAACCCAATCTAAAACAAAAGAGCCACCATAAGCTAATACTAAAGTTCTATGGACCCTGTAATATTCTCTAGCACATTGGACAAGTTTTCTATAGGTTGCCTCTTCCTACCCATTCCAAGATCCATTTGATCATTCATATGGGCATATTTGAACAAGGTCATGGGGATGAATTGTTGAGCTTAGACTAACCTTCTAGAATTGGATGATGAAGGGTCTATAATACTTGTTGTAAGAGAGTTTCGACCTTCACCCCCATATTACTATTGGATCTCTACTACAATGGAAGGATATGTGGCCTAAAAATGAGCCTTAAGGGCCAACAATGACTTTACAACTATTTCCACACCTCCAACCTTGAGGACGATGTTGATTTTGAAGGGGGGTGGCATGTATGAAGTGAATTTATTTTTAATAAATTCTATTAAATAATTTTTGGGTGCTTACTAAATGTAAGAGGGTTATCATTATAAGGCCCAATAGGTGAATTATACCCATGAAATATGGGACCGCAAGTAATTAGGGTTTTTCTAGCAAGAAGCTAATTATAGATCTAGAAGCTTATGTAATCTTTTGATCTGGATCTTGGGAGGGACCAAGATCTAGGAGACTTGAACATCGAACACTACACTGGGAGAGGAAAGAAACAACACAATATTCAAGATACACATAATTGAATACATAAAGAAGATAACCATTAACCATTTAGGAAAACTTTTATTAAATGAAAGAAGGTTTTGGTTGCTACATTGGAGGACCAATTTGTCCTTTTACAAAGTGAGGCTTGTTATTTATAACCTTTTTTTAAGTTACAATACTATGGGTCAATACCACTTTCCATTCAGATCAATCCCCCCCCCTTAGGAAGCAATGGTCCAAAGATCAGGTATAAGTTGTCTTTGGGTAAGGCAAGGTTCTTTTCAAGTTTTTTTTAGGAGCAGTATCTGACCATGCATACAATTGGGATTTATGGGTGTACAAGCCATTGTGGGAGATACGAGTAATCCCCAACATGATAAATTCTATGCATTCTCAAGTGATAGATTCATCAACACTAGTTTTAGGTGGCATTGATGGTGTTTTACAAATAATTGATGATAATAGTGGTCAGATCCTTTCAAGCTATGTGGCAACAACAAAAAATGACTATTATTTTTGAAGTGCCTTTTTGGTGCAACTGGAGGAGTTATATCTGTTGATCTCATCTTTTGACATTTATGCCAAATCTAGAAGTTTTCCAACTCTTCACAATTGGGATTACCATACAAACGTTTTCGATGGAATGAAAAGCTCAATGGTAGAAGTATGCAAACAAAGATGCACTTAAATATCATCTACCCATGGGAGGGTGTTTGGTGCTAAGCTTACAATTGTTTGGAGGTTGCAATCTTAAATTGGATAGTCATCAAGTTACAATTTCCATCTTGTAATTACAGGGTTGTCCCATGCATTGTTCCAAACATGGGACCTGCAACCATGCATATGAAGAAAGTGGACTTACTTTTATTGTTCCCGTGACAAGATTCATGGAGGTTTTATCTCCTAAAGTTCATGGATTTATGTCTACAATGGATGAAAAAAAATAAAGCAAAGATAAACCACCATATTTCTACCTGACAGACTGACAACCGAACTATCTTGAGGTCCATTTTCTATGTCATTTACTGTCAGTCTCACAATTGGCACGCAAGAATTACAAGGTATCTTTATCCTTAAACCTCTGTTCATCATAGTTTTTGGGTCATCCACAAACCCATGGTTATGGTTCAACCACACAAAACCCTTGCCACCAAAGTCCATTTGCTAGGTCGCATGCTGTCAGCATCATAGTTGACCCATAAGCATTACAGGGTATCTCTATCATCGGATCTTTTCTCATCATGATTATGGGTCAACCACACAAAATTCTTGCCACCGAAGTCCATTTGATAGGTTGCATACTGTCAGCATTGTTGGGTCGTGAATACGGCCACTTTTTAACACTTATTTCATCTATTTTTACTCTTCTTTATCATGTCATTTATTATAATTTATCATATAAATCCATTTTATAATGATTTATGCTCTTATGGATGAATATTATTTCTTCTCCTTTATTTTTAATAAATTGAGGATTATTATGCATAATTTTATCAATGATGGTTTATTAATATATTTTGTAATATCATTCACCATTTTAGCCTCCAAGATATTTGCCAGACTGCAGATTTGATTTCCAAATCATCATGAAATATTCCAACTCAGAAATTCGTTGGAATAAGAAGTGACAATTTTGCGGTTAAGATTCTGGGAAAATGAAGAAGAATCTGGAAAATCCGGAACATGGGTTTTGTCCAGAATGGGCCCAATTAACTTTGGCGTAAAACGGTTTGCCCAAATTCGGCCTATATTGAGAGAAACGCAGGGTTCTTTGAGCACGATTTTCTCATATTTGTTGTTGCAACTGTCCTCCAAATCTCAGCTGCAAAGCCAAATTCGCCTTGCTCTTGTTGAAAGATTGTTGGAAATATATTTTCTTGTTGATCAATTGGTTGGGAACAATTCAATTTTGTTATGAGAGATCCTATTTACCATTTAATTTCTCCTCCTTCTGATTATAAAAGGAGAGCATGTATTGTGTATTAGGGGACAATAGATGGATGGATCATAGTTGTTGCTTTTGTGAATTGTAAACTTAATCAAAAGTTGTGTTATTGAAAACACGATTCCATTGTAATGCTGCCCCAGTTTAATGATTAATTGAAGTTGTTGTTCCATTCGCATCATCTGAAGTAGCTTGAGCAGTCCCTGCTGGTGGTTAAGGGCCCGACCCCTGGCAGCGTGAACTGCTCCTTTGTGTTATATTTCCAATTCTTGTAGCGTGTGATCGATTTGCTACATGCATGTTATTGTGAGTTTTATTTCATTAGTTTTTTATCATTTTACTGTCTTTATGTATTACGCGCTCTGTTTATGAGTTATTTCATTATTGTATGATCTGAATCTTATTTCTTACAGCGTGGGTTAATTGAGACAGCATATTGCCTTACTTAGAACATCCTTGAATTCGCGGAAGTGATATTGGTTCTATCTTACTTAATTCATAATCCCATGCTTAATAGTTTACTATTTTATTATAATGGATTGCGTTGTCGTTCCTTCCCAATTTAACAAGAGTCTTAATCCTCGAATTACTTATCTTGTTATGCTTCGTTGTTCGGCATTTGATGTTCCATTCCATTTGTTGTTTCATTTAACTGCTATTCATTTCAGAGTGCAGATATAAAGCTTCGCTATTCAGTTTGTTGTTAAATACGATTTGCCGTTTAATAGAGTTTTGTTGTTCAATTCCATTAGTTAATATTTGTTGTTTGATTCTTCTAGTTTTAGTTTGTTATTCATTTACATTGTTGTTCGATTTCAATGTGTTGTTCAGTTTCAATTCATTAGTTTTCAGATTTTGTTCCTTTCAGTTATTTTCATCAGCACGAAGATTGAGTTTGCTTTCATTTTGATTGCTTTAAGATCACCAACTGTAGAGGACACTGGTTATTGCTTCCAAGTTCCCAGATTGGTTATCTTGCATCGATTTCTAAGGAAAGGAGTTATTGCTACTATGTCCCTGATTGATGCTTTGCAGATTGGTTTAATTAAGGTTTCAGAGCATTTGAGTTTATGCTGTTGTAGTTAGATTTATTTTTCAAGCATCCATTTACTCTTGTATTTTGAACACTGTACTACATATTACAAGGCATTACTCTTGGATAAATTACTGCCTCAGACTAAGTACACTCTTGAAATAAAAAGTCGCTCCCAGATTGATAATTAATGTGAGATAAATAGGTGTTAAAAAGATACCTTTTGTACCTCGATAAGCATCACAGTTGGCCCAAAAGCATTACAGGGAATCTCTATCCTTAGATCTTCGTTCATCATGGTTAAGGGTCATCCAAAATCCTTAACCCCGCAAAACCCTTGCCTTCAACAACACTTGGTTTTGGGTCATCCATAAACCCACAGTCTTCCCCGAAGGGAACTTCATGCAATGGGGACCATTGCTTCCTAAGGGGGGAGGATTGATTCGAATGAAAATGGCATTGAGCCATGGTATTTACCCATGTTATCCACCTATGGTATCTATCCATGGTATTGTAACTTAGAAAAAGGTTATAAATAACAAACCTCACCTTGCAAAATGACAGACTGGTCCTCCATAATGTACCAGCCAAAATATTATTTCATTTAATAAATATTTTCTTAAATGGTTAATGGTTATCTTTCGTGTGTATTCAATGTGTGTACCTTGAATATTGTGTTGTTTTTTTCCTCTCGCATTGCAGTGTTTAGTGGTCAGGTCTCCTAGATCTTGGCCCCTCTCAAGATTTAGATCAGTGGCATAGTAGTATCGAAAGATCTTCTTTATGGAGCGATGCATATTGTAAGAAAATACATTCACTCACAAATAATTTAAGAGAAGGGTTCCTGCCTGAAACACAACCAAAGGAATATGTCAAACAACTTGTCAGTCAACAACATAGAGCAACATTGGTTCATGGTTCTGTTCAAGTTTCATGTTGGAAAGGACATTCTACTGGAGTGAACCATTGTTGAATGCAAATGGGATCAATTTTAACTGGTGTTGGTGATCAGATAGAATGGATTTGGTGCCTAAAGAGTTTTTATTGTTTGGTGGAATATTCAACTCCAAATAAGGCTCTTGTAGTTGACTTAGACTTTGATAAGAGCAAGATTGTAGGGCTTGTTGGAGGAGACATTTCCAATTGGAAACATTGTGGGAATATGCATTGTCTTCGTCCCCGCGATGGACATATTCAACATACACATTGTTTATGTCATGCAGACCTAGAAGCAGCAATTGGATGTGAGGATGGAACAATTCACATATTTGACATGTACAAGAGTCAATGTTCTCATATATACAAGAAACACAATGGTGTTGTGAATTTCCTCTCCAGAGTTGATGAGGAGTTCTTAATCAGTGGTACTCCCCTTAGGGCGTTGTCTGTCTCTAATGCAGCTTTTAAGCATAAAATAACATCTCTTAGACATTCAACTACAGTTACAGGTATAAGTTGTCTTTGGGTAAGACAAGGTTCTTTTCAAGTTTCTTTTTTGTTTTTCTTCTTCAAAAACAACATCTAGCCATGCATAAAGTTGGGATTTACAGATGTTCAAGCCACTGTGGGAGACATAAGTAATCCCCAACATGATATATTCTATGCATTCTCAAGCGATAAATTCATCAACACTAGTGTTGGGTGGAACTGATGGTGTTTTACGAATAATTGATGCTAATAGTGGTTAGATCCTTTCAAGCTATGTGGCAAAAAAAAAAATTGACTATTATTTTTGAAGTGCCTTTTTGGTGCAACTGGAGGAGTCATATCTGTTGAGCTCATCTTTTGAAGTTATTCCAGATTTGGAAGATTCCCAACTCCTCACAATTGGGATTGCAATACAAATGTTTCTGATGGAATGGAAAGATCAATGGTAAAAGTATGCAAATAAAGATGCACTTAAATATCATCTACCCATGGGAGGGTGTTTGGTGCCTAGGCTTACGAATGTTTGGAGGTTGCAATGTTAAATCGGATAGTCATCAAGTTACAATGTCCATCTTGTTACAGGGTTGTCCCATGCATTGTTCCAAACATGGGACCTGATGCCATGCGTATGAAGAAAGTGGACTTACTTTTATTTTTCTTGTGACAGGACTCATGGAGGTTTCATCCCCTAAAGTTCATGGATTTATATCTATAATGGGAGAAAAAAAAAGATAAACCACCATATTTCTACCTGATATACTGATAAGCAAACTATTTTGAGGTCCATTTCCTATTTCATTGATTCGTATATTGGGAGGTGTCAAGATCTAAGAGACCTAAGCAATGAACACTACACTGGGAGAGGAAAGCAACAACAGAATATTCAAGATACGCACACTGAATACATAAAGACGATACCATTAACCATTTAAGAAAACATTTATCAAATGAAAGAAGCTTTTTGTTGCTACATTGTGGAGGACCAATTTGTCCTTTTACAAAGTGAGTCTTGTTATTTATAGCATTTTTTTAAGTTACAATACCATGGAAAAATAACATGGGTAGATACCATGGGTCAATACCACTTTCCATTCAGATAATATTTTCTTAAGGTTTGATATTGTATTGGAGTTTTACTCAAAGAGGGATTCCCCTTCATGAGGACCATGAACATTGCTTTCTCTTTTCAAAGAGAAAGAGGTTAAATTAATTTTATTAGGGACTAATTTTCTAATTTTATCTTCTAGAGAAATAGGTTGATTTAAAATTATTCACCCAAACGTTATAAGATAAAAGTTTTATACATTAAAAACCATCTTTTGTTAAGGATTGATATTGCATTGGAGTTTTACTCAAAGAGGGATTCCCCTTCATGAGGACCATGAACATTGCTTTCTCTTTTTAAAGAGAAAGAGGTTTAAATGATTTTAATAGGGGCCAATTTTCTATAAAAAAAATCTAGAGAAATAGGTTGATTTAAAATTATTCACCCAAACGCTATAAGATAAAAATGTTATACATTAAAAACCACCAGAATTTTCTAAAAACTATATAAAAATTTTAAAATTTGAATTTCTTTATGAAAATATTGTCTACAAAAAAATTATTGGCATTTTAAGAATTAGTAAGATTTGCTAATGTTTATATACTTCAATATGAGTTTGGATCCCTAAAATTTTCCCCAAGCTTAGCTTTGTAAAAATTTTGGCAGACTTCTTTGTAAACTGTTAATAAAGAGAAGCCATTGTTGGCCAAATCATTTGGATACAAATATTGATTCTAAAATCTTGATGCGTGGAACTTCTACTACTTTGCTAAATTATGGGATTTTTGTAAGGATGTTCTTTTATAATGTAGACTATTCTCCTATATAAGAATGTATCTTGAGCCTTTTTTCATTTCTCAAAATGTTTGTTTATAGTTATAAGCATAAAATTGTAATCAACTCAACATTGAGCCTTTTAGTATAAATTTAGTTACTTTCATATATATTTTTGTTTACTCATTAAGTTTTTTTGAAGATAAAATTAGTGATATATCTAGTTTTATGTTTGTGCTTCAAGTTAGGTTAGCTTGGGCATTACTTTACATCTTTCATATTAGAGTAGTTGCATTACATTTATTGCATTTTAGACAATCTTAAATAGTGGACCAGACACAAGCAATAAAACCACAGATGAGAATGGTTGTTGGACTAGAATCTAGACAACTTCCCCATACCAAAAGTTGAGGTGTCTAATTGGGACTTCTCAATAGGAAAAACCCTCGTCAATTGTACAGGGAAATTTCTACATGCCAATTTGATGCATGGGTAGGTTACAGGGAAAGATTATGTAAATTTTATGTCAATTGGAAATACATCGCATTTGGATTATGGATGTTGGTTTATTTCCTCTAATAAAAGGAGAGAAAACTGAAAAATTCAACAAAGTTTACATTGGATTTGTGCACCTGAAGAGGGGTTTTGTTTCTCATTCTAAAAGAGATCTATAAGTACCTTTCCATGGTATGAAATTTCAAATCATCTCCCAATAGTGTCGACTATGAAGATTGCGGATGAAACTTCACTCTCCACTCAATTTTCCTTGAAACTAAATTATTCACATCTTCAGTTTGAGGATTTTTTTCACTAACCACAAATATATAAAACCTAGAGTGTAAACCTTAAGATGATCATAGTTGGATACTATGGTAGGATGTGCCAATTGGACGGATTATTAAATTCTCCAAATTCTCTCACAATTGGAGAAAGATGATAGCTTAATCTCAAATAACTAGATAAAAATAAACAAGACAAATGGTAGACGGGATTAACACTTTCTAGAAGACAATTTGCCTACTGTTTATTTAATGAAAAGGAACCTAAAGAAAAATATATTTAGAGAAAGATAACAAAGAATATTTTCATAAAAATATATGAAGAAGAAGATAAGCAAGAATATTTTCATAAGTATATGAAAATCCACAGATTGGGTAATTAGATTCATGTCACTTTCCGTCAATATAAGAAAGTGAGAAGTCATATATATCTTATTTTGACATTTTAAAAATCTTATGAAATATTGAGCTTAAGGAATCCTAATGGGGTCATGATTAAGTGTTTGGTTAACATTAAACAATGTTCAACCTACACTACATAAACATATTTCCTTAAAACCCAATATTTTAAACAAAATGAAATATGGAAAATTCCTGGATATAAATGGCCTCCTTTGTCAAATTCTGTTTGAACCGAAAGTTGGAAATTACTTGAAGCTTTTCATGCAAGTGCAAATGCTAAAATACTCACAATCCCATGAATACTTACCTGAGGACCTTGATGAACTCCAGGCTTAAAAGGGTCTCCCACCACTTGTTGTTTGGCTCTTGCCACCGCTTTCTTCAGAAACTCATCATAGATGCCCTCTTGAACAAACACCCTCGACCCTGCACAACATACTTGACCCTGCACTCATAATATCATAGAGCACACCAATTGCAATCACATCAGCATTAGGATTTACGAAACCAACACCATTTTTATGAAGCATCTGCTTGGCATCTGTACCGTGTTATCATATACTGCAAGGTGGGCAAGATCCACTGCTTCATCAACATTAGCGTCATCCATGATTATGAGAGGAGATTTTCCACCCAGCTCTAATGTCACGGGCTTCAGATTGCTTTTTGCAGAAGCTTCCATGATAAGTCGCCCAACTTCAGTTGACCCTGTAAATGCAATCTGAAAAGTACAATCTAACTTTCAGATAAGTTGGCCTTAGAAATGCAAATTGAATAGTACAATCAAACATGAGTACTAAATTATTATTTGAGCAGGGTTTCATAATCAAACATACAGATTTCCACAGATCTTGTAGATAGATTTCTGAAGCTGAACTGTGTAGGTAGGCTGATACTCTAACGTTTATACTCTGCCTTCTCTCCCTGAGGATAGGCAGAGTATCTAGCCAAAAGGTGAGTCTTTTAAGTTTTCAGCGTAATTACACAGTTAAGCTCCAAATTTCAATCTACAATACATATTTACAGTGTGTCAAATGTTAAATTCACCATATTCAATGAAGAAATGAATCATCAGCAAGCACAGTATAGCCATGGAGGCCTACCTTATCAATATCCATATGACTGCTTATGGCAGCCCCAGCCGTTTCTCCAAAGCCAGACAGCACATTAAGCACACCAGGCGGTATGCCCGCCTGTAACATAATTTATCGAGACAAAATACGATTTAGCAAACATTGCATTGCATGTGCAATATCTGGGCCAGGCTGCTAAATATTGCACTGATAAAACTATCATGATAATTGATGTTTGCATTGTCTGCTGCAAGGTTAAAGTAATAAACAAATACCTCTTTGGCCAAGTGGGTACAATATATATTGCACTGATAAAACTATCAAGATAATTGATGTTTGCATTGTCTGCTACAAGTTTAAAGAAATAAACTAATACCTCTTTGGCCAAGTGGGCACAGTATAATGCAACTAAGGGAGTCTGCTCTGCAGATTTGATGACTATTGTACATCCACAGGCCAGGGCGGGACTGATCTTAAGGAAAAACATTGTGAGTGGAAAGTTCCACGGTATTATCTGACCAACAACTCCAATAGGTTCATGCAACGTATAGGCCTGATACTCTCCACTAACCTTCAACGTTTTCCCATGAATCTTATCAGCTGATCCTGCATACATATATTCATCGCAATATTAACTGTACGTTATTTGCATTACTGGGTTAAAAAAATCTATAAAGGGCAAAATGCAAACAAGATCACTTTTTGCAAATATGGCCGTTAACCGAAACACTAAAGCTCACGCAAAGAGCAGAATAGCAATTATATATGTTGATTGCTTATCAACTGAACAAGATTCAAAATTTAGTTATCTATTTATTGGTTTTTTATTAGCTGAAAAAGATTTTCAGTATTTCAGATTTCCCATAATTAGTGTTTCTGGATATCTTTTCTCTACAGAGAGATAGCTATAGTTTTACTCTACAAGGGAAGAGTAGTATAATTTGCCCAGAAAGGCCAGGAGCCCTAAGCCGGCAGGGAGATGCTCCTATTTCTTATTTTTGAAAATATAGGTTAAAGTGTATAAGGTCCACTGAGTTCTGTCTTAATAGTTCGGATGGTTGGTAGCATGGTTTGGGCTTTTAAAGCTTTAACCAGAAAAGAAACATCAAGAGCTGCCTGCAGCTCTAAGGAACTGAGCAGTAAATAAACCTGCTGATGGAAGTTTGAAGACATGAGAATTGGTTCATTTTTCCTCTGCCGAGTAATGATATAGTGGCTCACTGTTGTTTTCGATTAATACAAATACTGAGTTACTCCGTAAAATTTGTGAATCTGTTGTCTCTATGTGGATGTGTTCTTTAGTTGAGGTTTAGTGAATAGCTTCCTTTACTTAATAAAGTCATTTCTGTTTGGTACGATGTGTTGAATTCGCTTCTACCCTTACGCTAAACACTCTGTATTTGGAAACTATGTTATTTTTTTTCATCAATTAGTATCCAAACAGGTGAGAGTCCTGCAAAGGAGACTTCACCAGTAAGCTGTGAACACTTGGTAGCTGCTGTGTGGCGCTGTTGGAAGGTGTGTTTGAGAAGTCTGCAAAGAGAATAGTAGGGAGAAGGTTGCAGAGGTTGTCACAGATAATTGCTCTCCGCTAGTTTGTAGTTTTTGGCAATGGAGTCTAAATTTAGGAACAGCCAGTTTGTATGAGCTAAGATTAGCACAATAAACTTCAAGCAATTAAATCAATCAATTCGAATTACAGGCCAGCAGTTCTATTTTGCTGTTGTGTGGTTTGCTCCTCTGTCCTTTCGAGGTTGCAGTGTGGTGCATAAAGATGAGCCTTTCAAGTTGGATGGGGTATATATAGACCACGTAGAGGAGGTGTTGACAGTGAAGACATTGCGGAAATGTTGAGGTCGTGCTAGCCAGGCTTGACGCTTAGAAACCGGACAGAAGGCAACCTACAGCCGATTATAATAAGAGTGATGTTGTTGAGCCAGCAGGAGAAAGCGGGATGAAAATTGCAAGACGAAGAACCCCACCTGGAGGAAAAGCTATTTCAAGCCATTGCAAAAATGGGAGGTAAACCTCGATTAAAAGTCCTACATTTGCCGGTAACTTAAACCCAGATGAATTCATCGATTCGGTAACCTAGCTCGAAGAAAGTTTTGGCTATGAATATGTTGACTACCCTCAAAGGGTTAAGTTTGCTTGTAAAAATTTGAAAGGGCATGTTCCTGGCAATGGTTAACCGGGTGGGGCTTGGTCGTCCTTTGAATTCTTACATTCAGTTGGTGTGCTACCCATGCCGCCCATTGGGGCAAGCATCGGAAGAGGGGCCGCTAACTACCAAGCTCAGGCCCACAAAGATCATACCTGCATATTGAGCCGAAAACATTAAACAATAAGGAAATAGATTCATAACTGAATGACAAACGGAAGAAATAAATTCACATAATGAAACACACAGAATTTATATGGTAAAACTTTGACAGGGTGTCAAGGAAACATCCACGGGGCAAGGGATTGGAAGCTCTTATTAATCAAAATGATTCTCCGTACTTACAAGTCTCTCGGGCCATCCAATTTATCTTGAGCCTATTTCGTTATTCTAACTTCATTTTGTTACTCAACCAATTAATGGTCTAAGTAATTTGCGCAAAATTACATTATTTACAATTTTGTTGTCATATTTTTAACAAACTCCACCTTGACAACAATTTTTCCTAATCCCTTGTCCATGATCATTTTGCAAGCCGAGAGAAGCGAGACACCATCTCAGCTTCTCTACTGGAACTGGCTTCGTGAATATATCTGCATGATTTCCTGTGTGCAGACCTTCTTGAGAACTACTTTGCCGCCTTCGATTACATGTCTCACAAAGTGATACCCTACATCGATGTGCTTGGGTTTGCTGTGATAGTCTGGATTTGTAGCCAAATGAATAGCGCTCTGACTGTCACGAAACACATTCACTTTCTCCTGTATCCTTCCAATCTCATCAAGTAGACCTTTTAACCAGATTGCCTCTTTACAGGCATCTGAAGCAGCTATATACTCTGTTTCAGTAGTGGACAAAGCAACTGTCTCTTGAAGCTTTGACATCCAGCTGATTACTCCACCTGCAAGAGTAAAAACATAACCTGTAGTAGACCTCCCTTTGTCCAAATCACCTACATAATCAGCATCCACATATCCGCAGACTGAACCTTCACGACCATCAAAGCTGATGCAATGGTCACTTGTGCCTCTCAAATACCGAAGCACCCATTTCACTGCTCTCCAATGTTCTTCTCCTGGATTTGCCATGAACCTGCTGACAACTCCAATTGCATGTGAAATGTCAGGTCTTGTAGATACCATCGCATACATTAAGTTGCTTATCGCATTTGCATATGGTACACAAGACATATACTTCTTTTCTTCATTAGTTCTAGGACTTAAATCCGAAGAAAGCTTAAAATGAGAAGCTAATGGAACATTAACAGGTTTCACATTGTTCATACCGAACTTTTCAAGTACTTTCTCCACATACTTTTGTTGTGATAACCAAAGCTTACCATTCTTCCTATCTCTGTGTATCTCCATGCCCAAGATATGTTTTGCCGCTCCAAGATCCTTCATTTCAAACGTCCTAGAGAGCTGAGCCTTTAACCTGTTGATTTCTTCCATGCTTTTGCTTGCAATAAGCATATTATCAACATACAACACCAAGATAATGAATATGCCATTGAAACTTTTGAAATATACACAATGATCATATTCACTTCAGATAAAATTATGGCTCACCATGAAGGAATCAAACTTCTTGTACCATTGCCTGGGCGACTGCCTTAGGCCATACAATGATTTTCTGAGCTTGCAAACTAATCTTCTGTTGCGACCTTGTAAAAAACCTTCTGGCTGATCCATATATATCTCTTCATCCAAATCACCATGAAGAAAGGTTGTTTTAACATCTAACTGTTCTAACTCAAGGTCAAGTAAAGCAGTTAGTGCTAACACAGTACGAATAGAAACAAGTTTAACTACTGGTGAAAAAATTTCATGAAAATCAATAGCTTCAATCTGAGAATACCCTTTTGCAACCAGTCTCGCCTTATACCTCTCGATACTTCCATCAACTTTCCTTTTCAACTTGAAGACTGATTTGCACCCAACAACACTTCTTTCTTCAAGAAGTTCTACAAAATCTCAGGTATTGTTCTTGGCTAAGGAGTCTATTTCTTCTTCCATAGCCTTTTTCCATATCTTGCTATTTGCATCATCACTACTTCCTGATAACAAGAAGGTTCCCCATCTTCAGTAATCAATGCAAACGATGAAGCAGAATCTTCATACCTTTTTGGTGTTTTTCTTTCCCTTGTAGACCTTCGTAGAGTGACTGGTTGTTGAATTGGTTCTAGAATTTCTCCAGTTTCCTTTGCTTCTCCACCTTTTTCATCAAAAGTCTTTCCTTCCTTTCGACTTTCTGAAAAAGGTTTAGTCTCCAATTGAATCTGCTGACTTGGCAATACCTGCTCCTATTCAACCTTTGTAACATCTGATTTTAAAAGAGAAGATTCATCAAAAGTTACATCTCTACTAATGACTATCTTCTGTGAAGAAGGATCCCACAACCTATATCCCTTCATTAAATGATCATATCCAACAAAGACACAACATTTCGATTTTGGATCTAACTTTGAACACTGATTTTTAGGAATAAGAGCATAGGCATCACAACCAAAAATCTTCAAATGCGAATAATCACAAGACTGACCCGACCAAACTTCTTCAGGAATTTTACAGTTTATTGCAACTGAAGGTGATCTGTTAACTAAATAACAAGCAGTGGATACTGCTTCTGCCCACAACTCCTTTTGCAAGTTAGCATTACTGATCATGCCTTTGGATCTTTTCATAAGAGTCTGATTCATCTGTTCAGCGACGCCATTTTGCTGAGGGGTATAAATAGCAGTTTTATGTCTAACAATCCCTTCATCCTTACAAAATTGTTCAAATTCTAAAGAAGTAAATTCACTACCATTGTCAGTTCTTAAACATTTAATTGATTTGTCTGTTTTCTTTTCCACCACTGTTTTAAATTGTTTAAAAACATTAAATACATCAGCTTTCTTTTTCAACATATAGACCCAAACTTTTCGGGAGAAATCATCAATAAACGTTAAGAAATAGAATGCACCTCCATAAGACACAGTGGGAGATGGTCCCCACAGATCAGAATGAATGTAGTCTAACCTCTGTTTACTAATATGATTTCCAGTCTTGAACCTTTGTTTACATTGTTTACCAAACAAGCAATATTTACAAAAATCCAACTTCAAGGATTTCAAATCAAGAAGCAACTTGTGGTTCATCAGTACCTGAAGACCTTTCTCGCTCATGTGACCCAACCGTTGATGCCATAGACGAGAACCTTCTTCTGTTTTCTCTAATACGATCGTTGCTTCACTAACTTGAGTGCTTCCTTTGAGTCTGTACAGATTTCCGACCTTTTCAGCGTTCATCACAACCAAGGCTCCTTTTGAGACTTTCAGCACTCCATTCTGACTTGTAAATTTATAACCATTCGAATCCAAAACTCCCAAGGAAATCAAGTTTTTCTTTAGATCAGGTACATGCCTAACATCAGATAATGTTTTAACTGTATCATCATGCATTTAATTTTTACATTACCAATCCCAACAGTCTGACAAGATGCATTATTTCCCATGAATACAGAACTACCATTTACAGTTTCATATGAAGTAAACCAACTTCGGTGCGGACTCATATGATGAGAAGCACCAGAGTCTAATAGCCAATTTTCAGCATCTTGAGAGACATTACAGACAGGGAGAGCTTCAGCAATTAAAACCTCATCAACCATACCTGAATCAACCTGATTTTCTTCCTTGTTATGGTTTTCCAACTCCTTCCGTTTCCAACAATCTTTCTTGAGGTGTTCGAGTTTATTGCAGTACCAGCACTTGGCTTTACATTTCTTGTCGTCCTTTGACTTCGATCTGGAAGAACCTCTTGTTTTCTCCCCCCTTTCCTTTGACTGACCTCTAGCCACCATGGCTTCAGGTGCAGATGTCTCAGTGCTAGATTTCCTTCGTACCTCTTCAGATAAGAGAGCACCCACGATAGATTCAAGTTTTAATGAATCGGTAGTGCTCAAACTGATTGAGGTCACGAAGTGATCCCATGAATCGGGCAAGGAACACAACAAGGTTATTGCCTTGTCTTCTTCCTCCATTTTTACTTCCATATCTGATAACTGGAAAATAAGCGTATTAAAAACATTTAAATGTTTTGCAATTTTCGTACCCTCCTTCATCCGAAGACTGTACAATTGTCTTTTTAAATAGATCTATTTGTCAAAGATTTAGTCATATACAGTGTTTCCAGTTTTTTCCACAACCCTTCAGTTGTACTCTCTCCAACAATATTGAAGAAAACTTCATCTGCCAAACATAACCGAATAGTACTGAGAGCTCGGGCATCCAAGTCCTCCTAGTCTGAATTTGTCATGCTTGCCGGTTTTTTATTTACCCCGTTGTTGTGGAGGTAAATCCCCTCTGCGAACAGAGGCGATCCCTACTAGCCCAGATCGGGTCTAGTAACAATCGTATCACGCTAAGGCGCAGGTTCCTAATTACAATAAACCAACTTGCGAAGAAGGCCTACCTCAAGTCCAACACTGTTGTTCGTAAAGAAGATGACGTTCCCGTTCCCTTGCTCCAGCAAATCACAATCCTTTCGCTTGCCACGATCGAACACCTGCACACGCAAGAAACGCAACAAACACAAGCGTAAAACCCGATATATGCAATTATGTATCAGTAAAAGAAGACAACTCATGATCATAATGAACAATACGAGTGGAACCATAACCAATAGTCGCTTATCATTAATTCATCAAAGGAAAATACAACCAGGCTCTGACGCTGAACCTTCCTTCGGCGGGTCGTCAGCGGAATACGTCTCAGTAAAGCTTGTCAGATGGGGTGAAGACAAGCCTATCTCTTCGATTTCCACAATCTCCTCGCTTATGGATTTGGCACTATGAGGAACCAGAAAACTTCGTTAACATTCTTCAGGCTATGAAGGCTCTTGGAGATTCTGAGACTAGCTTGCAAAGGGAAATGGCAAACAGACAGATGGTGGAAGGAGAGTTAGGATCCCTACAATCATGGGATTGGGTCTATCCTTCAAGGAAGCTTCCATGAGAGGTGGAAAACTACTTCCTCTACATGGAGATCCAGAGCCAAACGTCCCAACTCAATTTAGAGACCAGTTCAGGAGTTGGTTAAAGTCAATCTTCCGCCATTTATTTTTAAAAAACACCCTTTATTAAGCCTGGCGCGAGTGCGACTCTGAGACAGAGCACCAATTGGCGTGCCCTTTTTGAAGAATTTTCCCCATTGGCGCGGGTATAACACAGGCTAGTCATGCCAAGGATGAAAAGGCTATTTTTAGGGTTTTTCACAAGGAGATGTCTTCAGGGAAATGAAAGTCCATGTCTAGGGGAATGCCATGAAAGTGTTTTCAGGTTATGTCACTGCTCACAGGGCACGAAATAAGCCCTTTAATGTGCGGGATGGGGAATTGCAGGGACGGTGACAAATTGCTGTGTAACAGATGCCCCCTAAAGCATGAGGCCCGAAAGAGAGAGATGGTTGAAATGCTTTACGAGAACGTGTCCAAACGAAAACACCGCCATCAGAAAACCTGCGTAAAGAAGTACAACTGATATCTCAAATACATGATATATGTGGTATGGGCGCAACCATCCATAATAGAGTATACAATAATCCAGATCCAAGGTATGGACGCAGCCATCCAGTGAGGATCGATAAATAGACTCAGGTATGGTCGCAGCCATCCAATGAGTCATGTAACTAATCATAATAATCCACAAAATCGCAGCCTGGATTCTAAATAGACGAAATCCAGGGTCTTGTGCTCCATCTCGACCCGAACAAAGTACAAGTTCAAGCATGCGAATGAGTGAGCTGAAGTCGAACATGCAATAACATCGTCTGATTACTAGCCAATGATGAAAGTTGTTAACGGACGCGAGAGGTACCACCAATAATGACAATGGCCCTCAAGGTACTATAGGTACAATCTACGGCATGCGAATCAATGAGCTGGCATCGAACACCCATAGAATCACTCGATCGGAGGCCAATGACAAAAACCTCACGTCGAACGCGAAGAACCTGCCATTAAGGCATGCAGGCTCTAAGGTACCAGAAGGAAGTCTCTAGATCAGCTTCCTGGATAATGAGCTGAAGTCGACAGGAAGTGACCTTGATCGAAGGTGGGCCATAGTGTTTCCCACATCATCGACGCGAGACAGAGGAACATAATGTCTTTGTGAATCAAAATCAGCGAGAATCAGAGGAAGGTTGAAATTTTTTGCAGAGGTCAACTTCTCTTGAACATATCGGCGACACAACAGTGGATCTGGCAGTATTTGACATCACAAGATCAGAGGTCATGGTGACGAGGCAAAGAGTAGATGAGAGGTCAAAAAGGATCACCCAAACCCACGGAGGCAAGTGAAAAACGAGATGAGATGTCCCCAACCCGACACGAATGCAGACAAGTGCCATGTTTAAGAGCAACATACTGCCAACACGACAATGATGTTGGTTCCATTTTTCCCCACCATTTCTGGTGAGTACCCCAATTATTTTTTAAAACAAGCTTGAAGGGGATAACATATGCTTGTCATATAAGTTCGTCCTTCGGACGAATCCATCCTAGTACATTTAACGAGCCCTAGGAAGGAGGAACTCGAATATCGTCATTACGACTAGATCCGATGTCATCAGGGTTTGACGAGTCTGACAAAGGAAGAACTCGGCGTCTTTTCATGTTTAGAGAGTTTGAAAAGACAGCAGAAAAGTAAACTCCAACAGTCCCTTTTCGTAGATAGTTCCTCAAATCTGAAAAGGTAGAAAAATATATTTGAGGAAACCTCCTAATCGCGATAGGCTAGGGTATTCCTTTTTCATAAATAATCTATCCCAGCCCGAAAAAGGGGTAAACGTATACTGGGTAGATGTCATTTCGTGGCCACTTTAACGAGATCGAAACAACAAGGGCCTTGGCAATATTTTCATGTTTAGAGAGTCAGAAAAGAGATGAAATATGACTCCAAAGTGACTTTTTCGTGTTTTTACCGAGTCCGAAAAAGTATAAAATACAACTCGTATCACTGCCCAAGTCGCGTAAAAAACTTGTCACTGCACATAAAAGAAAGTGTAAAATCCATTTTCGACAAACTATATTAAAATACTGAGAAAAATGACATTTACAACCTAATTTTTGACCTAAAAATTTATAAATAGGCTTTAAATGGTAAAACAAATTTACTTTTACCTTTTACCTTACTTAGAGAGCAACAGTGGTTTGTTTGTGTGCAAACTTGCAGTGGTGATTGCGACTGATCCGGGACGTCATTCAGCTCCTCGTTTGTTCCAGGTAAAAGGCATTCCCTTAAGCTCCATTTTAATCCATTTTTTATTAGTTTCCATTGTACAGTCGATATCTAGAGGAGACTTTCAAAAATTTTAGGGCTCTGCCATTGGCGCGGGTATAGGGCACGGACCCGCGCCAATGGAATTTTACTCACAAAGGGGTCGCACCAATGGCACAACATAATTTTCCGCTTTAGATTTCCAAACAGTGAGGCACTCATCTGGATTTTCAAGCATGACAGAGATCTAACAAGGGTTTTTTTATCATGTTGATGCAGATAACCAAGCACAATGGTTATTGAATGGAAGGAGAGGGAACATGGGGAGAAAGATGAAATGGCTATGGAAAACGAAGCTTGTATGAATGCACTTAAGAACTGTGGACTCAAAAAAATCTTCCTTACTCCATGTTTACGAGCTCAACCTGAGCTGCTATAGTACTTGCTCAGCATATGGGACGAAAATGAGGAATTATTTAAACTTCGGGACCAAGTGTTGGAACTTGAGGTTTCCGACATATATTTCGTCACCGGGCTATCGCGGAGAGGTCCAATACCCATTTTGACTAGCAGTAGACCTTTCGGAGAAAATATGGAACAAGTAATGGCGAGGGTGTGCCCAAGGGCACGAACCAGATCGGGAAGCAGGAAGGTGGACATCCACACTGTCCGTGATCTAGCACTGAGAGTAGTGCTACACACCATTACGCGGGTTGCAGGATCGCAAGCTCCACATGAGGCGACCAAAGCCCAACTCATACTAGCCTCCGAGTGTATGAACCCCACATTGTTCGATTGGGCCACTGCAGTGACAAGCAATATCAAGAGGTAGCTGACAAGATGCAAGCAAGTCAAACTAAAGCAGTTTGGCTATGGTTCCATTTTGGTGTCGTTCATCCTAGAACGACTACCCATTTTCCTGGGCCAAGGGGCCATAGTTGTCGAGCCGATACCGAGAGAGCTGAGGATAGCTCGCTGGGCAGCACTTATGCCTAGATCAAGAGGAGGCCAACAGATGTCCTGGAGGCCGGAGTTCTTTGGGTGGTTACGATGACAGCTAATCGTGGTCGAGGATTGGCCCTATGCTGGGACCGATTTCACCGAAGATCCTGATCTTCCACTCCTGGAGGGGGAGGATTGGGATGAGGAGTTGGGTATGATACTCTTTTTGATTTTTATGTATTTATGTTTTTTTGGTAATACATGTCTATTTTAACAACAGTTTTATGTGTATGCAGATGTCGGCCCAGAGAGGCCTGCGGGCATGTCGCCCATTGCGCGGAGAACCCATGCCATACATGACCCTCAGGCTGAGAGTGGCGAAGGGAGTGGGAATCCCAGACTATGCACGGCTAGCATATGTTCTGCTAGCATACCAACGAAACATTGTGGGGGTGCCTAGTCACCTCCACCGACTACTGAGACGCTTAGTGCACGCGGTAGCGTGTTACCACAAGCACCATGCAGATTAGAAATCTAGGGCTTTTCCTACATATTTTTTGAGAGACATGTCGTCTCCGGCTGTATTAAGACGAAAATGTATATTTTTTGATTTCACGTGATGCAAACTATGTAAACATTTCGACACACACACATATATATACCTATTTCTGGATGGATCTTTTTACATGTGATGATGTTTTTATATGCTATGCGAATGTCCAATACAATGTTATCTTAATGCATCAGTTGCATAACAAACGACCCAAAAAGTTCACACAATGTATCTAATCACACATTTTATTTTTATGCAAGCTTAAAAGCACACATGAAAACACAAAATCAAACTATGCTTGGAGATGAGTTTTATTTTTATGCAAGCTTAAAACACAAACTATGCTTGAGGAAGACGGGCATGTCCCCAGCATGGTGTCTCAATTCGAGGTACATGCCCCCCAAGCTTCAGTCCATAGGAAATGGAGTGAAGGTTGAAAAAAGAGATTTGAACTAAATCTACCAAAACTCTAATTGAACAAGTTCATGTTTCATTATTTTAGCAAGGTTGACACACTTAAAGAACTATCCTCGTAGCCGCTTGTTTCATTGTTTTAGGATCTTGGCACAAGAGGAAGAACTGTGCTCCGGTGAGCTCAACGGAGGAGACTCAGGAAGGGGATAGCTAGATACATCACGCTCTAGACAATCGAACATTGCCTCCAGGCTGGGCATCAAGGAGGAACGATGATGTCCATCGCTCCAAGGTAACTCCTCAAGAGACATTGTTTGAACAATGGCTTCGTTAGAAGGGAAAGTCTCTTTTAGAGGATCAGGCAAGTTGGCCTCACCAAGCCAGGGGGATTGAGAGTAGATATCTAAAGCCATGCTCGAGGGATCATGTTGAGAGGGAGGAGGATCGGATGCGGCGATGATTTCACAGTAGTTAATCTCTACTAGATTTAAGGGCATCGATTCTCCAAAATCAATCACCTATTTAGGCGAAGGGATGATCCATGGGTCGTCAAACCTGGAGACCATATTAACTTGAATGGTGTGTGGTGGCGGCGCGGGAAAAATACCCATGAGGACGGGGTCCTTGAAGAGAGCGGGTCCTACACTGTCAGGGGGATTAGGGATCTTATCCACGTAAGGAATGTTGTTCTCAGAGGTGGAGGTGAAGAAAGCCAATTGATCCACAGTAAAAAAAATTCCCTCGTGAGGGAACTTAAGAAGTCGGAAGAGGGTGGATGGCACACATAGCATTGCGTGAGTCCAACTGCGGCCGAGAAGCAGATTGTAGTTAAGCTTGGCGTCAACCACTTCTACTTCTACGTTGACTGTCATCCCCTGTAATGTAATCGAAAAAATCTCGAGAACACCCAGGGGTTTGGATTCCCAACCATCGAATTCCTCTAAGGCATTGGGAGATGATGAAGGCACTGGACAACTAATGGCCTTCCAGCAGGCGAACGACATGACACAGTTAGAAACACCTTCATCCACAACGACCCTATGAATGTTAAGACCGTTGATCCCGACTTGAATCACAAGAGAAATTTGATGCGGAAGTCAGGGGGTAACATTTTCTAAGTCAAAGGTGAGAAGACTAGAATCGGCGAGATCGATTCCACCGATCGCAGACAACAAATCTTTCCGTTGTGTAGGGAAACTTTGAAAGACTTCCAATGCGGCCATAGCAGAAGGCGCCTGTGCCAAATCATCAACAATACTGTAGTGCTGAGCGGCATGAGCATTTGGATCGTAGGAAGACCTTCATAGAACACCTTTAGAAGGTGGCCTCACAACAGGTTCAGCAGTAGGCTTCTCAATTTCCAAAGAACCGGGGACAGGTGGAGGAGGTGGGCCATCCACAAATCCCTTTCCAGCTGCCTAACGCGATCCAGTGTAATCCTTTGAATGCGTAGCAATTGAGACAGGTGTAGCACCATTCATCATAAAGACCTGGGACCCAAATGGGGCAGATGGTGAGGGTTGCTCAACAATCTCGGTCTGTTGAGATGGGAACGGTTCTTTAAGAACTGCCGGAGTCCCTTTAGAGCCTTTGAGAAGTTGACTAATTTCAGATCGTCTAGGACAATCCTTAGTATAATAATCTCCTTCACAAATAAGGCAGGGATACTTCGGTTTATGTTGAGAACCATCCTCAGTACGAGGTTTAGAAGACTCTGACTTTGGGGCGTCGGGTTTGGATTTTATTTTTCCCTTCTTCTTTCCTTTGGAGGCTTTTTTCGTAGAATTAGCTTGAACAACATTAAGCTCCATATTTTTTCCAGAATCTGAAGGGGCGGGAAGAGCAGAATTATTGGAAGAATTAGACTTCTACTTCCCATTCGAATATTTTCGAGAATTTTGAGACACGGAACCAATAACACCATCCATCGTCGGGGTAGGTGGAGCTTTAGAGGTTCTTGGGTGCAGGGCATCAGTCAAAATATCATATAGCGTGCCGGACTGAGAGTATACTAGATCAAGATACTGGGCATGCGCAATGGCCTGTTCCTCAGTCACACATGCCCCCATAGAAATATCTTGAGCAATTTTGTTAACGAAGGACGTGGTGAACCAATGAGTTAGTAGTTGATCAGGTATATCAAACTTGATCAGCCTACGATGACATCACCACTCATGAATATGATCGGATATGTGGGTGGATTTATCCTACTTCAATGAAGTCAGGAGATGTGTCCCGGCTTCATAATGAACTGGTAACTGAAAGTGGGTGAGAAAAGCCATTGCTAAAGTATTGAAATTTTGAAAGATTCCACGGGTTAGTTCAATATACCACTTAGCTGAAGCACCGGTGAGAGTGCGCTAGAAGAGACGTAGACGAATTGAATCATCAACCCAAGAATTAGACGAACACCACAAATGGTAAGTCATTACGTGAGCTTCGGGGTCTTCACCAGCTTTACCTTCAAACTTAGGGTAGTCGTCGAGTACTTTGGTCAGAACCAGAGGCCAATAAGGATTATGAAGAATCGGATCATTGGTTAATTTAGAAACATCTGGTAACTCCAAAGTATCCAAGAACGACAATTGCAGATTGAACGGCATGCTAGGCCCTTGATAAGGACCAGTACCTTTACTCCATGCTGGTTGAGAATATCCTTGCCCCCATGGGTTCTGTCCAGCAGGATTCTGACCGTAGGGGGTATAGGGTGTATAACGAGTCTGATTCAGTTGCTAGTAACCACTGTACGGGGGTTGATAACTAGAGTATGGACCCTGATTATATGTCGGCCCGGTTTGAGCAGTCTGTGGATTTGGCTGCTGAGTATAGGTGTAGACGAGTTGTTGAGTGTAATAATGGGAACCTTGGGGTGGATTATGAGTCGTCCGAGATTGACTGTGAGGGTAGTAACCACCTTGAGGTTGAGTGGGCTGCTGATAGGTGGGACCCTGCTGAGGGCGATAGTTAGGATGCACCGGTTGATTTAGTTGTGGCATCGAGTAAATCGGTTGTTGAGCAGGGTTGACAGGATGTGTAGGCTAGCCTGGTTGGACAAGCTGGCTAGGCTGAATGGGCTGGCCTGGTTGAACAGGCTGCCCTGGGTGAATGGGCTGACCTGGTTGAACAGGCTGCCCTAGGTGAATGGGTTGACCTGGCTAAATAGGTTGCCCTGGGTGAACGGGCTGACCTGGCTGAACAGGTTGCCCTGGATGAACAGGTTGTGCTAGTTGTGCAGGTTGACCTGGCTGTTGTGGAGCACCAGGTTGTGCCGGATGGGCCAGTTGGCCTGGTGGTGGAAGGGAGCCAGGTGGTGGCTGGTAACCGGTTTGACCTGCAACAGGACCATAAGATGGTCCTGGATGATGTGCAACATTTGGAGCAATAGGATACTGAGGTTGCATGGGTTGGGAAGGTTGGACTTGCCCCCCAGGACTGTATACCGGCCTGGGTTGGTACCCCGGTGGACCTGTGAGTCCTTGAGGTTGCCCTGGTTGGACTCTAGGAAGAGGCTACACGAGTTGACCTAAAGGGTTGTAATATTGTTCTTGCAGACCATATAATGGCCCCTGCTAGCCTGCAAGGTAACCTTGCGGGTCATAAGGAAAACCAGGCTGGCCCGGAGGTTGGCCTTGAAAAGGTTGTCCTTGCGGGTTATAAGACCGCCCAGCCTGGTTATATGGTAAACCCTGAGCATGAATTTGAGCCTCAGGAGCAGGTAAACGTAAATGGTTCCCGTACTCATCGTATTGATATGGAAAAACATACACGGGTGTACCATCCTGTGCATAATGCGAAAAATACAAGAAGTTGGGATCTTGAGAGGATTGTCCAACCTCGGGGTTCGATTGTTGTAAGGAAAATCGATACTCCTCAGGAGAGATGTTCTCCGACATAGCAGAAGCTATATAGACGTCTTTGGGAAGTGATTTGATCCTTACGGACTGAGTGGTAATAGCAGGTGTAGATGCAACCACACAAAGAGTGGGCCTGACGGATACAAAAGTGACCTGAGGGGATGACGTAACGGGTGTCCGTGGAGACATCCCTAGTGAAGGAAAAATTGACCTCGTAGAAGGAGCTGATACCCCCATAGAGGCAGTGGAGGCAATAATCTGACCTAAGGATCTATACCCTGCTGGTAGTGAGGGACCGGGCGAAGACATAACAGATGATTTAGCGTTGTCTTCTGGGAATAACTTCCGGGTTACTTCTGGGAATAGCTGGTAATATTAACCAGACATAGGGATTTCCTCGCTAGCAGAATGACTAGATTCACTCATATTTGAACCTGTTGCTAGATCTCGTAACAGATGGCGAGGACTAAGAGGAATAACAGTAGCTAAAAAAGGTGAACCCGATGTAAGAGGAGGGAAATGTTCCCCTACTCCAAATCCAGACCAAGGGTTAGATAAGGGCCAATTGAAATCAACTGGTCCTCCAAAGGGAAGCTCAAACAGAACTGGTCCCCCATCGGGAAACTTGGAAACGATGGGCTGTTGAGGTTCAGCAGAGGATTGAGAAACCTCTGATGAATCGTCCGTATATGGACTACCAGTAGACGAAACTGAGGGTTCCGCCACTATGGTAGTAATGACAAGAGAAAAATATCAAACACACACACGGGCTGAAAAAGAACCAAGGCACACAATCAAATGTCCAACAAGCAAAATCTAATAGGGAGTGTGATTGCGGGTGATTTATTTTACGACATTAAAACTTAGAAACTTCACCGTTTCATGTTTTAAGAGTCGAGAAATGGATGAAAGATGACTCTATCTCTTTCATTTTTGAAGCAAGCGTGAAAGGAAAAGCGCTTGGTGATATTTTCAAATTTAAAGAGTTAGATAAGATCAAAATGACTGCTCAGGAATACTAGGCAAAGGGTGTACCAAATAACCGTGAACTGCAATATACACCTTGGTTTCAAAAATGAAAGAGAAATCAACCAAGGACTTAACGTACGTGCAGGCAATCTCCCCGAATGTTGTGTCCGATGTATCACGGGTATAGGGCGGCAGACTTAGCTTCCTATGGATAAAGGATAGAACCCTAGTGGGGTCTCCCTTTATATACGCAATGGTACGGGGAGCACAAGTCCGTACTAGTGCTGTCTAAAGCCAAGAGGCGAACGACAGCTACTAGGTTTAAAGATGCCGGAATACGTCTCTAGCCTAGACCTCTAAATATTTCATTAATGTTTCAATGTTGCCTTAGTGTAAATTGAATAAATTTTAATGTTTATCTTCAATTATGTTTCAGTTTTCAGGCCCTAGCGAGTGTTATGTCTCAAAATCGCCTACATGCACACTACATGCCACAGTATATCATTTCATTCGATGAAAGCTAACTATGAGAGAGTTAAGAGCTTTTCACACAACAACAAAATGATCAGACAACAACCAATGACATATCTAATGCAGCTAATGGAAACTAAAAACTTTTCTTTCAAAGTTACTAATCACTAATAACACCGAAAAGATTTAATTCACACTAAATAATCCAACGCAAAAGAGATTTTTTTTGTATTTTCAATGTTTAAGAGCAAAAAGTACTAAACAAAATGAAAACTAATGAGACAAGCAATTCGAGAAGTGATAGAAAAAGAGAAAAACAATCAAATTTCACTCAATGCAAGCACACAATCGGATCTCAAATTGACAAAAAGTCCCTCAAATCAAAAGACACCCAAAGACTCAATTGAACCATGTAATCTAGGCCCAAAACAAGACAAAGCGGAATTCGAATGAAGAAGAAGCCAATCACTCGAATAACGCAATAAAATGATGAACAACCACCAAATGAGTGCCGAGAAGCAATCACAAGGTTGACTGAACAGATAAACACCAAAAACTCCCAAGGGAGGCTCGACGCACAATAGCACCTAGATGCCCTAGGGCTAGAATGTAAAATCGACAGAAAAGGGCAAACAACCAAAGGAAGAAGGTCGCAGTCAGTCAAACAAGGCTCCAGAACACTCAAGCAGTCGAAAAAACAAGACCAAACACCTAGATCAGTCTCAGAAGGCTCAAAACACAGTAAACCCTAGCACCTTACAGCATTGGCGTGACTGTAAGGCTGAAACTAGCGCCAGAATAGAATTGGCGCGAGTAATACACTGACAACATGCGCCAGTGGGCGTGACTGTCACACTGAAAAGCGCGCCAGCCGAGTTTACTAAGGAAAAATAAAATATAAGCAATCCAAGAAGCAGACCAGTGATGTTGGAGCTTAATCAAAAGCCAAAGACACGAAAAGAACCAGCCAAAAGAGCTGATCAAGCAAGCAAAGTCAAGAATCGACCGAAAGACAAGACAATACTCCAAGTGTTCAGTTCATAAACTAAATCGGAGATTGACTGAAGAAGCATTCATCTACTTTCGCTAATTCAAAGCAAGAGCGTTTCGAAGGCTATCTGGCTAACTTCAAGCTCCGTCTGTAGTTTATAAAGCAAACAACAAGCTAACTCCCCAACGGAGTCGCCAATTTGTTGTGGAGGTAAATCCCCTCTGCGGAAAGAGGTGATCCCTACTAGCCCAGATCGGGTCTAGCAACAATCGTATCACGCTAAGGCACAGGTTCCTAATTACAATAAACCAACTTGCGAAGAAGGCCTACCTCAAGTCCAACGCTGTTGTTCGTAAAGAAGATGACATTCCCGTTCCCTTGCTCCAGCAGATCACAATCCTTTCGCTTGCCACGATCGAACACCTGCACACGCAAGAAACGCAACAAACACAAGCATAAAACCTGATATATGCAATTATGTATCAGTAAGAGAAGACACAACTCATGATCATAATGAACAATACGAGTGGAACCATAACCAATAGTCGCTTATCATTAATTCACCAAAGGAAAATACAACTAGGCTCTGACGTTGAACCTTCCTTCGGCGGGTCGTCAGCAGAATACGTCTCAGTAAAGCTTGTCGGGAATGGGGACAAGCCTCTCTCTTCGATCATCAATCTCCTCACTATGGATTTGGCACTATGAGGACTATCAAAGCTCTTGCAACATTCTTTAGGCTATGAAGGCTCTTGGAGATTCTTGGAGACTCTTGGAGACTAGCTTGCAAAGGGAAATAGCAAGCTTATATAGATGGTGGAAGGAGAGTTAGGATCCCTACAATCATGGGATTGGCCCTATCATCAAGGAAGCTTCCATGAGAGGTGGAAAACTACTTCCTCTACATGGAGATCCGGAGCCAAACGTCCTAACTCAATTTAGAGACCAGTTCAGGAGTTGGTTAAAGTCAATCTTCCGCCATTTATTTTTAAAAAACACGCTTTATTAAGCCTGGTGCAAGTGCGACTCTGAGACAGAGTGCCAATTGGCGCGCCCTCTTTGAAGAATTTCCCCCATTGGCGCGGGTATAACACAGACTAGTCATGCCAAGGATGAAAAGGCTATTTTTAGGGTTTTTCACAAGGAGATGTCTTCAGGGAAATGAAAGTCCATGTCTAGGAGAATGCCATGAAAGTGTTTTCAGGTTATGTCACTGCTCACAGGTCACGGAATAAGCCTTCCAATGTGCGGGACGGGGAATTGCAGGGACGGTGACAAATTGCTGTGTAACACCCGTCTAATGCTTTGTGCAACCCTTGTTGCACCAACAAATCCCTAACCTTCAGTTTCCACAAAGAAAAATTGTTTTTCCCAGTGAATTTATCCACCTCGAACTTTGCATTTGTCATTTTTGCCATTTCTTCCTCCTAGTTTTCCCTTCTTTCTTTAATTTCCAACTAGGGTCTTAAAAAAATTTCTTCCCCTCTTCTGCTAGGGTTTCAAGAGTTTCAAATTTTTCTTTCTTCTACTAGAAAAAAAATACAATTTCTATTTTTCTTTTTCCACTAAATCAGTTCTGTAAAAAACCCTGAACCCTTTAAAAAAAAAATTATGTTCAAACCCTTTCTCTCAAAACTGAGCCTCTTTTTTTTAAGCAAAGAATAATTCTATTTCAAATAAAACAGTAAATTTCTTCTCCTTTAAAAAAAAAAAATCACCCGACTTTCTCCTAACCTGAAAATTGCAGTCTTTTTCAGATTGGGCAGAATTGGTTGCAGTCCTACAAGGACAACGGCCCCTCCTTATGACTTCTTTAACCAGCGAAGCGGATTTGATTCTGATGGAAGGCAGTTTGAAGGAAAGTTCAGGAAGTTGATTTCAGTTGCACAGCATGTAACACTTGACGGCTCCTCTTTTCTCTAGACAAAACGTTATGCTTCCAATGTATGGCAACAGCTCTTTGTCGACGGCCTCCTTTCTGCTTCCAGCGGATGGCCTTTCTCCATCGAGCAAACCCTTTCTCCAGACAAAACGTTCTACTTCCAATGTATGGCAACAACTCTCTGTCGATAGCCTCCCTTCTGCTTCTAGCGGATGGCCTTTCTCCATCGAGCAAACCCTGGAATCTGCATCCTCCTCAAGTTCCTTCGACGACAGCAGTTCTTCTTTGCTGGCGTAATCTGCCTCCTTCGATTCTGATGGATGGCAAACGAATTCTTTTTTTTTTTTTTTAATCGAGCAGACAGCTTTGTGATCCCTCTCCAACGGACAGGTTTGTGATCTCTCTCCGAATTCTCCCACGGACAATTGACAGCCAACCACCAGTGCAACCAAAACAAGATCGCCTCTTGTGCTCTGATACCACTTATTGAGTGGAAAAAATTAAACAAGAAGGAAATAGATTCATAACTGAATGACAAACGGAAGAAATAAATTCACACAATGAAACACACAGAATTTACGTGGTAAAACCTTGACAGGGTGTCAAGGAAACATCCACAAGGAAAGGGATTGAAAGCTCTTATTAATCAAAATGATTCTCTGTACTTACAAGCCTCTCGGGCCATCCAATTTATCTTGAGCCTATTTCGTTATTCTAACTTCATTTCGTTACTCAACCAATTAACAGTCAATAAGTAATTTGCCCAAAATTACATTATTTACAATTTTGTTGTCATATTTTTAACACCACATGCACCATAAGAATTTGCCTCGAGATATTGAGGGCTCACGCTAGCTAGCTAATGTACAGGAAAAAATCACCCAAGCTGAAGGCGAAGCATCCTCTCAAAGGATTTCCCTTTCGGACACGGAGGATTTGATGGAATTGATGGAATGGGTTGATTGAATCCTGGATACAGGGCACACGAGGGGACGTTTCAATAATATATGCAAACTGTGGATCTTTACTTTTAAATGAAATTTTTACTGAGACAGATTATCTTGTTAGATCTTTACTATTAAATGAAGTTTTACCAAGACAGATTATCTTGGATAAACAAGTGAATTGCATGGATATCCTTCACTCTCTTGAACATGATAAACAAGAGAATTGCATAGATATCCTTCACTCTCTTGAACATCTGCACATGCACCTGAGGGATCTACATCAGAGAATATAGAGAGGCTTAAACAACATCTTGGTGTTCCTCCAGCAGTGAGAGGAAACTCAGAGCACCCAAAAGCGCCCATCCGGGTTACAGTTTCGGATTCAAACTCCTCGACTTAGGTGTGGAATGTTTCTAGTTATTGACTATTTGTTTACAGATGGTTATGTGTACAAAACCATTTAGGCAGTGTTTGAGACCTAGTTTGTTTAATTTTGTATCTGTTAGTACTTATTTGTCCCTATGGTCAGGTCTCCAGTGTGAGAGACCTTCTTAACTGTTTGCAACTCACTTTGTAAAGTTCAGTTTGAGGAGGTAATAATTCACCATTAGAAAAAAATGATATGGTTGGTCATTGTTGTTTTGGATTAATATGAGTACTGAGCTATGCTGTAAATTTTGTGAATCTGTTGCGTCTATATGGATTTGTTTGTTGGTTGAGGTTTAGTGAATAGCTTCCTTTACTTGATAAAGTTATTTCTACTTGGTACGCACTACGATGTGTTGAATTCTTTTCATCCCTTTGGCTACACACTCTGTAAACTATGTTATTTTTTCCATCCATTGGTATCTAAGCAGGAAAGCAGGTAAGAGTCCTGCAAAGGAGACTTCAACAGTAAACTGTGAACATTTGGTAGCGGCTGCATGGCGCTGTCGCAAGGTGTCGTTGAGAAGTCTGCAAAGAGAATAGCGGGGAGAAGATTGCAGAGGTTGTTAAAGATAATTACTTTCAGTAATCACTAGATAGTTTGTAGTTTTTGGCAATCCAGTATAAATTTAGGAACAGTTAGTTAGTAGTCATACATGCATGTATGCGTTAAGATTAGCACATTAAACTTCAAACAATTAAATCAATCAATTCGAATAAACTTTAAACAATTAACAATCAATTCAAATTACACAGCATGTTGGTTTCCTCCTCTGTCCATTGAAGGTTGCAGTGTGGCGCATAGAGAAGGAGCCATTTAGGTTGGATGGGGTATATATAGACCTCGTAGAGGAGTTTTTGACAGTGAAGACTTTGAGGAAATGTTGAGGCCAGTGCAAGCCAGGCTTGACGCTTAGCAACTGGACAGAAGGTAAGCTACAGCCACTGATGGTGAGAGTAATGTTGATGAGCCAGTAGGAGAAAGCAGGACGAAAATTGCAAAACAAAGAAGAACCCTACCTGGAGGAAAAACTATTTCAAGTGATGTAGGGGCATTAGACCAAAAGAAAAATCCTTGTGTTTTGTTAGACTTATGAGTTTTGAGTCACCAAAGGGATTATATTTTATGTAATAAATTAGTGGGTTTAATTAATTTTAATTAAATGTGGAGAGAATTGTAACTGCTCTCAGAACAGGAGAAATTGATTAGTTGGGAATATGAAGAGACAATTCATATTTAGGAGTGAATTTAGGATCAATTTCAGTTATTTTAGGGATTGAGTCTAGATTTAGGATTCTGAGAATTCCAAGAGTCTTAGGTGAGCTGTTAAGGGAGCTTAACCGATTCATCATTAATTGGTATAAATGTAAGCCTACGGGCAGATAGAAAGAGAACTGTTCAGAAGAGAGAGAGTTGTTCATAGCTATTCAGAGGCAGAGTAGTGAGGATAGAAGGGCCATCGAATTGAAGATCAGGCCACAGAAGGAGTGAGTTTTGGAATTAATTGAGTTTTATTTATACAGTGGAATTCAGGGTCAATTTGATTCGTGTATGTGACTGTGTGTTTAAGTTTGATTTGCAAATTGGGTGAATCGATCACTGAAAAGATCGATTCCAGTAAAGCATTTAATTGTCTGTCTGGATTTATATATGATATATTGGATGAAATCTGAAGTGAATCGAATTCCTGTAGTCTCCGTTTGAAGGAGGGTTCGATTCCTTTTAGTTCCTGAGTCATTATGCTATTGAGGGATCTAAATTGTTAATCTTTATGTGAAGAGCCAATTCATTCCTTGAAACTTTATTTGGTTTATGCGGTTTCGATTAAACCCTATATGTAGAGGATTCTGATCTTTTTGGAATTCATTTACTATTGATATAATTTGTATCGGGTATTGCTGAGTGGAGTCAAGAGGAGCATCGATTATGTTAATCGATGTTGATTTTTAGATGGAAGCCGAACATAAATTGTTGACTATTGAAAATGGAATGCGTTTTAACTTGTGCGTGGAGAGTTCACTGGAAAATTCGATAAGACCTGGTCTATAGTTGAATCAACGTGGAAGGCTCCGTTTGCCTATAGCGATATCAGTTGAACTCTGTTGCTGGATGGATATCAATTGAGATAGAATGTCGTTGTTTGAATTGATGCCGGAGAAGTGCAATTCAAATTCCAATTTCAATGTAAGAGCTCTAAACCTGCAGTCGAATTTTGTTAGTTGATTTCGATCAAGGAAGATCGATCCTTCAGAACGGATAAGACATGTTTTGAAAGGAGAAATGGAACTTTGTTAAGCTGGAGTCGAAAATCTGTTTGTGCTGGCTCAATTCATAGCGTGGTTTGAGTCGATGGCAGTGGGATCGATTCATAAGAATAACGCAGAGGAGGATGGATCCTAAAGAAGCGGAAACCTGAATTAAACGCATGCCAAATACCAGAATTACCAAGAAGCGCGTTTGTGGGAGAAAACTATTGGTCTCGCGTGCTTTTGAAGCTGAGGAGTGGTTTTCCAAAAATTCACGCGATCCAATTATTTGTTAACACGTCATCACTTTAAAACTACCCATATCGCGTAATTTTGGAGTGCTAAAGCTCTGTGAGAAAAAAACGTGATTTGCATTTGATCTTGATGGTAGAAGATCCAAGGGCGATCACTTTCAAAGTTGCTCGGGAGATAATGCAAGGTATGGCCAGCGGTTTTGGCAATGGTAATTGTTTATTTAAGACATAAGAGTTGAACATTTGAATGATGTGGGACCCAATGAATCTAATGGTTACTGGGTTCTTAATATAACGTCCAGGGTTTAGTAAATGTTTTATAACATTTGATTTCGGGAAAGTTGATATATATTATGTGAATGGCAAGCTATATATATTTGATGAGAGTGAGCATTGTTAAATGCGAACTATAAAGGTCGTGGGTCTTTATTAAGTTGAAGTTTTAATCCAACATTGAGTTAATGTAAAATCGAATGTTATTCGATTTCAATATAGTGGGTTTATAATAAGGCTTTCATTTGAAGATGAAAAGAGAAAGAGCTTCCGCATAAGTATAGACATATAATCTGGGTTGGTTGGTTTGATAACCATTGTTTAAATAAATAAGCTTCCGCAGGAGAATGAAATCTGAGTTGTATTGCTGGGTGGGTTTTTACAACCATAACTGAAATAAGCTTCCGCAATTATTATTGAGTCTGCCCAGATTTAAAATTATTTGGAAAAAAAACTAGAAGTGCAGTTTTATATGCACAAGAGAGTGAAGATTGTGGGTTTGGCGGGGTTGCCTACCATCAAGTGGTATCAAAGCAGGAAAGGCTCTGTTTGAGGTAAAATATTTTTTTTAAATCTGAATTTGTGATGAGAGAAGGAAGAAAATTAGATTCTGAAATCTGATATGCAAAGGTACACAGAGTTGCAGTGAACAGAGATTTGCAAAACTGAATAAATGAAGAACAAGATCATGCATAGATCTTGTAGGTGAAATAATTTTAAATCTGACTTGAAACTTATGATTGCAGAATTATGGTTGCAGATAAAATGATGATGGCAGTGAACCTGATATTCAACTAAAGGTTGGATAGGGAGAACAATTGCAGTGTTCTCAAGAGAAGGTGAGTTGATGAGCAGTGTTTAACTCTGGTTTGAATAATTGTTTGCAGAATTCAGATTGCAGGCAATTGAAGAAATCACAGCAAAAGTAGATCACAGCTTTGAGAGCAGTGATGAAAGAGTCCAGCAGAGGATTCTAAAGTAAAGAAGAAAATGTGACAGAACATGAAGAGATTCAACAGAGGTTGAATGAGTTCTAAAAATTGCAGAGTGAAGCCTAGAGAGAGCAGAAGAGAGTACTCAAGAGGTTCCAGAGATAGTGAACCAGTACTTGCCAAAAGCCCAGATCCGGAGGAAAGGATTGGTGAGGTAAGTGGCAGCAGGAGAGCCTGCTGTTGCAAAGGCTTAATGCAGCTCATGGGTGAGGAACTCATGGAGAAGAAGATGACTACTAAAAGTCATAAAGGAGGGAGTAGAGGTTCAAAGAGAGGCCACAACAGAAAAGAGAAAGAAGAGGCCAGGACAAATGGCATGAGGAAGAAATTGACTGATGCAGAATATGAGAAAGAGGTAGCTGAGATCATCAAATTGTTTAATAAACTAGAGATGATGATAGAGGAAAGCCAGAGAATTGGTTGGCTCATGAAGAAGAGAGTAAAATAGCAACCATTACAGTTGAGGTTGAGGCAAAAGCAGATTGCCTTATTGAAAGAGGGACTCAGAGTTCATGAGTCAAAGATGGAATTTGAAGATTCCACATGCAGATTTGTTCAAAGGGAAGTGCTTGAGAAAGCAACCAAGACTGAAAAGTCTTGTGGTTTAAAAACTAATGAGTTGTGTATGTTTGCAGGTACATCACAGGGAAATGAGCAAGCTTTAGAGTTTGTTCAGGAAGAATTGAATCTAAAATCTGTTCAGATCAATGTTGAGATAGCAAGATCTCAGGAGGAATTGAAGACAAAGGAGTCTAATGAGAATATTGAGGCAAGAGATGAGAGACCATCTGATGATCAATCAAGAACAAGTGAAGGTATAGAAGGTTGTGTGAGGTTCCCAAAATCTACTCCAATTGAAGTTGTTGAATTGTATAGAAGGTTGGATTTTCAAAGAAGAGAATTGGAGAAATAGAGGACCTATGCACAGGATAATTTGCTGAGGAAGTAGGGCAGGAAGGTCTTCATGAATAGTGTTCATGAAGCAGATGATGGAAAGAAGGAGAGACTAGCTGACAGTCTCATGAACGATGCAAATCAGCATATTGATGTACTGACAAAGGAATTGGGAGGAAACTCAGAGCAACATACTGATGTGTTGTCAGAGGAGAAGGACAGTGAAGAATTTCTGAGTCTTGAAAGAGACTTAGAACTGCAGAAAGAAAATTTGGTGGCTGGATCAGCAAGTGAGACCATTGGGTCTTGTGATTTTGACACTGACAGTTTGATTGTGTTTACAGGTGATGCAAAAGACAATCCATCATTTGGAATTGTCTTGAGAGAAGAAGAACTGTTGCAGAAAGAAGATGAGATAGTCATGTCTCATGTGTAGAAACTTGTTACTGTTGGTGACAGGGAAGAATTGGCTTGTCTGATGGGCTGAGAGCAGACTGTGGGACATATTTTTAAAACTGACACCGTGATGAAGAATCAGAATTCTATTCTGACAAAAGGTGAAAGCGCAGAATTTGAAGAACTTGATTTGATTGCCAGAATCAAACAAGAAGGTGCAAGACAATTACTGAAGATTGTCAAAGAAGAAAAAGAAGATGCTGAATTTAGATTGCAGCATACTGATGAGTGGCTGAAATATTTGTTGGAGAAATTTGGAGAAGAGAATGAAATTGCAGACAATAGGGTGAAATTGCCTGAAGTTGTGAAAGGGGCAGCAACAGATACTAGTTTGCAAAGTTTGATTATGCTTACTAGTATACTGAATGAGTATGTTACTGCAGATAGAGGACTAAATGATAATTTATTTTTTGAAGATAAATTTGCAGGTGATGAGCAAAAGAATGTTGCAGAGGGACAGAAAGTTTGGGAGGCAGCAACATGTGGGGTGACATCTGCAGGAGTAAAAACAATGTTAGCAACATGTGGGACAGCAAGAGTAGCAGCTGAAGCAACAATCGAGGAGGTAACAGGGGAGGCAACATTGACAGCAACAACATCAATGTTGGCAGCAAGAAGGGCAGTAACAACGACAATAGCAAAAGCAGCTACAACAACTGAATTAACAGAAATTGGAGGCAACAGCAATAGGCAAAGTAATTTCCAGTCAAAGGAAAGGCTGGACATAGAAATTGAAAACATCAGAGGGCTGATGATGAAGGTGTCTCAGAAGCAGCAGACAACAACAAGAAAGCAAACGAATTTTAACAAAGGAAAGACAAGAGCAGAATGTGAAAGTATAGCTGGTGGTAAATTGCAGAACAAGAAATGGAAACCTGGAGAAGTGCAGTTGGAGAATAATGCAGCTGTTGGACAGCAGCAAAACAAAGTATGGGACCCAGGAGGCAAAGTTTTAAGAGTACATGGTCAGGAGATCATGATTTATTTTGACCTTGGGAGTCTGATGCAGGGGCATTAGACCAAAAGAAAAATCCTTGTGTTTTGTTAGACTTAGGATTTTTGAGTCACCAAAGGGATTATATTTTATGTAATAAATTAGTGGGTTTAATTAATTTTAATTAAATGTGGAGAGAATTGTAACTACTCTCAGAACAGGAGAAATTGATTAGTTATGAATATGAAGAGACGGTTCAGATTTAAGAGTGAATTTAGGATCAGTTTCAGTTACTTTAGGGATTGAGTCTAAATTTAGGATTCTGAGAATTCCAAGAGTCTTAGGTGAGTTGTTAAGGGAGCTGAACCGATTCATCGTTAATTGGTATAAATGTAAGCCTACGGGCAGATAGAAAGAGAGTTGTTCAGAAGAGAGAGAGTTGTTCATAGCTGTTCATAGGCAGAGTAGTGAGGATAGAAGGGCCATCGAATTGAAGATCATGCCACAGAAGGAGTGAGTTTTGTAATTAATTGAGTTTTATTTATACAGAGGAATTCAGGGTCAATTTGATTCGTGTATGTGACTGTGTGTTTAAGTTCGATTTCAAGAAAATTGGGTGAATCGATCACTGAAAGGATCGATTCCAGTAAAGCATTTAATTGTCTGTCTGGATTATATGATATATTGGATGAAATCTGAAGTGAATCGAATTCCTGTAGTCTCCGTTTGAAAGAGGGTTCGATTCCTTTTAGTTGTTGAGTCATTATGCTATTGAGGGATCTAAATTGTTAATCTCTGTGTGAAGAGCCAATTCATTCCTTGAAACTTTATTTGGTTTATGCGATTTCCATTAAACCCTGTATGTAGAGGATTCTGATCTTTTTGGAATTCATTTACTATTGATATAATTTGTATCGAGTATTGCTGAGTGGAGTCAAGAGGAGCATCGATTATGTTAATCGATATTGATTTTTAGATGGAAGCCGAACAGAAATTGTTGACTATTGAAAATGGAATGCGTTTTAACTTGTGCGTGGAGAGTTCACTGGAAAATTCGATGAGACCTAGTCTATAGTTGAATCAGCGTGGAAGGCTCTGTTTCCCTAGAGCGATATCAGTTGAACTCTTTTGCTGGATTGATATCAGTTGAGATAGAATGTCGTTGTTTGAATTGATGCCGGAGAAGTGCAATTCAAATTTCAATTTCAATGTAAGAGCTCTAAACCTACAGTCGAATTTTGTTGGTTGATTTCGATCAAGGAAGATCGATCCTTCAAAACGGATAAGACATGTTTTGAAAGGAGAAATGAAACTTTGTTAAGCTGGAGAAATGAAACTTTGTTAAGCTGGAGTCGAAAATCTGTTTGTACTAGCTCAATTCATAGCGTGTTTTGAGTCGATGGTAGTGGGATCGATTCATAAGAATAACACAGAGGAGGATGGATCCTAAAGAAGTGGAAACTTGAATTAAACGCATGCCAAATACCAGAATTGCCAAGAAGCGGGTTTGTGGGAGCAAACTACTGGTCTCGCGTGCTTCTGAAGCTGAGGAGCGGTTTTCCAAAAATTCACGCGATCCAATTATTGGTTAACACGTCATCACTTTAAAATTGCTCATATTGCGTAATTTTGGAGTGCTAAAGCTCTGTGAGAAAAAAACGCGATTTGCGTTCAATCTTGATGGTAGAAGATCCAAAGGCGATCGCTATCAAAGCTACTCGAGAGATAATGCAAGGTATGGCCAGCGGTTTTGGCAATGGTAATTGTTTATTTAATACATAAGAGTTGAACATTTGAATGATGTGGGACCCAATGAATCTAATGGTTACTGGGTTCTTAATATAATGTTCAAGGTTTATTATATGTTTTATAACATTTGATTTGGGAACTGTTGATATATATTTTGTGAATGGCAAGCCTTGGATATATACATTTGATGAAAGTGAGCATTGTTAAATGCGAACTATAAAGGCCGTGGGTCTTTATTAAATTGAAGTTTTAATCCAACATTGAGTTACTGTAAAATCAAATGTTATTCGATTTCAATATAGTGTTTTTATAATAAGGCTTTCATTTGAAGATGAAAAGAGAAAGAGCTTCCGCATAAGTATAGACATATAATCTGGGTTGGTTGGTTTGATAACCATTGTTTAAATAAATAAGCTTCCGCAGGAGAATGAATCTGAGTTGTATCGCTGGGTGGGTTTTTACAACCATAAGTGAAATAAGCTTCTGCAATTATTATTGAGTCTGCCCAGATTTAAAATTATTTGGAAAAAACACTGAAAGTGCAGTTTTATATGCACAAGAGAGTGAAGATTGTGGGTTTGGCGGGGTTGTCTGCCATCATCAAGCCATTGCAAATATGGGAGGTAAACCTCGATTAAAACTCCTACATTTTCCGGTGGTTTAAAACCAGATGAATTCATTAATTCGGTAACCTAGCTCGAAGAAAGTTTTGGCCATGAACATGTTGACTGCCCTCAAAGGATTAAGTTTGTTTGTAAGAATTTGAAAGGGCATACGGCATTGTGGTGGAAAGAGAGCCAGATCGACCCGAATCAAACGGAAAAATATAAAATTAAGGCTTGGGATAGGATAGGATAGGCTGTTAGCTGAGTTGAAAGGGAAATTTCTTCCCCGTGATAGCGGAATTTACAGAAGAGACTGCAAAACGTAAGGCAAAAATAGATGAGCGTGAAAGAATATATGGAAGAATTTTATAACATTATCATTAGATCCAGTCATATGGATGCAAACCAGGAAAAAATTGCTTGATACATTAATGGCCTAAGTCTGGCTATTCCAGATGAAATCAGTTTGATGTGATTATACATAGTTGAGGAGGCCAATCCGTTGGTCCTGAGAGAAAAAGGGAGCTGACAAGAATGCAGTGACAATCAAACAAAGGAAGAGGTCCTCAAGATTATGAAACGTTCAGCAAGCAAGAAAGAGAGAGTGGTACCACTCATCAGGGAAACAGAGGAGAAATACCCCAAAAGAGGTCGAGGATATAATGGAAGAGGCTGTGGTGGGTGTTTTGTAGGCAAATTTTAAATGTGGGCATTATAATGAAGGTAGCAGAAAAGATGCATAAGCGAAAGAGAATACAAGTAAAGCATGTGTAATTTGATGATTAAGAAAGTGTTGTTAAAATTGGAGAAAAAATGAATGGGCCCCGGCTCAGAAAGAGCATTTTTAGAGTGAAAAACAAGTCTGAAGGAAAGTGTTGCCAAATTATCATAGATGGAGGAAGCATAGACAATTTGGTGTCCATGGAAAGGATGCAGAAGCTGAATTTAAAATGAACAGCACACCCCAATTCTTACCGAGTATCACTGTTGTTAAAAGGCTGCCACCAAATCATTGTGATGGAACAGCATGGTAAATTTTCATGGTGGGTATTGTCATGATGAAATTGTGCAGTGTTGCCAATGGATGCATGCTGTATCTGTTTGGGAAGATGATGAATGGAAGAAGGGAGAGAACTTGCCAAATTTTGAAGGATCGTAAGATATTTGAGGTGTGCCAATGAGAACTTATTCTTGGTAATTTAAAAAAAAAAAAAAATTGGTAAGATAAATACTTTTTTCGCTATTTAACATGGAATTGACAAAAAATAATATTATTGATATTACATGAAGTTTAGTTCATTTTATGTTTAGTTTACATGTAATATTTAAAATATACATATTTTAATAGAAAAAAAAATATTTTATTGTCAGTTATAAAAAAATATTTCAATGTGCATATTGAAGAAAAATAAAGTTTAAAAAAAAAAAACTAAACTTATATTCTTATTTATCATGCATATTGAAGAAAAATAAAGGAATTTAAGTTAAAAAAAATTCTTATATTCTCATTTCTCATTACTAGAGAGATGTGTAATTTATTTCATTTTTAAAATGGAGTTGATATATAAGATTTAAATAAATAATAATAATAAAGAAAAATTTATTATGGGTTATACATCAAATATTTCAATATATATATATAGAAAAATATATCAATAACAAAAATAATATATATATATATATATATATATATATATATATATATATATATATAAGTTCATCTAACTCTGGATCTACCAAGAGCTGAGAGGAATCAAATCCCTAAGGGTGCAAACATTGCCTCAAGTTCTACACTCAAAAATAGGTTTGCATCTAGAGAGATTTGATCCCTTTCAAAGCTTGGTAGATATGAAGTTAGATGGATCTTTAATATCCAAGCAAAACTTAACCAAAAGAGCATGAAGTGGGTTGAGTTCTTGCAAAGCTATCAATTTGTGTTGAAGCATAGGCTTGGAAAATATAAGAAGGTTGTCAATTCATTGAGTTAAAGAATAACATGGGTGAATAAGATCTCCATAAAGGTTGTTGGCTTTGAAATTAAGTTGCATAAAACCTAGAAATAAGTATAGATTTCATAAATAGAAATGCTTAGAAATTTTACTAGCCCACAAATGGGTCCATCTAAGACAAACAATATATTAAATTATCTATCTATATGTGTGTGGTTTAATTTTAAATAAAACATTATCTTGCAAGAAAATAAGAATAATAGGCTAATCAATAGGTTGGTTTAGAAACCAATTAGAGGTTAGTTTGTCTACATTTTCCATATTCTGGGGGTTTTTAGACTTCTTATGCCTAGAATGCCCCTCATGGACATTTGGGTGGGCCTAGAGAACTTTTAAAATGCATTGAAATGTGAGGTTTTAGTTGAAACATCTTAAAAATGCATGCATCATATCCTAATGCATTTTCAAATTGTCAAATATTGTATGGTATGGGTTAGCGTGATTGATAGTCATTTTGACATTTGAACATTTTTCAAGCACTAGTATCTAGGGGTGGGTGGGGTTAATCATTTCCTACAACATATGTTTGAAAGCATGAAAGGCTTGTATGAAGAAGTTGTTGCTTTTTCATAGGTATATAAGACTTGTAAAAAACCATGGGGTGGATAATTTCATCTAAGAAGGGTCATTGTTCCATTGTCAATAGTTATGTATTCTAGGAAGATCAATGAGGGAGAAACTCATCAATTAGTTGTATAAAATGGCTTGGTAGGTCACTTTGACGTAGAGAACACAAGGTATTTCATGGAATAAATGTAATATTATTGGGTTTCTTGTGGCATGAAGAAATGTGTTGAAAGACATTGAATTTGTCAGTGTGCAAAGGGAACAAGCCAAAAACCATATTATGTACTCTAATAGCACAAAAAGGAACAAGCCAAAAACCATATTATATACTCTAATAGCGATCACCTATTGCTAGGATTACCAAAATACACCTTTGTATTATGTGTTTCTAATGTTAAAACTCACTTTTACACCATTATCCCATGAAAATAGCTTAAGGAACCACTTTTCCTAAATTATTTTCATTAATTTTACCATTTTTTATGAAAATAATCCCCATACCCGCTTTTTATAAGTTATTTTCATTAAAATAACTTAAGGAACCATTTTTCTAAGTTATTTACCCATAATTAAACTCATAGACCCCTAATGACCTTTTCCTCTTATATTTAACCAAAAATAAATAAAATAATAATAAAAAACTCAAAGTTGATTAGATTTCAGTCAAATAAGTATATTTAATTATTTGGACCATATTAACTCTAACTTTTATTTTTCTATAAATATGAAAGGTTTTCTCCACTTTATACTTTTTCTCATACTTTTGATCTCTCACATTTTGAGCTCTCAACACTTTTGATCTTTCATTTTCCATTTTTTTTTGAAAGCAAACCAATTATTTAACCATCACACTTGCTTTCAGCCATACATTAAAAAGAAGGGATCGTCATCGAATATACAAGATTGTTAAGGGACTCTCCTGTCGAGGAGGTGAAGGGGAACCACACTATCTCCAAATATTCTCTTAGATGATATAATCATAAAAATTACACCCTCTAGTCATTATACTTTATTCTAGGGGTATATGCCATTCTATTTTTGGTATTTTTCAGTATTTTCAATTTTAGATTTAGGATATTGCAAGTAACTTAGTAGATCTAACTCTATAATTAAAGGGTTTCTTATTTAAGTCCATATTATTGGTTTGTACTTCTAATTTAAGTCCATATTATCAGTTTGTACCCTAGACACAACCACTAGGGTTATATTTTCTTTTAACCCTTATTACAAGAAACAAACAATAAAATGGTGACTCCATTGGGCATTTGAACATTATTCAAATCCTTGGTTTTGGGTGTGTGGGTAGATCCTCTATCCCTCTCATTCATCCTTTTTATTAAAATTTTGCGGTGAATTTGGTGTCTTTTATCCTCTAATTTGTGTTTGTAAGTTATAAGTGACAGAAAACCCTCCACGGAGGAACATTTTTTGGCAAATTATAGATTGTCAGTGTAGGTTTTAAGGAGCATACGTGTTTTTACTCAACATGGATCTAGGACTAGTAAGTGTAGGTTTTAGCCTAAATTTTCGCACTTCCAACACGAGTGAATATGTATGTTTATGCATTGGCTCCAAAATTTTGATTTTTGTTTTGTTCTATTTTTTTCAACTTCCAGAGCTTTGATTAGGTCTTGTAGGGTGTCTTCCCAGGGTTAGCTTTCCATTTTTGCATAGATCTAAGGAAGAGGAAAAAGAATTCCATTAACTAGATCTTATTGGATTGTTTTATGGTTTCTACTATTGTAGGCTTAGGATAAAGTTGTAGGTGGTTCTTTTTACCCGAAAACATGATCTTTCACTTAGACCTTGGATAAAGAAAAACTCACTAATTTGTTGAGTACTTGTCCATCAATAGGCTCTATATAAAAATCCATTGTTTTGGAGTTCTCAATCCATCATATTCACTTTTTGTTTTCAACCCAAGATTAGGTCCAATGACTTTAGTAGAGATCCTTTAACTTCAAAAAAGAGAACCTTTAGAACAAAATAAAAGAAACTATTAGTGTTCTTAGTACCTTCTTCATCAAATCACCCTCCTTTTTTAATATTGCTTGAAAACTCATAGTTAAAGTACCTCATTTCTTTACCTTGGAAGTTGATTTGTATTTACAAGTTCATTTCAATTTTAAAAGCAAGTGCAAGTAGGTTTAAGAAGGGATTCAATTATTTTAATTACTTTCTCTTTCTTGATTACTTGTCAATTTTATTTTCCAAGTATTAACTACTTTTAAATTTCTTGCCATCTTTATTACTATTATTATTTATCATGGTGAATTGGTAATTTGCAATATTAATGTGCACACAAATAGACAACACTTGGTTCATGGCCCCAAGCTAAGCCCTAAAATCAACCTCTATCTCAACCAACATATTAAGCACACTTGGGAAATGAAAAAAAATTGTTAATTTGGTTAGGACTCTAGAGATAAGCATCCAAATACCTCTCCTTGGTCACTTTCACAATCAAACATAGAAGTTGTCATTTTAGGGATATTAAAATCCTTCATCATCTAGTGTTCAAAACCCAATGGTAAGAAGAAACCCATGAAGGGGATAAGGCTTAGACCTACAATCTGATGATCCCTTTGAGACTTCTAACTCCTGGTCAGGAATTTGGGTTCATGGTGGACACCCAAAAGCTGAGCTTATCCTTTCTACACTAGATGAAGGTATCCTAGTGGCCAATTCTCAGGGAGCCTATAGGTGGTAGTTGTGGGAAATAACTATACATGAGACAAATTTCCAGTGAGCATTCAGGCGTTATTAACCCCCCTAGCTAAAGTTGTTTCTTTCATACCTTCACTCAACCTTATTGAGTGTGATTATGTGGCATCTAGGTTTTTTGGAAGGGCCCTTGAGCCATATATGACTTATTTGAGTAGTCTATATTTTAGGATAGAGTACTTTTATTTTGATAGGATGATGTTTGCTTAGACTAGGGTATTGTTACATTGTTTCACATAAAACCACTTATAGCACCATGTATGAAAACAACGATTGTTTTGTGTGATATTTTTTCACTTAATTTAATATATCACCACTTTGGCTTCATAGATTAAACTTCATATATTAGTGTGATATTTGTATCTCGTCTACATGGCTCCTCCTAAGAGACAATCATAGATATTGAGAGATATTCACCCTCAATTTCTTATTGGGTGCAATAACACATTTTCTCAATGAGTCAAGGTTCACCTCCCTATCCCACCTTTGGGCTCTAGCCCTTCTACTAGTTCACCTAGTTCCTCCTCCTCTAGCTCCACTTCATCCCAACCTAGCTCTCCCATGGCAGGAGTTAACTCTAGAAACAATGTTGGCACCAATAAAGGCCCCAATCTAGGAGCCAATGCTAGAGAAAATATAAAGACTAATTTTCCCCAACCACTTGTCCCATTTCTTCCATATCTGAATAAGCTCATCAACGATCCCCTTCACCATGATTTAAGACGACCTCCCATGCCAACCATACTTCCCTTAGTTATCCCTAATTTTGAGGGTAACCTTGGAGAGGATCCTTCCAACCCTTCCACATGTAGTGTTCATCTAGCTCCATAATAGAAGAATATGTCCATCTACAATTGTTCTAGTGCACTCTCAACAATGTTGTTGCTAGATGGTATATCGATCATCCTCAAAATAACTATCATACATTTGCATCTATTGTGAATATTTTTCTATCTCACTTCCACTTACCTTTCTACCATGGTTTCATAATAGAAAATTTGACCAATTTCCACCAAACTAATGCTAGACACATAATTGATCATATCTAGGAGTGGCGTAGATGTTGTACCCTTTGGAAGGCCCCAAAACTCAATGATTTTCTACTGTTAGACTAGATTTTTAAATCCCTTCTTCCTACCATCCTCGTAGGCACAACCATGACCTTCCCATGAACCAAGGAAGAAACTGTCCAAAAGGATCAATAGTATGATATCATCTACTTCAAGTCAAAATATCTTTATACCAGTCTTCATGATGCTCCTTGCACTTAATTGGGTGACTTTTTTAAACCTAGAGCATGCCATGTAGCCAATAGTGTGATCAAATAGGTCACTTATAACCAAACACATTTGCGTCCAGCATGACCAAGTGGATATTGCCAACATTTGAGGGCACAAGTATCTCATACTTGTATCCTCCGCCAAATCCTTCTCACATCAAAGATTGGAACTAACACTTCTTATACACCTTCCAATCCACATCATCCTATGTCTAGGTAAGTTTGTGTTGGTGTTTCCTATACAAGTGTGATGTTGGTTCCCTATTAACCATTTCCTTTTCCATAGCTTGGTGCCCCAATCCCTCTAGTTTGGACACCCCAAGTTCCCATTAGTCAATTTGCACCTACCTTCCAAGGGTAGGTATATGCATAACAAAATGTATCCAATCCCCCTAATATGAACCTAAGAATAAGAATAGGGGGAAGGGTAAAAAAAACACCTAGAACCAAGAAGGCCTAGGAAGCCAAGGCCAACAAACCAATGCCAACATTAGGGGAAACCGAAACGCTAACAACCAAAGCTAACATAACCAACCTAAGTAGGGAAAGAACATGTGAACAAGTAAATCTTGTGCTAGTTGCAGTGACTATGGGAATTACACTCATGGGTGTCCCCTTCTTCCTGAAATGCATTGTATGTGTGAAGTAGTGGAAAGTGCCAAGCATGTTAATCAACCACCCCCATCTCCCACTCAACCCTCATCTTTGCAACCAATTATGCTAAGGAATCCTTTCCCCACACAAGGTTATGTGGCCTTCAATGAATTTAATCCTTCTACACCACCCCTCGTCTTAATCAACCTAGGAATGGGATATATCAAATCCTTTATATAGATCACTTTTGAGCATGTGCTTAATGATGATCCTTACACGGTCATGGTCCTTTGGAAAATTGATGATGCTTCACTCAAACTTCTTTGGACATTAAGGATACACCCTTTGAAGGGCCTCCCACTACACCTTGGACATTGCACATTGGCTGATGGATGTCTACTAAGATGATGATGTGGCATGCACCTAAAGACGATCCCTCACCCTCTTCATCTCATACATTTCCCTTTGAATCTAGGGTGTTGTACCTATGCTTGAGGATGTCACCTATTGGATAAACACTACCTAGATGAGATATTGGGGCACCATTTAATGATTGGAAGTGACTTGTGGGCTAATATATGCCCTCTTGATGAAGAGATGCACCTTTTCTTAATGAGACATGACCTTTGAGGTAACTTTTACCCAATTTTGGGATGACATCACCCTTGAGAAATTCACATGTGTGGGTTAATTTGAGCTATTTTGGGGGTCATATTGATGACCTATCCAACATGTATCATGCATTTCATGTTTTTTAGGGGCTTTTAGCCTAATTTGGATTAAATAGCATGGTTACCCTCATATTTAATTTGATCATTACCACACTTGGATATCATTCATGCATTGCCTTAACATCCTTTCTCTAGTTCACTATGGAAAACTAATTGAGTGACTTCTCTTAGGGACTCTAGTGATGTAGATTGATCTCGTTTCATGGATGTTTATGGTGAATCTTAAATGAATGCAAGTTGAAGTACATAGGCTTACTTGTTTGATCTTGGTTTCACATTTTATTGGATGGATGATTCATGTATCAAGCTAGTTAGCATAATATTTGTTTTATGATCGTTGTTAAACAACCCTTCTTCCAAGACTACGAAGAAGTAGCATGTTAGTTTATTCCCTTAAATCATTTTGAAAAACGAAAACCTTGCTCTTAAACCCTAGGGCAAGTAGGTTTACTTTTCCTATTTTGTTAAATATTGTTTCTACTCCAAGGAAACCCTAGATTAGTTTGTTCCTAAATTCCCTTATCCCTAGATTGAGAAGGCACTAGTCCTTTGTAGCAATCATATTTTATCATGAAATATTTTTTGTGAATTTGTTCTCAGGTAAAGTAGGGGTTTTTTTACAACAAAACCTTATATTCACAACATTTATTGACGTAGATGTGAATGACCCAGAGTTAGGAATTATTTGAAAACATTAAAAGTGAGATTTACATTCTATGAGCAATTTCCAACCATAAATTAGGACTAGCACCTAGGTTTCTAATGTTATTATGTAATATTTTAGCCATAGAAAATCATTGCAATTTATTCTCTTGTTTATTCATATGTTTACTATGAAAATTACTCTCTTATCCACCCCAAACCCTAATTTCCTATTCTTATCCTTTGGTGGAAATCATTGTATAAATTTTAGGGGGAACTTAAGGTAATTGGGTTTTTTTATTCCTATGCTCTACCAAGTAAGCTTGCCTTGCATTGGATTGTGTCTATCCTTAAAACTAGGGAGGAGGTAAGCTTTCCTTGTGTTGGATTATGTCTATCCTTAAAACTAGGGGGGTTGTTACTGAGTTGGTAATGGCAACACTCTGGTTGTTGCACTTTATCTATGTCGTCCAATGAGACTTTGCACTAGTGTGTTATATTTTTGAGAAATAGACAAGGGCATGCATAAGTGTTGTTCATTAAGTTGAGAATATATTTAAAAATTGGTAAAAAAACTTTTACATAAGGAAATGTGAAAAAGTGCTACTAATTAAGTTAGATTATTAAATTTAAGCATTATATGGTCATTATCATCTTCTTAGCCTCAAAAGTAAGTACATGAATATTAGTTAACACCATTCATTTATTAGGAATCCATGTCATTATTGGACACTAATATATTGCCTATAACAAATCATATATTTTCTTCAATTATATTTAGACAGGGAACTCTCCAGTATTTAATGAACTCTTCATCCATCCAATGTAAATTAATGTATTGATTTCCCATTAGCCATTTCTAATTTTGTTACAAATGGATAAATAAATATTTTAAATTCTATATTGATTTATAAAACATATATATATATTTCCTTTATTATGTTTGAGAAATTAAACAACCTAGCTCTAGCTCTAGCTCTACCACCCATTCTGTGTAGTTATCGTTCTCTTTTTGGTGTTACGTTTCTCCATAAACAATTTCAAGCACTTTACTTTTGAACATAATAACTTAAGAAATGCAAATAAAATAAAATGCGCACTCCTTCAATGTTTAATGATAACTTCAGCTTAAATTCAAAATAGCATATTACAAATGTTAAAGGAGACAAATACACTAATGTTTTTCTTCTCCGTCTTTTGAGATTTAAGAACTTAAAAAAATTAATAACAAATTATAATTATTTTATTTTATTTATAATAATTTTATAACATATAAAATTAAAATAGTGAAAAAATAAAATGAGTAAGCATAGACAATGTTGAGTTTTTCCAAATAAAAGTGGAAATAAATTTTAAACTGACAATGTTGAGTTTTTCTAATAAATTAATTGTCTTAATTTAAGATATTTCATTTTTCACTACATAGATTTTGAAGGAATTGTTTTTGGAGGTGAGGAATTGCTCGGATACTTAAAAATGGGTAGATAAAAAAAAATTAAGAAATCTTGTATTTGAATCATGTTTTTATGGTGGAAATAGATTCAGCACTGTCAAAAATCTCAAGGGCACCCAAAATTTTGAAGTTTGATCGCTATAATTTGAATTTACAAAAATCTCTACCCAATTTTATTAAAATCTTGCCAAAATTTCTATCATTTACAAAGCAAAAAAAACAAGATCATTAGACTAAGACTTAAATATATCAAATTTAAATTTAGATTTAGATTTAGATTTAGATTATTAATAATTTTATGAATAATATTAAACTTCGTATAAAATTTGAAATGTTTCGATAAATCATCTTTGAAATTATTTATATGTGAGAGTTTTGGATTTGATTTTAATAGTTTTAGGAATAATATCAAATTTTATATAAAATTTGAAATGTTTCGATAAATCATCTTTGAAATTATTTATATGTGGGAATTTAAATTTAAATATTTATAGTTTTTAAAATGTAGAAATGATATTTTATATTAGTTTTTCACTCATAGGTGTGTTTTTAATTTTTAGTTTTTAAAAGGTATTTTTTTTTTTAATTTATATATTTTTTATTGTTAAATTTAGAAAAATATATATATATTTTTTTATAGCAAAAGGGTAGAATAAAGTAATATAAGAATCATAGATACTGTTATTAATTTTTAGTTTTAAAAGGGTAATTTTTTTTAATTTATATATTTTTTATTGTAAAATTTAAAAAGGGTGGATTAAAGTATAAAAAGTATATTTTTAAACATTTTAATTTTTAGAATTTTCAAAATATTTTAAATTTTACATATATTTTAAATTTTCAAAATATTTTAAAATTTACATAAATTTACAATTTTCACAATATTTTAAAATCTACATTTTTTATCAAAATATTTTAGAATCTACAAATATCTAAAATCATATAAAAAATAGAAAAATATGGTTAGCAGATAGAATTGTTTTTGTTTGGCAAATATGGTAAGAGCTAGTTTTCTTTCTCCTACTTAAGGAAACAGGGTAAAGGCCTAAGACACAAAAGCATTGGTTTTCGTTGAAAGAAAGAAAGAAAGAAAAAAAGTATTTTCAACATCCACAAGGCTAAAAATAGCCTATGGATCAGAATGATGGTCATGAATCAACTTACAATAATCAATAGCAACCAGAAATAATTGTATTCACTCTAATTTCACAACTAAGTTATAATAAATTTTTTCACAATGTAAAAAAAATATAGAAAATATCCTTAAATTAATAATATTCCAAAATCTGATTAGTGAACCAAACCATTGACAGTTCTTAGGTTACTATCTGATTTCAAAATATTACCCAAATATATACTCCAAAATATTCCCTAAATATTCCATATAAATTTCAACCCTTCTCTAAAATGCCAAGGGAAAGGTTGGACTTAGGACTCACCGGCATAGTATCGTAAGAGCGCAGCAGTGAAGGGTACAATTCTCATCCGAGCCATATCCAGTGGTTTTCCATTGTCTAGGGTTTCAAGGACTGCGAGCTCATCGCTATGTTGCATCAGCAGATCTGCATACTTGTACATGATGCGCCCTCTTTCCTGAATCCACACACGAACTTGTTTACTTTTCCGATTCAGAAATTAGATTCAAATATTAGGAAGTGTAACAGAGCACAATATTAGATTCAAAGTAGTTTATGATTACATCGCCAGACATGCGAGGCCATGGCCCATGATCAAAGGCAGCACGAGCGGCTTTGACAGCCAAATCCACATCTTCTTTTGTAGCCTCCGATACGCGGGTTATCACTTCCCCTGTTCGAGGATCGAGCGTCTCGAAAGTGTTTCCTGCAAAACCCCCATAAATTTAATAGGTATTTGCTTGCGCAGTTACATAAATTAAATGTTAAATGGCTGATAAATTTCGATAGTAATCAAAATATTTATTCACAGAAATGAAAGCGAGAAACTGAAAATATCTCGATAACTGTCACAGACATAAAAACCCCAAAACATTTTGGAAACCCTTAATTTCATTTATTTGAAAAACTGATAAGATCCCTGTACTGCATAGGACTCGCAAATTGAAATACCTGAAACTGAATCCACAAACTCTCCGTTGATAAAGAGTTTCGTATATTTTAGTGTAACTGAGGGACGAATTGTATCGGATTCAAATGAGTTCGACCCCATTGATGTGCTTGTCTTCGACTCTGCAAAAGCTTTTTCAAGAAAGTGACATCGTTGGAACAGAGCTCAGACCAAACATTGTACGTATACTTTGTTTGAACAGACAGTGTAACCTACTTCGGTCGCTCTTCTGCATTTGTGATCACCCTTTATGCATACAGGATAAGTGGATAGGAGCACTTTTTCGAATTTTAAATTATTTTAAAAAATATTTGGATAAATCTTATTGGATAACGAACATTTTAAATCTGTAATCTTATTGTATAAATCTGAAAAGATAAACAAGTTCAGTGTGCAAAAAAGTTAATATTGAAAAATCCAAAATACAAGATGAATATATTAACATTCTTGATTCTCCATTTACAGGATATTCTTAATGATGAGGTCAAGATTTCTGATTAAAAAAGAAATTATTTTGACACCTTTTTTCCATGGACAAGCAAAATATATGTTTCTTACTCACTGAACATATTAGGATGGTATATTTTGGAAATATTTAGAAAATGGGAAAGAATCAAATAATTAACCTAAATGTTGTCGGTCTAACTCTAAGATATTCCCAGAATCTATAATGAGGATAAAGATGTTTTTTTTTTCCTCAAACTTCTTGTGGGTTGATAGGGATATATTGCAACTTGCTATCTAACATACTAACATTTCATTGTATCCATGATTATCTCTGAACTGGATTGAATTCTCCAGCATCCATTGTCTATGATATTTGAAAGTGAGAGCATCTATGATTATGTGAACTGGACCCTAATTCTTAATAGTCAAAACACCTATCATCATTTAAATCTGATCTTTTTAAAACATTCACAATTTATGCCATTTGTTCTTTGATAACTCGCATGTTAAACTTGTAATTGTATTAGATAAATGTGAAAAGATAAACAAGTTCAGTATACAAAGTTGTTAATATTGAAAATTCCATTTATCAAGAAAATACAGCATGAATATAGTAACCTCTTGATTTTCCATTACAAGATATTTTTAATTATAAAGTCAAGATATCTGATTAAAAAAAAATTATTTTACCATCTTCCAATGGACAAGCAAAATATCCATTTTGGTTCTTTTTGCCTAAATATAACAGATTCTGAAAATATCTCAGAAATCAAACATTTGACCTAAATAATGTTAATCCAATTCCAAAATATTCTCTAAATCTGCAATGAAGATAAAGATATTTCTTTTCCAAACTTTTTTTTTCACTATTAAGTATATATTGCAAACTGCAACCAAACATTTCATAGTTAAGAGTATGTTTTATCTGTGTAAATTTTTCCAAAATATTCTTTAAATCTGCAATGAAAATAAAGATATTTCTTGTATCAATGACCACTTACCGTTTTTCATTCCTGACCACTTACCATTTTTCATTCCTGCAATAGGTTGATTGTATCTTCTCACAGTCGGAGAAAGTGAGATTAAGTGGTGCAGAGGGTGTACTCATTTTAATAAACAATAGTACGCAATTATATAATTTTGTTGTTTAATATGTATGATATATTACTTTATTAAAAATATTAATAAGATAGGATATATTATAGGTTTTTTGTTTTTAAAATATTTTTCATTAAAAATGTTAAATAGTATATATTATGGTTTTTTTTGTTTTTTGTTTTTTCCTTTAATTTTGTGATATTGGTATTTTACTATAATATGATGATTATATTTGGATCTTATTCTAGAAAAAACATTAAGATCAAGTAGATTTTTCTTTAGTATTTTTAAAATGGAGATTGTTGGTGAAAAAATAAAAAATTATAATAGAAATTATAATTTTTAATAAAAAATAAATTGTGATAAATTTTTATATTAAGAATATTGAAATCGTGATTGAGAAAAAGTTTAATAAATGAAATTTTTTTAATATCCAAAAATTTATAATATTAAATCTATTTATATCTCGGAAAAGCATTATTTCAATTATAACATATAACCAATTTTTAGTATAAACTTATCTATATCTAGGAGAAGTATTATTTGAATCACCATATATAAGCAAAGCTTAAGGATGAAAGGTCTACCCTAAATATATACTTCCTTATCCCCATCCATGACAAAATATTAAAATGCATATTCCAAATTGCTAGAAATTAAATAGAATGGAATATTTTTGTTAGACATTGAAAAATAAGTGTTGAAGTCTACATATGGATCAAAATTTATTTGCCTTCAAAATTTAAAAGTCATGTCTCAACTAAAAACCTTATGAAAAATGTGACTTGAACATCCTTGGTTATATATCAATTAGTTCCATGGACAAAGTGTTCTCTTTTAATAATCAAGGCTAAAGTACCACATCAATAAAGAATTTGGTGAAACAATGTAAATCAAGGCTCCAATTTGTATGATCATGGCATGTTAAGAGGTTTTGTAATATCTCTAGGGTGGGAAGAACATTTGGAGGCTCACTGTAATCTATGATAATGGGGATGACCATCATGGTTAGAGTTGTTCCTTTAATCAAAGGAACAATCAAATACTTGAGATTAGTCGATACTTGACCAATATCTTTTACATGTTTCCTTTCTATCTAAAGGGAAATTGCCTCCTATACATATGCATATCTAACTACATCTATAAAAGGTCACAAACAAACAAATATGTCTTAAATGTATATTCATATAATACCATCATGAACTCGTGATGAACTAAACAATGAAAAAAAACACATATATTCATCTTTATTGGATACTATTTAGAAATAGTATCCAAATAACTAGAAAAAATATGGTGGAAAAAATAGCTTAGATGTTATGGAAAAAATAGAGCAGAATATATCTTTTAAAAAGTTAGGTATTCATTGAGTAAATGAATTTTGGTGAGGAAATTTTAGGATGGATAGCAATGAAAAATAAATACCAAAGTGACAATTAAATAAAAATTGAACAAAAATTCATATTATTATGGATCATGTGAAAAAAAGACAAAAATTTGGAGTAAAAGGGTGGTTAAAATAAAAATTAAATATAAATCTATGCATTATGTGAAAAAGAACTGAAAAGATAGTTTAATTAGATAGAAAGTTGTAGACTTGATAAACATTTTGAAAATCTTGTTACAATTCCTTTTATCCATGGAAAGAAATTCCCTAGCCTCTCAAACACATTCCAAGGCCTACCGATATAGATAATAACATGTTATATTAAAGATATCTAGCTTTCAAATATTTCCCTATCCTTTAGAATTTTTGTTCATTGAGGTAAACGACCAACCCATGCTCTAAAGGATTCATTCCCAAGGCTAGTAGGAATATGCTCCTATGCTCAAATATGTCAAGCCATTTCTTAGAGCTATCACACAAGATAAGGCATGTAGAAATTAATGTGTAGCTTCTAAACTGCTTATGAAATTTACTAATTCACAAGATTAGAGGCTACTCTACTGATCTTCAAAAACAAATTCACAATTGAGAACACAAATCATTAACATGCATCAAGATTCAACACACATACACAAATATCTATCTAGGGGAAGGAAACTGCTCAAAACCTCTTTCTATCTATGTTGCATTAATCAAAGAATATAGATGAATACAATATGATTTGCTCAAGCTAGAGCTCAACCTGCACTTGTATCTTCTATCCTATTCCTGATTGACTCAACCTAGCTAATAATTAGCCAAATTTTTTAGCCTCCAAGCTCTTATTTCCTTGTGTTGTTCCCTTGGGAAATTGCCCCTATTTTTTAGGAATTTCTCACCAAGGAATTTCACAATTACCATAGGTCAATGCTCTGGTTGCATGCACCACTTATACAACTTGGACTAATTTTCAACTGATAGTACATTTCCTTTGAAATCCAATCTCAGCTGGATAACTCGAATTCTCTGCATGCATCAGTTCTTTTGGGTTGATTGATAATTTAACTGGATGTCTACTGATTGTGGCTAAAGTTACACTACACAACTTGACCCTCCACTAGTTTCTCCAACAGTTGGAACTAGTTTAACTAGCAATAACTCAACTTAGCTAAATTACATTGCTACATATGCAATCAATCATGGAGAAATGAAATCAAGTGTCTCCAACTCGAATTGACTGATTTAACTGAGTGACAAAGGCCATGTCACCTCAGTTAAATACCTCCAAGTATTATGTTGAAATTCAAATTCAAATTTTAATCTAGTTTACCAAGGCAAAGTCAAAACTAGATTTTATTGCTGCATTTTCAATACTCCCTCTCAGCAAGAAAGGGATTAGCAGATACCCCAATACTACTTCTATGGAACTCAAATTTGCCTCTTGAAAAAGTTTTTTTTTTAATGTCTACATCATGTTCCTTTGATAGAATGTACTACAACAACATGATTTGCCTCTTCACACAATCTCATAAATAGTGGTATCGAATATCTATGTACTTGGATCGATTGTGAAAAACTGGATTTTCAGATAGTTTGATACAACTCTTATTGTCACAATAAATCACAGTAGGATCCATCATCTGACCAAATAACCCAACAAGAATCTTTCTCATCAAGATCGTCTCACATGTTGCTTGAATACCAACCATGTACTCTTCTTCTTCAGAGCTAAGTGCTGCAGATCTCTGCTTATTTCTATACCAAGAAACCACTGCTAACCTAATACTAAAAATTCCTCCTGATGTGCTCTTTTGGTTTGATGGAATTCGCGCCCAATCTGCATATGTGAAGCCTTGTAGCTTCACTCCATTTGTCTGTCTGTACCAAAGTCCAAATTGAGTGGTACCTTTGAGGTACCGTAGTACATGTTTAACAACCCTCCAAAATAATTTGTTTGGTCGAAACATGCCTTGGATCAATTGGTTGACTGCATAACACATGTTTGGTCATGTGTTCACCAAATACATGAGTGAACCCACTAACTTTCTGTACACGATAACATCCACTTCCTCACTTGAAGTGGCATCCTCCTTCCTCTAGTTGGTCACTAGAGGAACCTCCATGGGTTTGCATCAGTCCATGTGGAACTTTTGAAGTATCTTGTTGGCATGCTTTCCCTGAGATACAAACAATTCCCCTTCTCCTTTCCATACTTCCAAACCGAGGAAATATTGCATCAACCCCAAGTCCTTCATTTCGAACTCTCTTGCAAGGTCCTCCTTGCAAGACCTGATAAGTTGTTCATCACCGGTCAAAATGAAGTTACCAACATATAAGACTAAATCAACAATTTACCTTCTACCAAGATGTGATAAAGGTTTGCATCCACTTCAATTTTGGTGAAGCCCAACCCGGTGAGGTATCTATCGATCCCAGTATACCAAGCACGAGGTGCTTGCTTCAACCCATACAAATATCGCTTGAGTCTTCACACATGCGACTCTCTGTCGAAGGTATCAAAACCTTCAGACTATTCAATGTACACCTCCTCCTCTATAACTCCATTGAGAAATGTTGTCTTCACATCCATCTGGTGGATCTTCCACCCCATCTGTGCAGTTAGAGAAAGAATTGATCTAATGGAAGAGTACCTTGCTACAAGAGCAAAGGTATCTTCATAGTCAATCCTTTCTACTTGAGAGTACCCCTTGGCCACAAATTTGGCCTTATGCTTCTCAATGCCATCTGTCTACTCAATGCTTTACCTTGTAAATCCATCTCAAACCTACCACTGATTTGTCTTATGATCTTGGGCCCACTTCCCAAACATTGTTTCTGACAATGGAATCATATTCCTCTACCATAGAATTAACCCATATCGGCTACTCTAATGCTTCCTCAAATGAGGCTAGTTTTGTCTCTACTAGCTTAGTCATCAGAACCATGTAGCCAATGTATTGATCCGGTGACCTCCTTTGCCTATGTTATGATGTAGGTGCTCCCACATTCTCTCTAGCATCCTACAATAATATATCAACTTCCCTGGTTTGTTTCCTTCCTTCCATGGATGTCTCTGCTTGAGTGGCTATCTCCACTCTTTACTCCTCTACTTATGGCTGCTCCTCATCTTCTTGAGATTCTTCCTTTGGATTCAAAAGCTCTTGATTTGAATGCAACTGAAGCTCCCTCTGAAGAGAACACTTCATTTCCTTATCCTCATCGAACTTTACATCTCTACGAATAATTATCATCCTAAGATATGGCAAGTACACCCGATAGTTGTGAGGTGTATCAGTGTACCCCACAAATATGTCCAACTCTGTTGTCTGATCTAGCTTTTTCCTTGCTTCCTTGGAGACATGGAAATATACTGATGATCCAAAAATCCTAAAGTGTGACACATCTAGTTTCTTCCCTGAAAAACCTTCTTTTGGTGTACTCATCCCAAGAATCTGATGAGGACTCTTGTTATGCAAATAGACCACTATGTTGCATGCTTTGGCCCTCAAGTGTAGAGGTAGTCCCTGATCATGCAACATCGCCCTTGTTGTTGCCACAATACTTATGTTCGTCCTCTCAGCCACCCTATTCTGTTGTTAGTTATGGGGTGTTGCCAACTCTCGTCGAATGCCTTCCTTTGCACAAAAATTTTTAAACTCATTTGAAATGTACTCACCACCGTTATCGCTCTTGAGAGCCTTCAATTTCATACCAGATTATTTCTCCACAAGTGCTTTAAATTCAAGAAACTTGGAGAATTTATATACTTTCTTCTGCATGAAGAAAATCCAACACTTGAGAAATCATCTACAAATATAACATAATACTTGTGCTTGGCTGTGGAGCCTGTCAAGAAAGGTCCACATACATAAGAGTGGATCCTTTCAAGGATTGCATGCACCCTGTTATCCTAATCATTGAAGGCATATTTTGTGTATTTCCCCAAGGTACACCATTTGCATGTATTTTGCTGCTCTAATGCTCCTTTGGGGAGGCCTGTGGTGATCTCCTACATCACCTTTAAAGCTCCATGATGCAAATGGCCAAGTCTTCTATGCCATAATTCACCGACATCTCGACTCTACACCTTCTCCACCTTTGTGCTCAAAGCAACACAATATTCCACATCCAACCTGTAGAGGTTCTTCACTCGAACCCCGACCTGCTTCACTTGTCTCGTGGCGATGTGTCTCAGGAATGCCTTTCCTTTACTGAATGTTGTAACTTTTTTTTATCATGTACATTTTATTTTTTGTATAAAAAAAGAAAAATTATAAAAATATATATATATATATATAAAAGAAAAATAAAATAAATAGGGGATAAAAGAACATGACAAAGAAAAAAGGAATAAAAAGTTAAAAAATACATATATATAAAATATCCCTATAAGTGTGCAAGTCAAAATGTCACTTCAAAAAAATATTTAAATTAAAGTTTGGTTTTTATTTTTAAACTTTAGTTATGTATTTATCGCATGAAAAAATGTTTTTGTCATTCTGTGAATAAAAATTGTGTTTGAATATACAACTAAGACCACTCCCGCTGAGATCAACGGAAGGAAGATAATTACATACCCTCCTGCAATATTGACAATTACCAAAGGGATGGGGGAGGGGGCAAAAAGCGGTTGCACCAAAACCGCCTGATGCAATGTATTACCCCCACAGCTCTTTCGGGGGGTCCTCTCCCAAAACCTTTTACCGCCAACACCCCTCCCCCTCCCCCCTGAAAAAAACCACCTTTCCCTTCAATTTTCTGTTGGTGCTTCTACTTGTCTCCTCAAACCGTTACATTTCACCACTTGTCCATGATTCTTCCCACCACGTCATCCAACCGTTGGAAAATAAAAAAACTCCTGTCAACTGACCGTTTTCTAATTAATATTTCCCGCTCCCGCAAACAGTAATTTTTTTGTTGTTTTTCCTCACCATTATAGTTATAAATTTACCACAGGAATTTGTGATTGTTTCCTTCCCAGTCCATTCATTCTTGCAGGTCATTATCAATACGATCAAATAAACAAACGCTTATTGTCAACAATTTCTCAAGAATTCAATTCAATTTCCCTCTCAGTAACCTGTTTATGTTCTTCTTATCTTCAATTCAAAATGACAAAGAATAAGGGTAAGGGACAAATGAATGAATAAGGCCCCATGATTCCCCCTGACCTTGATAACACTCCCTTTATTGACACCCAATTCTAAGTTGTTGAGACCAATTGTTAATTCGACCTCTACGAACTTCACAATTGGGAAAAGCAAAAGTATCTTGATCAGAGAGATGAATTGAGTATCTGGGATTCTCTTCTCCCTCAATTCATCTTCCCTCAAACCCACTATTTCCATGAATTTGTTACCTGGTGCCATCTTAGATATCCCCCTAGCAAAAAAATATAGTGATTGCTCCAAATAATGAAATTATATTTTCAATTTCCCCTCACAGTATTTGTCAAGCCCTGCAGATAGATCCCCAAGCTTCCCTCTAACCATTTTCCCCCAAATCACTAATGGAATTGTATAATAAGCTTACATTTCCTTGAAGAACCCATATTTTTGAAACTTTTCTACCTGAAATCGTTGAATTCCCCAGAAAGAACCCTCCATATCCCGTTTCAATTTTCCCGGAAGTGTCAAAGAAAGTGATCTCCATGGTGGCTCAATTGCTGGGATACTACACAGATCAGTGGATTGATCAAGTAATCTTAGGATTATTATCAGTATTCACAGTTGGAAAAAAGTATTCCATATGTTTTATTTACATTCAGTTTTTGTCTGATGCTATGCATGAAAAATTCATAAAATGTAAAGTTGAAGCAATTTTTAAATATCAGTCAGTGTTAGTGTACTTAATGTTATATCATCAAGCTGACAAGTTCAAGTTTCAATTGCAAAAAATGGATGAGCAGGGTAACCCTTTATTAATTATCCACTAGTATTCACTAGTAAGAAGGAATTCAGAATAACATACTTACACAAATTTTGTAGATCAATTCCTTCATACTTCTTTATGTTTATTGTCTAGCGATATTTTACCATGGATATCTCCAGAAATAAGGAAATTCTTACACATCTCAAAACAATCTAAGGTGGGAGACTGGTATTTAGATCCAAATTTATAGAAGTGAGCTCCCTCCTTATAGATTACCATGTTTTGTGCTAGTTAGGATTTTTGCTTTAGAATATGCTAGGAAAATGCTCAATATGGATGAATTACATTTTGTGTCCAACAAGAAGAAAGCACAGTTCAAGCTAAAGGCACAAATAGGCCCTTACATCATAAACACCAAAGCAGCTGCAAAATATGTAGAATCAATCTTAAAGAAAATGAAGTTCAAGCCTAGTTTTACATGGTCTTATGACCCCTTGGGATTAATCTCTAAGTTGAGAGTTGGACAAAAAAGCACCCCATATTCCCATACACCAAGACTAGATATAGAAAAATATGTCAACCAAGAAGAATGGACAAAAGGAACATTGTAGGAAGTAGGAGAGAAATTGGTGATTCAATCTTCTCTACAGACTCTTATTCCTAAAGATAAAGAAATTAAAAGGCCGAGGGAGAGCATGTCTCCCACAAAATCAGAGAAACACGATATAAACTTTGTAGTTTTCAATAGAAGAAAGAAAAATACATAAACCTCCACTCAAATTGGTAGCAAAGAAAATCCTCAGGTAATCAACACTAATGAAGAATCTTCAGAAGAAAGGGATGACTAGGAACAAACTACCTTTGTTTTGACAAGAAATCCTACTACATATCCCCCTTTTGTAAGAGAGACCAGTGAATCTCCTATTTCATCTACTTATCAATATCAACCACAACCAAGAATTTTTTCAAGGTACAAAGAGATTAAGTTGAAGAATGAAGCTGTTAAAGCTTCAACATACTTAGAATTCTGGAAATAAACTACCGCCACTCAACATAGATTGTTATCAACTTTTGATTCAGAAAAAGGGCAGTTTCAAATGGCCTTTTTGGAGCCTAAAGTACAACCCCCAAAAGTGATGAATATTAGATGGCCTCCATATTCTCAGTTAATACTAAACAAATTCATGCAATCGACCAAATCGATTTTCATAAACATGCAAGTGAGCTCATTTATTCAACTCTAACTAGTTTTTCCATGGCTGCTTCAAAGTTGTAGGTGTCACTGAATGACATACATTCACAACTAAAGATTGAGAAGATGTCATCTATGGCCAAGGACACCAGAATCCAAACTTTAGAAGAATTGGTAATCAAACTAGGATATGATCCTAGTGATGTCAAGGCAGTAGAGGAGGTACTCAAAATTAAAAATCCAGATGTTTAGGCTCTTAGGAAACAAATTAAACTCTTACCTACAGAACACCCTCAAATTAAAGAAATTACTAGTTTGGATAAATAAAAAGAAAATATGTTTACATTCGTGGTGGAACAAAATGCTCAAATACAGAAAATGGAGCGAGAAATGAAAACATGACTAAAGAAAAAAGAGAAATGGGATATAGGTGGAGCATCAACAATAGGAACTTCAGCCCATCCTACAACACAAGTATCAGAGTCAGATTCTTCAGAAAAACTAACTCAAGCCTTGGGAAAATTGTCATTGACAAACAAGGAAGTTGAAAATTTGTCAGCAACCCTCACCAAAATGGAGGAAAACAAGATAAAATCATACAATGCATATTTAGAAGAGGTACAAAGAACTTAAAATTTACGCAACAGATTCAAAAGTATGAAGATAAGTCCACCATCATTCAAATGTTAGCAGAGAAAAAACTCAGCATTTGGCATAATATCAATGCCAATGTTATAGATTTATGGTCTTCTATTCAAATCATTTTTTAGCATAAGGAATTGGTGCAAAGAGTAAAAAAAACAGTAGAGCACACTAAAGCAAATATTGAGCATAGGCCACAAGAAGCACAAAGGATCATTAGAATGTTAAATTCTAAAACTAAAGAAGAACTTGAAGATCTCAACATCCAGGACAAAACTGCAACAGTAATCGAAGTCAAAAGAGTTTTAACTAAGAATAATTTAATGGTGCAATTGGAGAACAACAATAAAGAGTTGGAGTTACAATTTAAAAGGTTCAACAAAATGTGTTCTTTGTTATAGGAGAAAGGACTTCCTACTCTTAAAAACTCTAATGGAAAATTGATTCCATTAGAGAATTACCAGGAGCAAGTGTGCAACATAGCTGCAGATGCATCAAGGGTTTCCAAGGCAAAATGAGTTATCAATGGAGAAGCTTTTCTAGAAGGCTTACAGTTTGATTTAAATATTCAACACGAGATTCATCATTTATTTGTGAATAAGTCAACTTTTCAAACTTACATTGAGGTAGATGAAAGGTTTAGAAACATGGTAAATTGTTCTATCCCAAGTGAAGAAAGATGGTAAAAATTATTGGAGTTGATAGAATAAAAACAAACAAAAGGCCTATCATTTTGGCACAAAACATAAGCCAATAGCTGGAAAAGAGGCACAATCAACAATAGATTTCCCTGAAATTTTCAACAGACAACTGAATTTACCCAAGACTTCTATTTTGAGCTATGTTTCAGAAAATTGTGTAATTTTTTTAGAATATCATTTTTTAATGAATTCTCTTTTGGAATCCGAGATCAGTTTAGTAGAAAATCTATAAGTATGTTGTAATAAGACTCGATAAGGGTTGAACCCTTTTGATAAAATAGTAGGCAGAATTGTAATTCTCTGAGTTTTTATGAAATTAATAGAAGGATTGTAGATTCATCTTGAAACAACTTGTGTTCCTTTGAGTACTTCTGTTGTTATTCATGTTTTCATTTTTTTTTTTTCTTCATGTGTTTGAAATTAATGGGAAATGTGGATAATATAAGATTTAATATCAATCTATCTGAAAGCCCTCGTGAAATTATCATCTATTAAAAGGATTAGTTAATTGAAACTATCTGTTTTAATTCATTCCTCTACATATTTGAATTATCACTTCCCCTTAAGCTTCAAATATATTTTGTTTGGCTATAAAAGGATTTTACACACATCATCTATATATGATTAGTTAAATAATTTGTTTGAATATTTAATTAATGTTGGAGCTGGGATCCCTTGTAGAAATTATACAACATGCATGTATATCTTGGATTTACTCGATCTAAAAATGTACTAAAGTTAAATACTGAATCACTTCTACAAATCCTTTGCGGAATTAAAAACAAAATCGCCAATCACATGAAGTAAAGAAGAATCAAATCACACACAACACAGATAATTTCTCGGGGAAAGCTTACAGCTAAAAACCCCACTATATTCTATTGTGTATTAAAAATGGATCATGAAACAATTACATACAAAAATCTTCTCAGAGGAACCCTCCAGTACTCAACTAATTGTCTCACACTGTCATACAAAAACTGACCAATACTTAGCCAATTTACTGCCTCCAGACAGCCTGCCTTGCGTGCTCAATCCCTAATGAATGCAATCCATAAAAGATAGGAATTTTGGCCTTCCTTGACTATGCAAGTATCATGGGCACTCCAAAGGGTGTTTGGTTTCATGTGTGCAACCCAATAATCCTACAACTAATAGTCAACTTCCCTTTAACCTAGAACTCAACTGGGTCTCCACTAGATTTGTCATGCATGCAACTAATAATAGTAAATCCTCAGTTGCATGTGAGATCACTGATTGTGAATTAATTAATATTTAATTCATTTGATCTCTTACTAGTGTATCTTCAGTTACAACTATCATAACCAAGTTTAACTCACTTAACTGAGTTATACTAATTACAACCTGCATTAACTAATGCACCACTGTACTTCAAACTTTGTTACAACTAGAATTACTCCGCATGCCTCACCAACTACCTCTAACTCAAAATCCACTAACTAACTGATTTTATCACTCTCATTTAACTATTTAAAGTCATCATTGAGAATATATTACAGTTTATTGTCCATCTTAATTAATGGATAACTAAAATAGACATGCACCCAAAAATAGCATTGTGTGCCCCAACCTAGTATGGGTGCTTAATGCAACTAGGCGTGGGTGCTGAAATTTTCTTATTGAATCTCAACACTCCCTCTCAACAAGAAAGGGATTATCCTTCACCCCGATCCTGTCTCTATGGTATTCTAATTTTCTCCTGGTGAGCGCTTTCGTCAGGATATTTGCATCTTGATTTTCCGTGGGAATGTACTGAAGCAATATTATCCTTCTCTGCACACAATCTCTAATATGATGGTACCAGATATCTATATGCTTGGACCTATCATGAAACACATGATTAATCGAGAGTTTAATGCAACTCTGATTATCACAATGAATCACTGTCAGATCCATCTGAGAACCAAACAAACCAACCAAGATATTTCTCATCCATATAGCCTCACATGTAGCTTGACTTGCTTCCATGTATTCCACTTCCGCTGAACTGAGTGCCATAGATCGTTGTTTCCTGTTGTACCAAGAAACTGCTATCGATCCTATGCTAAAGATCCCTCCTAATTTTCTCTTTATGTCTAATGGATTGCGCGCCCAATCTGCATCCATGAAGCCTTGAAGCTTCACTCCCTCTTTTCGTCTGTGCAATGCTTCCTGAAAGGAAGATGGTTCAGTCACAATACAATTTCTCATAAGATCCATGTATCCAGTAAATCGGTCAGGATATTGTCCCTATCTCCACTGTGAAGTAGGGGCTCCTACATTCTCCGCAGCATCAAGTCTCAATCTATCAGATTCTGTGGTGCACCTTCTGTGGCCATTTCTGATGGATGGATATGCATGAATGTTTTCCTCCACTCCATGAACCTCCTCATGTGGCCGATCCACGTCTTGAGACTCATCCTTGGGAACCAACAATTCCTCCTCTGCATGCAAGTCCAATTCCCTCTCAAGGGACAACCGCATGGATTTCTCCTCATCAAATTTTATATCCCTTCACACAACAGTCATTTTGTTGTTTTGAAAATACACACGATAATTATGGGGTGTTTCAGTGTACCCCACAAAAATCCCAACCTTAGGTGTTGGTTCCAGTTTCTTCCTAGAGTCCTTGGTCACATGCACATAAAAATATGAGCCAAAAATCTTAAATTGTGAAACATCAGGTTTCTTATTATTGAAATCCTCTTCATATGTACTCATGCCAAGTATTCTACGAGGACAACGGTTTTACACATGTACTGCTTGTGCTGCATGTTTCTGCCCATAGATGCATCAGTAGGCCTTGATCATGCAACATCACTCGTGCTGCATGTAGAAATTTGCTGAATAATGATCAATTATCCACCGAGACTATCCTGATCACATACAATTCGAATTTATATGCAACACATAATCTCTTCCACTCAGATCATCACACATGCGGAAATAAAACAAGCGATAGCACATCAAATCATCATACACATTAACACAGTATGTATGGGGAAAGCTTATAGCTGAAAACCCCGCAGCTATTGTGTATATCATAATGGAGAAAACATGTAACAAAATCAGTACAATACTCCTCACAAGTACTCAGTACTATCTCATGAAGTTACACACAAACTAGCTTGGTTTTGAACAGGTTACTGGTTCAAAACTCACCACTAATTTCCTTGCCTCTATTGCGCAATCATGGCTTGTCTAAATAGAGATCCAAGGTTCGAATCTCCTTGGCTTGACAGCGCAATCATCATGGGCAATTCCTCCAAGTGTGGTGCAAATCTCATGCACAACTGATGTCGCCACTGATAGCTAACTCCACCCTTTCATCTACCTCTTTCACCGGTCTCCACTGAACTGTCCATGCACTGTAGTGAACTGATGTGTTCTTGAGTTGAATAACGAGTTACTAATTAATGAATTAAATAATATTTAATTCACTCCACTCATTACTAGTTGATTAGCTAGTTAAACTAATCTCAACTAGTTCAACTAAGTTAAACCGAACACAACTCCATTAACTTCCTCAATCAACTCCACCAAACTCTCTCACATGAGTTCTAACTGAAGTATCCATGAAATAGCTCCACTTAACCCTTAGGAATAGCGTAATTCCTTCTATCATCTCCTGTGTCACATCTATGCACTTAACTGAAGTGCTCCAAGAGAATAAGATAATGTTTATAGTCCAAATATTATTAAGAGCTAATAATATTCGACATATCTATTTTTAGACTGGAAATCTAAAAATAGATTCCGCCCAATATGTCTAAAAATAGAAATCCCTCTATTTTTCCAACTTGAGCAACCATCGACAAATAACATCCTGCAACTCATAGAATATGATCGACATGTCTAAAAATAGACTTTGCGACAAAAATCACCTATGTGGCCCCCACCTAGTTTTGGTGATCACTTTCCAACTAGGATCAGGAATGATGTTTCAGGATGCCTCCTTCACTGTTTCTTGTTGCAATCTTCAACACTGCACCCACGATCGTTCTGTTATTTCTCTCCGCGACCCCATTATGTTGTGGGTTATGAAGCGCTATGAGTTCTCTTTGAATTCCTTCTTTGCTGCAGAAGTTATTCAATTCGTTAGAGATGTATTATCCACCATTATCGCTCCTAATATCCTCCACTTTCTTCATCGACTCTTTCTCCACAAGTGCCTTAAACTCCAAGAACTTAGAGAATGTATGATCCTTCTTCTGCATGAAGAAGATCCAACACTTACGAGAAAATTCATCAACAAATATTACATAGTACTTATGTTTTGCTGTCAAAGCAACAGAGAATGGTCCACACACATTTGTGTGAACTCTCTCAAGGATCCTTGAAGCTTGGTTCTCCTTCTCGTGAAAGGTGGCGTTTACATATTTTCCCATAGTATATCCATTACATGTGTTTGATTGCACAAGTGTACCCCTGGGAAGACCAATAAAAATATGATGCATGACTTTCAAGGCTCCATGGTGAAGATGGCCCAATCTCCTATGCCATAATTCGCCCTTAGCTCGACTCACCACTTGATCTGCCTTTCCCATAATTTCTACGCAACCATCTACCTCCAGCCTGTAGAGATTCTTAACTCGAATCCCTATCCTCTTAGATTGTCCTGTTGTTTTATGTCACAGGAAAGATTTTCCTTCACTAAAAACAACATCATAGCCTCTATCCTCCAACATTGCGACTAAGACTAAAATTTTCTTCAGATGTGGTACATGAATTACTTCTTTTAATTAAAAGGGTTTATTTGACTGCCTCTGGAAGGCAATGGTACCAATCCTAGTAGCACTGTACTGCCCATCATCGCCCATTTCAATATGCATCTGGAGATCCTTCTCCTCCAAGTCACTGAAAAGTTCCTTGTCTCCCGTCATGTGAAAGGAAGTCCCACTATCCAAATACCACACAGATCCCAATGCACTGGACACCATGCATGTGATCAATGAGAAGTCAAGCTCAAAATTCGAGGAAAGAGCCTCACCAACTACAGATCCTCCAACATTCTTGTTCTTCTTCTTTTGTGGACTATTAGTAGCAAAATTCTCATGCTTGTGACAGTGAAAAAACTTCACCTTGGACATGTCCTTCTTCTTGCCAATCTTGGAATCGGATTTAGAATGGAATTTCTTCCCCTTCCCCTTCCTCGCCTTGGAATTCAAAGAAAAATCCTCTTCATCCTCATTCTTAGATGACTATCCATCTCTGGTGTTTAGTCTGAACTCCTCCTACACCAAATCCGACCACAATCGTTCCCAATCTCACAATTTTTCCTTTCCTTTGACAGAGCCTTGATAATTGTGCCAACCCTTGGGAAGTCCTAGTAGATCCAAGCTCACCAAATCATCATCGGCGATTGTTATTCCAATGCTTCCCAATTCATCCCGAAATTGGATAAAAATTGTTAGATATTTTGGAATGGTGTTTCCCTTCTCCATCTTGATCAACCTGAGTTTATCTTTCAGCACCAATTTCCTATGGTCGCTGCTGCTTTGGAACAGATCTGTCAAAACCTTCCACATTGCACATGGTGTTGCTTTCACATGGAATATTGAGACAATGTGGTCTTGTACTCCCTCCAACAGGATCCTCCTTGCCTTTAACACTTTATTTTTCCATGCATCAAGATTTGCAGTATCTTCCACAACGGGTTTAGGAACATCATTGTCAATGAATTCCTTCAGGACATTGTATTCGAGTACTGCCTCCATCCTGTCCTTCCAAGAAATATAGTTTGAGTTTCCCTCGAGTGCATACTCAAACCTTAAGCCATTGAAATCCATTTTGATCTTGAATCAGCTGTAGCACCAAGAAAGTCTTTCTACAAATTCGAATTCTATCCAATCACAAACTCAGCTCCTGCTTCACTTCTTCAATTTCTTGTGCTCTGATACCATGTAGAAATTATGAAACATGCATGTATATCTTTAATTCACTCGATATAACAATGTACTAAAGTTAAATAATGAATCGCTTCTAAAAATATTTTGCAGAATTAAAAACACAATCGCCAATCATGTGAAGTAAAGAAGAATCAAATCACACACAACACAGATAATTTCCCGGGGAAAGATTACAACTAAAAACCCCACTAGCTACTATTGTATATTCAACATGTATTGTGAAATAATTACATACAACACTTTCTCACAAGAGCCCTCCAGTACTCAGCTAATTGTCTCACACTACCATACAAAACTGACCAATACTTAGCCAATTTACTGCCTTGAGACAACCTGCCTTGCTTGTGCAATCCCCGGTGAATGCAATCCCTAAAAGATAGGAATATTGGCCTTACTTGACTGTACAAGTATCATGGGCACTCCAATGGGTGTTTGGTTGCATGTGTGCAACCCAATAATCCTACAACTGATAGTCAACTTTCCTTTCACCTAGAACTCAATTGGGTCTCCACTCGATCTGACATGCTTGCAACTAATAATAGTAAATACTAAGCTTCATGTGAGATCACTAATTGTGAATTAATTAATATTTAATTCAATTGATCTCTCACTAGTGTATCTTTAGTTACAACTAGCACAACTGAGTTTAACTCACTTAACTGAGTTAAACTGATTACAACCTGCATTAACTAATGCACCACTTCACTTCGAACTTTGTTACAAATAGAATTACTCTGCATGCCTCACCAAATACCTCTAACTCGAAATCCACTATCTAACTGAGTTTATCACTCTCAGTTAACTATTTCAAGTCATCATTGAGAATAGATTACAGTTTATTTTCCATATTAATTAAGGGATAACTAAAATAGACATTCACCCAAAAATAACAACGTGGGCACCACCCTAGTTTGGGTGCTTAATGCAACTAGGCGTGGGTGCTGAAATTTTCTTGTTGAATCTCAACATCCCTCACGAGGTAAAGACTCTGCAGATCGAGGTGCAGAGTGCGCAACATGAAGTATATTTTTGGTCTTAGGGAATTTGGGGTGGGTAAAAGCCCCTTAATTATGTAACGGGATGGGGCTTTTTGTGAACGTTGGACTCCACCTATGGTTTGGGACCATGGTATTGTAAAAGCAAAATCTATCTAAGGAGTCTAGACAGAAGTCATATACAGATTATGATTGATGTTATGCAATGCATTTGGATGTAAGAATAAGTTAGATTATGTGGTTTGGGTTATAGGAAAAGGGTCCCGCAGTTGTGTGCGCGGAGACCTTAAGAAAGACTGCAACTGTGTGCGCAGGTGGAAAGTGGATGTATGAGATAGATATGGATGTTAATGAATGAAATTTTGAGGAAATATAAGTTATAATGATGTGTTTCTTTTTTTTATTGTTATGAATGTCCATGTTGAATAAGGGTTCTGTTCTGTAACTAAATAACACAATCTATTTTATGGTTATTTACTCTGTTTAATACAAGAATAAGTAAGATCGTGTAGTCTATGAGCAAGTTCAACAGTTGTGTTGAACAACGCTAGTAAATTATGATAAGAAGGAAAATCCATAAGGCCACTGTCATTTATCCCTTTGGATGTAGAAACTTCGTTCTAGCATCCCCTTATATTGCCTCGGGTGAGACTTTGGTCTGTGCAAGAAGATCGTTGCCGAAAGGGCCGATAATAGTGGGTTTTTTTGGATTGTGTAGACTATCTGAACCTAGGACAGGGCCCCATAAAGCCAACAAATGGTTCTATTTTTGGGACCGAGATATGACTAATGGATAGATGAATGTGGCATCTGTCTAAGAAAGAGATTGAAGATTGGATAGATCTGAAAGAATGTGAGTTTGCTGCCCAAGAAAACAAAAGTTCACGTATCTCTACAGAACACTGGTTACAGAAGTATATCTATACAGATCTATATGGGCTCTTCTTTGCATTTTTTTCTAGTGAGCTGCATGAGTGGATCTCAAGGATAGCTATGCAAATGAGGTATTTTAATAATATACCTATTGTGTGGACCCCATATCTAATTGAGAAACTGAAAAATGCAGACAATGAGATCGCGAAAGCTATTGATTAAGGGATTGATAGAATCCTTAGGGGATTCATTACTGAGTTTGCGATTGAGACAATTGTGTCCTATAGTGAAGCACAACGCAACTTTTTCAAAGCCCTCTGAGGTAAGTACCTAAATTCATTGAAGTTCTAGATTAAAATGCTATTGTGTGAAAAGGGTATATTGCAATTGCACTCAGATTGATGTTTGAAGAAAGAGAACATGGTGCTAGGTGAAGTGGTAAGAGATTCAGAACATGTTGGGGTACATATATTGAAACTGAATATAGACCAAAGTTTGAATCTGAGAAAGGAGAAAGCAACCCTGCTACTCCACAAAGTCTGTCATTGAGATCTGAAAGTCAGAAAAGTGCTAAGGAAATTCACCAACTTTCCACCCCCATCATCACTCCATCCCATTATGTTCCTCCACCTCCACCTCCCCCCATGGCCCAACCACCAAAGATGCATGTGCTCAAGGGAACAGATGACCCTGAACAGTTTTGGTTTGTAGTAGAAGCGATATGGAGTTCGCAGAATGTTACAGACGAAGATATGAAGAAAGCTTAGTTGGTTACTGTGCTGCAAGATCGAGCATTGTCTTGGTACATGAAGTTTGTTACAATGAATGAAAATGCTTCATTGGCTGAAACAAAGACTGCATTGAACATTGAATTCAATAAACCGAAGTCGTAATCCCAGTGTATCGCTAAGATCAAAGAGATTAAGTAGATGACTTCTAAGATTGTGTGGGAGGTAGATAAGAGATTTAAGACATTGTTGAGTAAAATTAGCTTTAATATATCAGACAAACAACATAAAGAGTGGTTTACTAGTGCGATGTCACCACATCTTAGATTTCCATTTTCACAATAGAAGATCGCAACTCAGGCTGAAACACTGGAGATCATGATGAAGTTGGAGGCTTCGCTAGTAGCTAATGCAAGCATAAGGGTGAAAAAAATTCAGACTTAGTTGGAAATTTTTCACATGGAGCTCCAGGATCTAAAGAAGGGAAAGGAGGTTCACCTAGAAATCTAGTGTATCAAGTGCAACGCTGAGGGTCACTACAAGGACCAGTGTCCTGATTTTAGAGACTATGTGGGTGCTATGATGTCGAATCCATTAAAACCTTGATCGAGCAAAGGAACAAGTGCAGGGCCTAATGTATGGTGTAGTATATGCGAAGTTACAGGCCAACATTCCACCAATTTTTGTCACTTATTACAAAAATTCGTCAGATCGCCAAAGAAACTGTTCTACAACTTGTGTAGTTCATTTGGGCATGATGAAAAACATTGTAGGAGCTACAATATAATGCTGCAGAAAATTTTGGGCGCATATCGAATGCAAGTAGAAGGTCATGAAGCTATGGGTTCACCAATTGTGCGAGGAGGTTTTGAAGGCTGAGTGCGCGACCGAGGAGGAAACGTTGGTCAAGGCAAGGACAAATCGTTTGTTACAACTGTGGACAACCTAGACACTTTGCTCGAGATTTCCAGAATGCTACTGCTTTGTCATGTAAGTATTCTCAGGAATTTGGTCATGAAATATAAGATTGACTCGTTTTGTTAGCTAAAATGTAGGAAACGTGCAACCACATCTAGTGCAGAACATACAGATGATGAAGGTTGAACCGCAACAAGGAGATCCAAGTGTTAACATAGTCACACGTAGTGGTATGAATACTGGAGGAAACCATGCAGACAGGCAGAGGTATGTACCAGAGACATGGGTAAGGAAGGTTAAAGATAATATTGTTGGGTTTGATGTACAACACAAAAAAGAGACATTCATGGCAACGAATAAATCATTTATGACTCCTAAGGCTGCGACATTGACTATGCAGAGACATCTGTTCCCGGTAGAAAATAATCCTGAAGAGAATGTTGAAGTAAAGGGAGTCAATCCGTCAATCATAACATCTTTCTTACAAATGTGCATGAAGTTGTTAAGGGACCAAAGGGTTGTAGAAGGATTACAGGAGCTGAGTGATAACTGCATTGGTAAAGAGGTGCAGATGGAACAACGCACAGTAAACCAAGTATATAAGAATAAGAAGAGAATTGGCTGGGAAATGTGATTAACTGTGCAGATCGGAGACTATGAGATGGATCCAGTCATTCTAGATATGGGATCAGATGCTAATGTTCTGCCAAAACAGACATGGGAGTGGATGGGAAAGCTGAATTTGCAATGGTTGCCTATTTAGTTGAGGATAGAAAATCAACAGAAGAGCATCCCTATGGGGCGTTTGCAGGGAGTCAACATAGATATTGATGGTGAAAGTGTGTTGGTTGAATTTGAGGTCACTGAGATCACTGATGATAGTAATCCGTACCCCGCGCTGTTAGGATTTGACTCAACTTATGACATGGATTCTATAATAAACCTGAAGAATAGGAAGATGGTATTTGAAAAGGATGGCACCCGATTTTTTGTGTCATTGGATCCCTGTGAAGGTGCGCGCTATAAAGAACATGTCCAACATGAGTATAGTGATGCTATGATTGATCAGATTTATCAGCTTACTGCGTAGGAAGAAGACTGGATTAATCCCACCACAGATGGAAGAATATGTTGGGAGCGCGATAGTTCATGTGTGTCTAATTTTGATGAAGTGTTGGAGCACTGGCAGAATACATTTCATGAAGTAACCACAAAGGTTATAAAATCTTAGCATTGTGTCAAGTCAGAAGTCAACAACTTTCCCTTTTATGATGGAGTGAGGAATGTTGTCTTGTTCTTGGAGGAATTTGAGTGGAAAGTGTCGGAGGAACAAATGTACGAGGCTCTGGACTTCGCATTAAGGTCCACTCCAGCCCAATGGTGGGGCGGGCACAAAGAAAGTTTAGGAGGATGGAAAATTTTTTGCAAACTAATAAGGTTGAGGTTTTGTTAGGTCGACAAAAGAATTGCGGTGAAGTATGATAGCTAGAAGGATCCGCATGAGCATTTAGCTCGCTGGACCACGGCTTGGGGAGCATAACCTTAGCCAGAATGGGTGAACATGTTCTTTCATTCTTTGGAGATAATACCTCAGCAATGATATCCTGAAATAGAGTTGCACCATGGAACCGTGGATTAGGATGAGTTGATAGATGGGTTCCTATTAACATATAGCTTCGCTGATGGGTGGTAATGCATTAATGAGGTGCTTCAAGAAAGGAAAGCTAGAGTATTTCACATTACCAAGAAGCCAAGGATGTTGTTTCAGACAGATCGAACATACTCGACCAACAAGCTTGTGTTGGGGGAGGAGATTTGCAGATGCTCTGATGCTCCGATGTAGACGAAATATGGTGAAGGATGGAGTTAGTGCAATTGGAGTATTGTGCGAAAGATGGATTGTGAGCGCAGTTGGAGGTTACTGCATCTAGGGAGGCAGGATTGCGCCGAAAAGGCGAGTCTCACAGAGTTCAAAGCGGACTTCCACCATACCTACATATAGGCGAAGAAGGACCACATGGGGATTTGGTACAATTTCCCGTACATGGTCAAAAAGGAAGATGTACAGGCCATCATCAATCGATGGCCAAGTGATTGGTTAACTCCTCTGCATGGGAGTACAGAGACAATAGGAATGAGTGGGGAAAATCCCACTACGCCAACAGGGAAAAAGGACACTGAAGAAGCAGAGACTTTGGAGACTAGGGGGGATGATACTCTTGGCGGTGAACTTGGCATAGATCCCTCTGACCCCTCCTCCTCGTTTATCACTAAGAGAAGGCAACCACATAACTGTGGCGCACGAAATAAGGTCAAGTTCGATAGATCCTCTGGTCCAATGGACATGGTCCTCACTGAGCGGGACATTGACGAGATTGGGGATGTTGTGCGACAGGTCTATGAGGAATTTTGGGGCAACATCGAAGAGCAGTACAAGGAAGTACTTGAAGATGTCCACAAAAAGTTGCAATATTTGCAAGTGCAAGCAAGCGCGGTCTCACCAAGTGGATAAGCTAGACCAAGTACAATTGCGCAGGAGTTGGCGCTGTCTGTAGACACCCGCATAGTGTCTATTCATACAGGTACACTAAATTTTGACACAATTGAGCAGATGAAGTAGGCGACCCGATGGCAAAACAAAACATTGAATCTTGCGGTGATGCCTTTATAGGCCTTACATGAGTTTCATCAGAACATCGTCGAGGAGCTAAAGATCAGAGAAAAACGTTCCATTCTAGTTTGTCAAGATGTACAACAAGAGCGACAAAGCATGGATGCGAAGAAACATGTTGCTATCCAAGAGCATGAGGCTTAGGCAGCACAATGGTAGAAGTTGGAAGAAGCTATTTCTAAGGCATGTAGCGAGCTACCTGAGCTCGAAATTCAGGCTGCAACTGCGCCTAAGGAGAAAGTAGCCAAGATGGCCACCGCTGTAAAAGACTCAAAAGGCCAAAGTTGACAAAGTACAGATCGATATGGAAATGAAAATTGTAGAGCTACAGATGCAGTTATAGTTTGCTACTCCGCGAGAAGTCCGTGAGCAACGCACAATGGAGCTGAAGGCCACCACAACACAGGCCGAGTCTCACATACAAGAGTGTGCAAGCATATTTGGCAAAGATCTGGATGTCTAGTCCTCACTACAAGAGGACTTGCAAGTGCAGAAGATTGAGATCGAGGTGTGCGAGAAACAGGAGCAACTGGATAAAATCAAGGTCACTGCAAAGACCTTGGTTCCAATTTAGAGGATTACCTGTCTCTAAGAGGGCCACTTTTTACATGAACATATTGAGGAATTGCACCAGAAAGAGCATCTAGTCATTACCAGGATGAAGCCATGGGAAGTTGATTCCAGTTACCTTTCCTAAACTGTGGAAAATAAGATTAAAGAGTTGCGTAGAACTGAGAGGGAATTAGAACAGAAGGCAACCAAGTCCATCACGGAACCACTGCTCGGAGAGGTCTGGGATTTTACAAAGCACTGCGTTGATACAATTCCTCCACTGAAGGATGCCTTGAGCGACATCAGATCAAAGATCGATGGCACACCACTGCTGTGACTCAGGATAAGTCACAATTTTGTGTTGGGGGCATGTTGGAGCTGGGATCCCCCGCAAGGTAAAGAATCCGCAAATTGAGCTGCGAAGCACACAAAACGAAGTATGTTTTTGGTCTTAGGGGATTTTTTGAGGCTTTAGGGTGGGTCAAAGCCCTTAATTATGTAACAGGATGAGAATTTTTTTGAACGTTGGACTCTGCCCGTGGTTTGGCACCACGGTATTGTAAAAGAAAAATCTATATGAGTCTAGATAGAAGTCATAGGCAGGTTATGATTGATGATATGCACTGCATTTGGATGTAAGACTGAGTTAGTGTATGTGGTTTGGGTTAGAGGAAAAGGCCCCTGCAGCTGTGTGCGTGGAGACCTTAGGAAAGATTGTAGCTATGTGTGCATGTCCTTGCAGTTGTGTGGGCAGGGTGGAAAGTGGATGTATGAGATAGATCTGGATGTTAATGAATGAAATGTTGAGGAAATCTGAGTTATAATGGTGTGTTGCTTTTGTTTACTGTTATGAATGTCCATGTTAAATAAGGTTTTTGTTTTGTAACTAAATATTGCAGTCCATTTTATGGTTATTTACTATGTTTAATACATGAATAAGTAAGATCACATAGGCCGTGATCAAGTTCAACAATTGTGTTGAACAATGCTGGTAATATTGATAGATCTGACCTGCAGAGTTTTGTTAAGAAGGAAAAGCCCTAAAGCCACTATCCTCTATCCCTCTCGATGTAGAAACCTGGTTCTATCATCCCCCTATATTGCCTCAGGTGAGACTTCGGTCTGCGCAAGCAGATTGTTGTCGAAAGGGTCGGTAATAGTGGTTTATGTTGGACTCCACAGACTATTTGAACCTAGGTCAGGGGCCCATAAAGCCAACAGTTAATCATATATTTTCTTAATCTCAAATTTACATATAATTTCTAAAGCTAAAATTATGTTAAAGGTAAGAGTCGTCCCTTTTAATATATCATAAATGATTAAGAGTATGCACCTATTTAATAGTTTAAAGCATTGATCATCTAAAAATCTAAATTAAACAAAACATTTTAGATGCTCTAACACAATTCTTGAACCTAGAATTGTCTACAGAGGTACAACACTGAATATCACATTGTAGCCACAGTCTTCCAATACCACGACAAAAACCAAATTCTTCTTTAGACCCGGTACAAACATCACATCCTTGAGCCTGAGAGGGGAGCCCGATTCCCTCTTAAAGGTGACAGTGTCGATCCCGATTGTGTTGTACCTTCCATCATCTCCCATATTGATGTGCATCTGGAGGTCTTTCTCTTCCAAGTCACTGAAGAAGTCTTTGTTCCCCGTCATATGGAACGAGGTGTTGTTGTCAAGATACCACACGCTTCCCATCACTGTGGTTTCCATGCATGTAGTGAGAGTAAAATCAAGCTCGATTTTTTTGTGAAGCCAAGGCTTCATCGACCGCTCCTCTTGAGGTCTTCTTGCTTGCTTTTTTATGTGGAATTTTTGTGGCATAATGCCCGAATTCATGACAATGAAAGCACTTGATTCTAGAAAAGTGTTTCTTCTTTCCCCCTTGACTGGATTCTGATTTGGATTGGGATTTCTTCTCTTTTCCCTTCTTTTCCTTTCTAGCCAAGGCACAATTTTCTTTATCCTCACCCTTGGATGAAGTCTTGTCTCTGGTATTCTACCTTATTTCCTCTTGTACCAAATCAAACCAGATTTGCTCTCAATTTGGTAGTTTCTCCCTCCCATTTACCGAATCTTGGTAGTTGTGCCAGCTCTTGGGAAGGCTTAGAAGTGCTAGGCTCACCAAATCATCATCTAGTACTGTGACACCAACTCCTGCAAGTTCATCATGAAACAATGTGAACCTGCTCAAATGCTTCCGAATTGAGTCATTCTTCTGCATCTTGATACTTCAAAGCTTGTCCTTGAGCGCCAACTTCCAATGGTCGCTAGTATTCTAGAAAATATCTGTCAATGCTTTCCACATTTCATACAAAGTCTCTTTCCCGTGGATATTTGAGATAATATGCTCTCGTACTCCCTCCAGTATGATTCTCCTCACCCTGACTACACACATCTTCCATTCTACTAGATTTTGAGTATCAACTATTGTCGGTTTCAAAATATCATTCTCAAAAAATTCCTTCAACCCATTATCTTCTGGAATTGCCACCATGCGGTCCTTCCAAGTAACATAATTTGAGCTTCCCTCAAGGGCATACTCAAGTCTTAGTCCATAGAAATTCATCCTTCTAGCTTTGAAGAATTGATCCTGCAAATATGATCCTCCTACAAAGACAAATTCAAAACCTATTCTCTATTATGAATCTAGCTTTGATACCATGTAGAAATTAATGTGTAGATTCTAAATTGCTCATGAAATTTACTAAATCACAAGACTAGAAGCTACTCTATTGATTTGGGGAAAAAGATTCACGATCGAGAACACAAATCATTAACATGCATCAATATTAACACACATACACAAAGATTTATCTAGGGAAAGAAACTGCTCAAAAACCCTTACTATCTATATTTCATTAATCAAAGAATCGAGATGAATACAATATGTTTTGCTCAAGATGAAGCTCAACCTGCACTTGTATCTTCTATCTTCTCCTAACTGACTGAACCTGACCAATACTTAGCCAAATTTTCGAGCCTCCAAGCTCTTATTTCCTTGCGTTGTTCCCTTGGTAAATTTCCCGTATTTTTTAGGAATTTCTCACCAAGGAATTGCACAATTACCATAGGTCAACAACTTGGACTAGTTTACAACTGATAGTACATTGCATTTGAACTCCAATCTCAACTGGGTAACTTGAATTCTATACATGCATCAACTATTTTGGGTTGATTGATCAGTTAAATGGATGACCACTTAGTATGACTGAAGTTACACTACACAACTTGACCCTCCACTAGTTTCTCCAATAGTTGGAACTAGTTTAAATGACAATAGCTCAATTTAACTGAATTAGATTGCTACAAATTAGCAATCAATCATGTAGAACTGAAATCAAGTTTCTCCAACTCGAATTTACTGAGTTAACCAAGTGACAAAGTCCATGTAACCTCAGTTAACTACCTCCAAGTATTCTGCTGAAATTGGAATTCGAATTTTAATCTAGTTTGACCAAGGCAAAGTCAAAACTAGATTTTCTAGTTGCATTTTCAACAAGGCATAGTAATATAACTATGCAACCTAGCATGAATTGGCTAGGAGGGTGGTTTCTTGGTTCAAGAATCTTTCTAATTAATTCAAATCATTTCAAAACTAATTAAACATAATACAATAAACAATAGAATCATTAAATGTGTGTGCCTACACACCTCAATGAAGACTAACTCCTATTCCAAACTAATGCTCCAATGTAGAAATATCAATAAAGGGGAAATTACATATAAGGTTCAAATTTATACACAATAAATGTAACATTTAAAAGTAGGTGATCACCTCTTGATGTGAGGTTCTCCTACAACAACAATTTTGTATCTCTTGGTACAACAATACCTCCGATTTTGGATTCCAAAAGGCTCAATTATTCATAGAGCTCGAACAATGGGCATTACTAACCCTTTGAATTTAGACATACCCACAAACTCCTCTACCCATTTAGAGAATGTTGGAGAAGTTTCCAGATTGGTCGTGTGAAATTATTTATCCAAATGAAAAAATATTTTCCAAGGCAATGATTAGCAAGAATCTATCCCCATACTCAAAATAGGTTTCCTTTTTTTAAATCCTCAAAAATTCATATCTCATTCCAAAGAAATGATCTCATCCTCTTCTCAAAGGTTATTTACCACAACTAAATCTTCTTGAGGTGAAAAAAATAATTACTAACTTAGCAAAAACTATGCCTTTAAAACCAAAAATCTAATTCCTAAGAACCATATTTTTACATCAAAACACCAAAATCAACATCCAAATCAAAATTTTTGAAAATTAAAATTACAATAATTCCCCATAAATTTAAATCCAAAAAAGATTACAAACAAAACTCTTAAAATATATCCCCAAATCAAATATGTTCCTCACAACATCTATCTATCCCCAATTCAAATATGTTCCTCACAACATCACCTCTTCTTTCATACTTAAGCTTCGAATGAAGTATCGGATTCGAATGAATTCGACCCCATTGATGTGCTTGTCTTCGAATCTGCAAAATCTTTTTCAAGAGAGTAATTTTCATGGTAAGATTCAAAAGTTGACATGGCTCAATCTAAAGGATTATATTGACTAATAGAGGCTCAATTAAGCCTCAACCTTAAAAATATTGGCCTGGTGGGCAATGATCTAGCTCCAAAGACCTTTCAACACAAACCCTTGATACGGATATCGAACAAATATTTACACAGATAAAATATAATCTTAACCATGAAATGTTTGTGTCGCAAGTTGCAATATACACCTAATAAATAAAAAATAAAAAAAAATAATATTTAGAAAATGTATCCTTATTCTCATTGCAGATTTAGCCTTAAAAATCAAAATTACTCGGCCTACACGGTCCAGATATAGATGCATGGGAAAGATTCAAAGTCTTAATTCAAGGAACAAGATTCTCTTACAAAAGAGAGGGGGACAGAATCATACGGGGCAACATTCAATAAGATGGATGCATTCAAGTGAAAGATTTATATTTACATATCATTAAAGAGTAGAATGTGGATTGTACCCCGTCTTTGTTCCATCAGGCATGGCGATGGAATATACCTACAAAGATTTTGCTATTTGGCTAGTTATTATGGAAGGGGAAAATTATTATTTGGGACTCCCTTAACAAACATGGTTTTCAGGGGCCGGGGAGATGCCCATTATGTCACATACATGAGGAAACAGTTTTGCACCTATTTTTCTCCTACAGGTTGTCTCTTCGCTTTTGGAGATTGTTTATTGCTCTCCTAGAGGATCCAAATTGGAGGCCTACTGATTGTGTTGAAACTATCAAGGTGTGGGCGGCCACAAAAGGTATATATAAACCCTTGTCTTTTTATGTTTTCTTGGAGATATGGTGCGCTTAGAATTGATCAATTTTTCAAGATTTCCCTGCCGACATCTCGAGGATTTATGGCAATATAATGAGATGGATGGGGGACCATGCTATGCCATATCTGACTATTTTTTATTTATCTGTTTGTGGTCGTCCTCATCATATTACTCTTCCTGCGATCTACTTTTATGGGGCACATAAGGATGGTTTATGTGGCTGTGGGGCATGGATTAAACTTGCATCTGGAGATCGTTTTCATATATTGGAATGGTGGGTCAGGATTCAACAATATGGCAGAGCTCATGGCCTTGTGGAGTGGGATTATAGTGGCTTTTCATTTTAAATTAGCCTCTATTCACATATACAGTGACTCAAAATTCATTATAGATGTAATCACTGGTAAATGCGGGATGCATGGACAACACTTAAGTGGATGGACTGAGTGCGTTATATATATCCTTTCTAAATTTCAGTCCTACACAATACAACATATCTTTCGAGAGAGCAACACGAGGGCTGAATACCTCTCAAAAAAAGGCTTGGAGGCACCCTTCGGGTCCATTATGATTTCACACTTCAGAGAATCAAGCCAGGAGGCCTCTTATCAAATCCCTCTGCCTTAATAAATTTGTCATATCTGCAAGCGAGCCTGTTTAATTTTCAAAGGAGATGGATCCTAATATCATCATATGCAAGCGAGCCTGCATTTGTTTTATCAATATGTAGACATATCTCATCATTTTACAAGCGAGTCTGTATATCTTAATCAAGCGAGCCATATCCTTTTTGTCCTTTCTATCATCATGATTCCGTTTTTGCGCCTTCCTGGACTGCATCATGATCGATCACTGGAATTCCCATCTAGATGTTTTGTCTTATTCTCTTTTTTGTGTAACTGGAGACACATTATACTTTGTGAATGTTTGAGTTTTCATTATTACATAGATCTTATGGGTCTGTCATCTGGTTTATTCTCTGCTTCATATAGACTGAGATATGTCTCACTCACTAAGTATGGTGTTGGGCACATTTATAGGATTGAGTTAACACTATGCTATAGAACATATGTATGTTGTTTCTTCTGATTTCGGTGGGAGCACAACTGTTATCGAAGATTAGACCATTTTCTAAACGATCTTGCTTATATAAGACTTTGACAAGACGTTGCAATGTAATAGCTTTATGCATTGTTTTAATATTAAACAACTTTTTTTTTTCCTAAAAAAAACTAAAACTAGTCGAATTCGTTGTTTAATATTTCTGACATATTATCACATTGAAAATTTGAGTGGTATGTTATACGTTATGCTCTTTGTTTTACAATGACCACTTACCATTTATCAACTATGCAATAAGTTGATTGTATTTGGATCTCATATGGAGAAAGTGAGGTTAAGTGGTGAAGTGTTTAATCATTTGATTAAGTGGTGAAGTGTTTCATCATTTTAATAAACAATTATGACTTTGTTGTTTAATATTTATGGCATATTATTTTATTAATTTTTAAAAATTTAGATAAGATATATTACATTACTTTTTGTGATATTTGTTATTGAAAATTTTAGTGAGATAGTATATATTATGGTTTTGTTTTTGTGATATTATACATTATGTTTGTTATGTTTTTTGTTTTTGTTTTTTTATTGACTATTTGTCATTTATATAATTGATTGATTATATTTTAATTTTATTTTAGAAACATTATTAAGATTAAATAGATTTTCGTAAGTATTTTTAAGATAGAGATTGTTTATGGAAAATCAAGAATAAGATAAAAAATATCATTTATTAATTTTAATAAAAAATAGAATTGAGATATATTTTTATATTAAGAATATGTGATTGAGAAAAAAGTATAATAAATGAAAGTTTTTTAGTATCCACAAATTTTTAATAGTAAATTTATTTATATCTTCAAGAAGCATTATTTGAATCATAGCATATAATCAATTTTTAATATAAACTTATTTATATCTATGAGAGGCATTAGTTGAATCATGACATAAACATAGTTTTAGGATTAAAGGTCTTTTTAGGTGTATTAATAGATGACACTTTACAAAATAACGACAAAATATAGTCCTTGATCCCCATCCATGTATTTCATGACAAAATATTAAAATTCATATTCCAGATTGCTAGAAATTTGATAAAATGGAATATTTTTTTGTTGGAAATTAAAAAATAAGCTAGAGAATGTAGTTAGTGTTGAAGTCTACAAATGGGTCAATATTTATTTGCTTTTAAAAGTTAAAATTCATGTCCCAACTAAGAACCTTATGGAAAATGAGGGTTGAACATCCTTGGTTATATGTCAATTAGGTCCATGGAGAGAGTGTTCTCTTCTAGGAATCAAGACTGAACTACTACATCAATAAAAAAATTGGCGAAACAGTGTAAACCAAGGCTCCAATTTGTGTGATCATGGCGTGTTAAGAGGTTTCGTAATATCTTTAGGGTGTGGTAAACAACTGGAGTCTCACTGTAATTTATGATAATGGGGATGACCATCATGGTTAGAGTTATTCCTTTAATCAAATACTTGAGATTAGTTGATATTTGACCAATATATTTTACATGTTTCCTTTCTATCCAATGAAAGATGCCTCCTATACATATGCATGTTCAACTACATCTTGCATATCTTCCTCATCTATAAAGGGTCACAAGAAAACAAATTGATATTATGTCTATTCCTATAATACCATCATGAACTCATGATGAACTAAGCAATGAAAATAAAAAAAACACATATATTCATCTTTAGTGGATACTATTTGGAAATATGTTAACCACTCACATGTACACAACACCACCTTCACACAACACCCCATGTACAACATGCACACAACACCATGTGTACAATCATACACACAACACCACATGTACATCACACCACATATCCAACATGCGCATTGCACCATCTATACACAACACTGCATAAACAACATGTACAGAACACCATTTATACACAACATTGCATGCACACAACATCACAGGTGCAACATGTACAACATACATACAACAATAGTACTGCACATCCATAGACCACACATTGACTCTGCCAAGCAACTTTTCTTCTAGTATATTTCTACCATCCATGCTTGTCCCAACATGTCGCAGATCACACTGCTTTCATTCCGTTGATGTGTCCCTCAACATTACCTATCCATAACATAAACATAGTCATAGTACAGGCATATAATAGCAAGTCATATCCACATGATACTAACCTCATAGATTGGTCAGGCTACTCTTCCCACTTGATTCCTCCTAATACATGAACCTCTTCATGTTATTCACCTTCATAAGCAATCATTCCTTCATAAGCATGATCCCCAATGACCTTGTCAAACAAATGCACACACACACACACACACATATGTGAACACTAGCATGAAACAATCCTAATAACCTTGTAAGTCAACGACATATATACATACATACATGGATGTATATAGAATCATAAAAATAATCATAGTCACAACATAATTACCAGATATCATAAGGTCGAGGTTAAGATAATTCCTTTATCCATGCACAACATGCACAACATCAAGAATAACAAATCCCAACATATCCAAGGCATTTGATATCTCAAATCCATTTACTTTACTTTTCATGTTACCTTTCTCATGATTGTCCTACCACCATCCATTTCCACAAATGGACCCAACCAATCCAGTCGGCTGTCATATTTCCTTTATCTACTCTGTGTTCATGTATCGGGCTTCATCCGAGCCTTGCATTACATGTTTGGAATCATTCAGCTCTCCTTGAGCTCCATTGACTTTCGACTTTCCCAAAAAATTCCCAAGACTCTCAAAACATAAAAGGTGAGAACAAAAGGAAACAAAAATAAAACCATGAAAAACCAATAACAATACAACACCACAAACAAAGTAGTATGGCCATATACTAGAGGAAATCAAGACCACAAATCAAGTGCAACAAATCATAAAAAACCGAAAGGACTAGATTAATAACAAACACCATGACTTAATCCCCATGAATTCCCAATGCTTCCAAAGGAAATCTCAACCCAAGCCTTCTTCAATATTTCATGGCAGTTTCTTTTCCATCCAATCCACTGCACCATACTGCTAAAAACACATAATTTTCAACTGTTGGAACACCTAATCCTACATGGGTAGGTGTGGAATGCGAAAAGTCACAATGGAGTCCAAGTGACCTTGGAATATGAAACCAAGAGTCACACCATTGTACTATAAATGTACATCTTTGTATAATGGAAAATAAGAAAGCCTCACGCTTATCCTTCATTGTGTTTATTCTTGTCATACACCATGTGTGTGCTTTCAACATGGTGTTTAACATGGTATCAGAGCAGGCGATTGCTGGCCCTGCTCCAAATTGAGTGAGCCATTTGTGTTTATGGCCTGTGCATATCTGCAAAATTTCTTGACATTTTTGCAGCACTCAAATATTTCTGCAGCATTCAGATTTTTTTTTGAAGAAGAGCAGCATTGATTTTGAAGAAGAGCAGCATTGATTTTGAAGAAGAGCAGCATTTGAGGAGCATTCTGCAGGTTTTCTAACTGCACATCATTCTGCAATCTCTGCATTTTAAATTCTGCATTTTTAAGCTGCTAGAAAATAGTTTAAAGAGGGTTTTTTGAAGAAATTTCTGAGATTTCTGAGTTCTCTAATTCCACAAGTTCTTCAATTTTCTGCTGCTATATGACCCTCTGCAATTTTTTGAAGAAAAGTTCTGGATTTTTTAAGTAAATATTTCTGAGTTTTCTCTGCAATTTCTGAAGTTCTGCTACTGTTTTAAAGTTAATTTCTCTACTCTCTGCTGTTTGAAAAAAAAAAAAAAAATGGCCTTTGACCCTCTCTGCAACTCCCCTCATAACTCTTAACCCTCTATTCGATTTTCAAAACCAGCCCATTACATCACTTTCCTACGCCCTTTGCTCTCGACTGCAACACTACTCAAAACTCACATTCCCCATTCTTCAACGCTCTCACCTCACACTCTCCACGGCCCCTGCGCTCTACGTATCTCCTTCAACGCCGCTCGCTCCATCCCTCTCAACGCTCACTTTCGGCCTTTCGACCTTCCCACTACATATTCCCCTCCGCGTTACTTATTTCACCTTGAAATTTGTTTTTTATTATTATTAAAATTTTTTAAGCACCTACGCATCTACTCATACACCTCGCTTTCCCACTCTGCAACGTCTCCCTCCCTTTCCACACTCGGCCCTCCCCTTAACATACTTTCAAAAAAAAAACATACGATTATTTTTTTTTTACATTAAAAGATCTCCCCCTCCATTTTAATTATTAATCTCCATTTTAAATTTTTAAAATTCCTTTTAATTAATCCCCATCATCCCTTTTTTAATAATTTCCTTTTAATAAAATTCCTTTTAATTAATTCCCATAATCCCTTTTTTAATAATTTCCTTTTAATAAAATTCCTTTTAATAAATTTTCCCATATAATACCCCCCACCCAAATAAATTTCCCTCCCCATTTTTTAATTGTCCCTATTTTTAATTAATTCCCTTCCATTTCTATTATAATCCCTTTCCCATTTTTTAAAATTAATTAATTAATTAATTTTAATTTAAAAAAAAAAAAAAAAACAGCAGAGAGAGAGGAAGAGAGAAAGAGCAGATAGAGAAAATGAACAGTAGTAAATGAGAAATGACATGTGAGCAAATGGACAGTAAACATACATAGTGAAAAGAGAAGATTTGACATTGTGTGATTTGTGGCATAAGAGTGTTTTTTTGAAGAAATTGACATTTGAAGACAAGTTTTCCATCATTGAAAACAACTATTTGAAGAAGAAAATTCAGCTGCCATAAAAAGATTCTTGCACAAGTGTTTTCAGCTACACATTTACAAATATTTTGCAGAGATATGTATTGAGCTGACATTGTATTTTGCGTGGAATTTGCATCTTCTTCATAGTTGCAATCAATATTTGAGTTGTTGATGTAAGTCATTGTTGATTGCCCTCCATCATTTGAGGAGCATATTTTGTACTTTGAGATTTCCATAGTTGGAAATTCTTTGCAGTCATTTGTAATTGTTGAATCACATTGTAAACGGGTGCATTTTCGGTTGTAGCCGACACCCTTTCATTTTTTGAGCCTAAGTTTTTGAAATGGCTAAAATCAATGAGGCATTAGAGTTGTTGAATAACCTCATTAATTCAAATGTTCATGATATGATAAAAATGAGCAAGGATGCTCTATGTAACATTCAGAGTTGTTTGCTAGATGCACAAGAAAAGATTGAGTTTTTGCAGTTGGAATCTCAGCTTCAGCAAGAAGAACTTCAGCAGAAGAGTCACCATTCTGAACCTGTTTCTGTTCAGAAGATTGAGAAGGACTCCCATCAGCAGCAAGTCAGTAAAGTTGAAGTTGATTCCCATTCAGTTCCTTGCACAAGAGCAGATGTACATGCAGATGCAGCAGTTCAACCTGCACTTCTCAAGCCCATCATCAGACCTTGGGAAGAGCTTGTCCACAACAAGCACCGAACTGGTCTTGGATATGACAAGGATGTGTCCTTTCATATTCCGGATTACACAAAGCCCATCATATTTCAGAGTGCCGGATTCATGTATGACAGTTCACCTGCAGCTGTTCCAGATCCTGCTCCACTTCCACAACAGATTGAGAAATGCCAACACTGTGATCGAGTTGGCCATATGAAAGATCACTTTTTTGATCTTCATCCATGCAAGCACTATGGTCGACACACCCATTCTTCAGACAGATGCTTCAGACACAAGCCTCCTGCAAGAACCAAGATTCATCTTGGATGGATCGCTTCTTGGCAATGGGCATCAGCAGCCAAGAAGATGTTTACGACACATGTTAGAACTTGTTCACGGATATTGAACAAACTTGCAGTTGAGTTTTTTCCATCATCTCACCTTGTCCCTGACAGGGGGGAAAATGGTGGTCATGTACAAGCTTCGATGACAGATCAAGCGAGCCTGAGCCACAATCTCTCATTCCATGTTCAGAGTTGTAGCCAGCAGTTCAAGCGAGCCTGAGCCACAATTCGTCATTCCAGATTTAGAGATGTAGCCAGAGACACGGATGCCCATGAGCATGTCTTCGGTTGGTGGACAACCTTAAACCATCATCTTTGGTTGGTGGACAACCTTAAACCACCACAGGTAGTAGACCTCCCTTCTTTTAGGTCGAAGGTCTCCCTTTCATATATGAGGAACACTTCCTCTAGCAGAAGCCTTCAGCTTCTTGCCAGCTTTGGTTGAGTTCCAGGAAATGCTTCGAGCATTCCAGAGTTGTTGGTAATCCTAAAACCATCACAGGTAGTAGACCTCCCTTCTTTTAGGTTGAAGGTATCCCTTTTTTATGAGGGAAAATTCCTCTTGCAAAAGCCTTCAGCTTCTTGCCAGTTTTGGAAGAGTTCCGAGAACTGCAACAAGTTTTGTGTTCCAGTGTTGGTGGTCATCCTTAAACCATCTCTTTTTTCCAACATTTCAGAGAGTTGATTTAGCACAAGTGCTGCCATGTATACTTTGCAGATTTGTATTACAACTCTTTTCTTGGACTCACACATACCCCTTCAGATTAAGGGGGGATGTTGGAACACCTAATCCTACATGGGTAGGTGTGGAATGCGAAAAGTCACAATGGAGTCCAAGTGACCTCGGAATATGAAACCAAGAGTCACACCAGTGTACTATAAATGTACATCTTTGTATAATGGAAAATAAGAAAGCCTCACGCTTATCCTTCATTATGTTTATTCTTGTCATACACCATGTGTGTGATTTCAACATGGTGTTTAACATCAACGCATAAATAAATATACAATATACTAGCTATCTTACATTGCTTAGTCAAGCGTGCTGCCTTGTAACTTAACACATCCATCCCATCTCTCAAGGAACTCCAATTCCTTAACAAATCCAACCATAACTAGAAACCAATTGTTATACCTATCAGATATGTGTTCATGAATATAGCACATGAACACATAATTTCAAACAATTTTAGGGTTAAGAAGACTTCCTGTATTCAAAGCATTCATTCGTTTGAAATTACGGTATCCAAACATAGCCAAAGGAATTTATCACCCAATTCCTTTATTTTACTTGTTTACCTTGTTGCAATCGAGTCTTAATTTGTACTTTCACATCACCCAATTGTTAGTTATATAAACACATCAACTATCACCTTCTCACACTAATACCAAACACGTTGCCCTGTAACTACTCACACATGTAAGTCACGTGTTCCAAAGATCAAGACATTATATTTATTAATTTGAAATTTAACTTTACCAAGACTAACAACCACAACATAATCAACTAACAGTCATAAGACATAATTCTACAACTATCACCTACTTACACTCAAGTACATATCAACTATCTCAACACATTATGTGTTAACATAACCATCTTAAAAAAAGATCATTACCTCACACAATATTACAGACACATATTCATATCATGAAATTAATAAAACATTCTAACAACAAATAGATGACATAATAGACACCAAACACTCAAATACCAAATGCATGACATAAACAAACATTCAAGCACCAAGTAGACGACATAAGTAAACTCATACCTTAATGTATCTTAGGGGAGGTTATCTTGTCTACATAATCAATCTATATTAGCACGATATAACTTCACAACACATCAAATCAAACATAAATAAGGTCATGATATCCATAACAGTAACTAGCTAACATGTTCACATCATAAATCATAAAAAATTTCCATTCGTGCATATCAATCACATATGCAAAGTCAGTCTAGATTAGTATGACATAATATCACAATATATTAACTCATACCTGAATGTCATAACCATAATCATTTGTATAGGTCAATCCAAATTAGAAAAAAACATAATAACATCAAGACCTCAGCTGCAATGACCACAACCATCATGCATATGACCACAATTCATATAACAACAAGTTATTATCCTTCATGACTATCAACATATGTGCATATGACTACATTGATTAACTAGCATTTATCATACATGTAGCCACAATAAAAATAGAATGAAAAGCATATAAGTAACCCTAATGCTTATACAAACCATTAACCACATTCCTGCATGCCAAACGTACAATCCTATATGACGATCTACTCTCACCCCGAAGTCTAGTGTTGCAACTTCACTTTGATGATCTATATCTCCTTCTCTATCTCAACGAACACATCAACATCATAACATACCAACAACGTCATGATGACCTAAAATTCCTACAATGACCTCATGCACGAAAACTATAACCATGAAAATGCATTCATAACATCATATAGACACTAACATGCATAAAAAATGCATATACAACTGACATGCATTCATGAAAAACACATCCCAACAACACATCATCAACTTCCACATGGTGATACAACAACAAAAATGACCACCACCATGCATACACAACAAACACATATACGACAAACATAAAGAACACATATGAAACCGACATGTACATATGACAACACATTCATCCAAGGAGATAAAAACCAAACATCACCCAAGGAGAACGAAACCATGCTCTGATGCCACCCTGCAACACCCTCCTCCCACATTTACCCAAGTTAATTGGTCTGTTGGGGTAAACAAGTGATGATAGGCTACTATGATGTGATCAAATCCCCATGTACATTTGAGGAAGTGGAACTGAGAAAATACAACCAATCTGAACTTATACACATGCTATAGAACCTTCAGGAGCCAACCAACCCTTTGAGGTGACCAAACCTTTAGGTAACTTGAAATTTTACTGTTCTAGACTCTTAGTCACTCCCGTGACAATCCATGCATGAAACTGAGTCCTTCCAGTCTCTCCCACAACAAGGCATGCCAATTGTTGAGCCCTAAAAGTGTCTTCTCCTTTGCCAAAATCCTCTTTATCCTATCATTCCTTTTGTCATTTATATACCTAAAAGATCAATAATGATTAAAATCACTTAAGGAATACATGCAATGACTAACTTGTTGTACTTTTGTGGTTTTGTTGTCTTAATGATTTCTGAGCAGTTTTAGCTACAGAATGAAGTCATTCTGTAGCCAGTTACACATTCCGTAGCCATTTTGGTGTTTGAACATATTACAGGTGTCATATGAAGAAAAGGAGTATATGGTTAGATTCTAAATCTTTCCTACATTGTTCCTTGTCATTCACAAAGGCTGAATCAAAATTTGGAGATGCTTGTGCACGTGGTTAAACCAAGAGTTTGAGAAGCAGATTTCTATAAGGATAAGGACTCTTGATTTTCTTTCAGCAAATCACGAGTCCTATCAAAGAGTTTTAGTTTGATTTTGACTTTAGAAAACACCTGTGCCTACTTTTATTCAATTTCAGTTATGTAATTGCCTATAAATTTAGCTCGGTCATACTGAGAAAAGAAGTTAACTATTATTTGCCAAAACTGTGATACTCTGTTTCAAAGTATTTTTGATAATAAAAAGGAGCATAACTTTGATGTTGTGTTGAAGACAAGCTTAAGGAGTTAAGGATTTTCATGCTAACTTGATAGCAGAGGGCCCCTACTATCTAAGGAGGCTTCCATGTGTTTTCTAGATAAGTAACTTTTAATTTTGTGTTGTTGTATTTCTCACTTAGACAATTTTTTGAGTTTGTATCTTCCAGTATCATGTTTTGCTTTGTTTGTTCAGCTAATAGATCCTCATGATGTTGTAATTAGTCCTTTCTTAAAAGTTTTCCAATATATCACTATTCATTGAATGGATTTCGTTATGACATCTTGAGTTACCAACACTTTAAGTTTCTGTCACTTAGATTAAAAGATTTTCATTATCCTACAACCACTCTTTTTCTTAAAAGATTTTCCAACATATCACTATTGACTAAATGAGATTTGGTTGTATGATAATTAAGTTAATTAGGTTGGATTGAATATCCTCATATTGTTACAAGCAGTCTTCTCTCAAAACCGTCCCAATAAATCTCTAAATCACAGAAAGACCTAATTGTAATACTGTGGGTTACTTGTTGTGTAGAAGATCCTTATTTTGTTATATCAAGTCTCCTTCAATGAACTATTCCAATACATCTCTAACTAATGAATGAGACCTACCTGTAACAACTTAAGAATTTTAAATGTTCATAGAGATCCTTAGCATATTGTGGCAATTCTCTTCTCAAGCTGTTCCAAAATATCACTAACATATGAATAGGATTGCACTACAATATTCTAAGTCATTGTATGTTTTTAGGAAGATCCTCATCACATTAGAGTTCAATCTCTTCTACAAACTATTCCAACAAACTTATAACCAAAGGATTAGGTTTAATTATAATGTCTTGAGTTACATTTCATGTTCATTTGCAAGATAGGACATCCATGGATTAGAATGCTCTGTTTTTCATCATTAGGACAGAATTTATAATTACACTTTGTTGTGAGTTTAAGGTTCTCTTTTCTTTCCTTTTTGTCATAGATTTGATATCACCTTTTGAACATAGATTAGCATACTAAAACCTAAACAAAACAAAACTCAAAAACATCAACAAAATATTGAAAACAATGAAATAATAATAAGGATATTTAGGCATATATAGTGAAACTATACCTCATCAGTTTACAAGCCATGGTCGATAATTTATGCTATCAATTCAGGACACTGAATTGACTAAACACCAATGATTGTGGACTTTTTAAGGTAGTTCTACGCTAGTGACCTCGGATTCTGAGCCACTTTTTTAGGGCTAGGTATCAGGGCACTCCCTAGAACTTCATGAAACTTCCATAAATGATAAAAAAATTGAATAAGGATACTAATGCAATCATTGGAACAAATACTTGATCTGACCCTTACTAGCCAAATTTTGTCAAACATGTCACAAATATGAAATATACAAGTCATAACCACAAATCCGAGCATAAGGGTCTCATACTTATCTGAGATTCGTAAAGATGAATTGAAGCCTTATCAAAATAGTTTCATTATCATTTATTAGGTCATTTATTCGTCATTCATTCATTTTCTAATCAAAACATGATGAGAGCCATACATCGAGTATGTCATAAAACATACTCATAACCAACATATAACCAACATAAATAACAAGGATATGAAAACCATAAAAACTACATAGGAACCAGTACATTTACACATGAAATACCAAGAAGAAGGAGCTCTTATTTATGAATGCTCAAGCCAACTAGGTATGGGACTTCCACAAATCACCCGACCATAGATTGGGTTGAACCAAATCTTGATTTTAGCCAATCACCCCCATGTCTTATTCCAAGCATGAATGTGAGACTCACAACAAAACCAACCAAGGCTTCATTAGACTCTACCACAATCCCCACCGGATCACTAGGCCCAAACCCTCATCAATGCAACCAAGATTAACTACAATCCCCACTAGATCACTAGGCCCTAAACAAGCATGGATTCATCTGAATCTCTCCACCTACACCATGAGGAATTATTTTTTATCCTAATATTTAGTATTTACCATATATCCCTCCATTCACCGTTTGAGGATTCCTAGGCCCAATCAAGAATCCAGTCTCCAGGATTTACCATATATCCTGCCATTCACTTGTCGAGGATTCCCAGGCCTGATCAAGGGAACACACCTCTAGGATTTACCGTATATCCCTCCATTCACCTATTGAATATTCCTAGGCCCATTGAGGTACACAAAATCCGGCTTTACAATAATCCCACCTTCTTTGGTCCAAGGATTCCTAGGCATTGTGTTCTTCTTCAGAGACCACCTCTCTTAGTTTTAAAACCATCCATCAATCTAGCTTAACCAAGTAAAATAGAACCCATAACACCATGTCTATTTGTAAATGGAAAGGCAAGGTTGAAGAACATTGTCACACCTGGAAAAACCCATGCCACTGACAACAAGAGAACCAAATACACATGCATGTACCACACATGCCAAATATAGCAAGGAAATCACACATGCAAATTGATACCTGCAAGTAATCCCGTTGTAGTTGCTTGATCCTACTCTTTCTTGCTTGATATTTGCTTCCCTTTTCCTTCTTCGTTCTTTATTTACTTCCCTTGATCCAATACAAGAGTGTTCCAAGAATGCTCTAAGTGTCCAAGAGTGAGAGAGAGAGAGAGTAAAGAGAGAGAGCTCCAAAACTGAACTATCAAAAGCCACCAACTGATCCTCATAGGCCTTTTTATCAATGAGGCCTCTATTTTATTCATTTTCCATTGTTTTTCCTTCATTTTCCTCCTCACATGCAACTTGTGATCTTTCACCTTCCTTTTCTCCTAATTTCCATTGTTTTCATAAATAAAATAGCAATTAATGACATTTTTCCTTCCAAAGCCTTTACCATTGACTTTGCCAATTTCCTTATCCATAATAAACCGAAGGAACACCCACTAGTATGTTTTTTCCCAACATTAAGCTTGGAATACATGTCCCATGAATTTGGTCATGATTTTACCTTTATTAACTTTATTACATGGAATGTCGTTCTCAAAAACCCTATTTCATTCTTCTATACTTCTAAAGATGACTATAAAGAATCACTTCGTGCCTAAATCAAGGTCGACCTACCCTTTTTGTTGTCATTTATTTTGAATCTAGATAATTAGGGATTTTTTCATTAGACACATGTTTAAAACTAGCAAATCAAGGCATGGTATTTCATATAATGAATATAGTTCTACAAAATGTTGGATTTGACTTAAAATTTTGGATCCTTCACTGCTTTGGGTAAACATATACCTTGATTCTGGTTTTTCCAATAGGCTACCATTAGAGCTTTTTCTTTTACAGTCAAATATGTTTCAATGGAACTTGCAATGTCCCTTTTTATGGACATTGGCAAAGGACAATATCTCATTAGCCTGGGTTACAAATTAAAATTAATTATGGGTTATGGGAGAATTAACTAATTAAAAGAGACTAAAGAAAAATAAATATTATTAGTCACTTTATTAAAAGAAGAAAAATACCCATAGTATTCACATGACCCATGGTATTTTAATAGTAAATGATTATTAAAGGAGATGAGATATCACTCCCTAAGCATGCATTTGGGATTATTGTTTCATTGTTTTTGAGTTAAGATCTTGTAGCTTGTTTAGGTGAGATCCCACATTATATGTAGAGGGTTTGTTTCGGTGGTTAATGGTCCACCTTAGTTGATCTAGTGAGGAGGGGTTTTGGTATTGAGAGATATACACTAGCCACTCAGAGAGGAGGGATCAAATTAGATCAACTCAGTGGGAATAATGTGGAGATTGTGAGGAGAGGTCAATCATATCTCTCACATGTTCATAACATTGGAGGAATCATCATTAGCCATATGTATATTTGTTGATGTTGTTATCAAGTTCTTAGAACGATATTTTGCATGTGTTTCCACGTCTAAATTTAACATAATAAGGTTGAGTTTTTGCTACTATTTCACAGGTGTATTTTTGAGTTGCATCATTTATGGGTTTTTATTTCTACAATTTTATTTATGCTAGTAATTTTGTTGGAAATTGTGCCATTTATTTTAATAAATTTTGTGGCAAATTTTTCTGAAGCAATTTTCTAAAATGTAGGAATTTACAGGGTAAGTTCCTTAGATGAAAAACCAAAGGTCACCACTCACAAACATATCACAAATCAGTAGACCAGTATTATCACGTGGTTAAAACCCTCGAAGGGGGAAACAATCCACTGCCTGAGCCAACGTGGCCACTTCAAGAAATTTATTAATACAAAAAGAAAGATTACATATGTTTCTCTCATAAACGGTTACTGGACGAATGACCCTCCATGCTCTTTAAATAGAGATCATGGACCAATCAGGTGTTAAGCCATGGATTAAGTGTCGTTAATACTGAGGAGAGAGTGAACCGTAGGATCACTACAAATCGTGACCGTCAAATTATAAGTTACAAATGTACATAGTAAAGAAACACACTTTACCTAACTCTACACTAGACTAAGTTATTCTTAACTATTTCCTATGTGTCAGAATATCCTAACTTGAAGGATTTACAAAGGTGACACAATAGGAGAAGGAAGGAAGCATTAGAGCCTATCCCCCCTTAATGTTAACTTTCCTGAACTCCAAGCATGGATCGAAGTTTGGTAAACTTCATTTCTGTGAGAGCCTTTGTAAAGATATCGACTACTTGATCGTTGGTTGGACAGTACTGCACTTCAAGAACACGATCATGAATGAGCTTTATAATTAAGTGTATGTGGAGCTCAATGTGTTTCATACACTGATTCTAAACTAGATCTTTACATAGCTGAATGGCACTCTGATTATCACACCAAAGTGTAGTTGGATGATGCTGATGAAGACCAAATTCAGACAGGATCTGAAGAAGCCACATGGCTTCCTTGCTGGCTTCAACTGCACCACGATACTTTGCTTCTGTTGAAGAAAGAGAGATGGCACTTTTATTCTTACAAGACAATGTAATAGGTCCTGAACCAAGAGTGAATATATATCATGTAGTAGACTTTCGATCATCAGGGTCACCAGCCCAATCAGAATCAGTGAAACCAATCAACAATGGAGATTCTCCTACACTGTAATGAATCCCGAACTGAACTATACCTCGAATATATCGAAGTATTATTTTAGCTTCTTTCCACTGACTTTCATGAGGTTGGTGCATAAACCGAGCAACAAGACCAATGACAAAAGAGAGGTCAGGACGGGTATGGGTTAGATACAGAATTTTACCAACAAGTTCACAGTATAAGGTAGCATCAACTTCAGGGGTAGTACAAGTGACTAAAAGCTTGACTCCAGACTGAAAGGGAGAAGGGGATGGCTTACAGTCTTCCATGTGAAAGCTGTGTAGAAGATCACATGCATACTTGGACTGAGAGAGGGTAATACCTTATTTGGATTGCAAGACTTGAATACCAAGGAAATAATGCAAGTGTCCTAAGTCTGTCATTTCAAAATTATTTTTGAGGCTAGACTTCACATGGTTTATATGGTTGGGATCACTATCAGTAAGGATAATATCATCAACATAAAGAACAAGGATGGTGAAGGACTTACCCACTTTCTTGGTGTAGACAGTGTTGTCAGAATGACATCTAAAAAAGCCATTATCTAATAGAAATCTATCCATTTTGGCATACCAAGCCCAAGGAGCTTGTTTGAGACCATAGAGAGACTTCCTAACGCGACAAACAAGGATAGAGTCATTTTGGATAAAGCCAGGGGGTTGTTCCATGTAGATTTCTTCATGCAAATATCCATGTATGAAGGCAGATTTAACATCCATCTGATGAACTTCCCATTTAAAGGAGGCAGCAAGGGAAAGAACAAGGCAGATATAATTCATTTTGGCAACAGGGAGAAGGTTTCAGTATAGTAAATGCCTTCAACTTGTGAAAATCCTTTAGCAACAAGACGAGCTTTATGTCTATCCTCTTTTCCATCTGGTCCAAACTTTGTTTTGTTAACCCATCTGCATCTGACAAGTTTTCTTTCTTTTGGAAGAGGAACAAGATCCCGAGTATCGTTCGCCAATAAGGAATGATATTCATCATTTACAGCTTCATCCCAATCTGGATGACCGAAAGCTTCTTCAAAGGTATTTCAATTAGGATTTTTGGGAACTTGAGCCAATAAGGAAGATTCTCTTTTGAATTGGGAATGTGTACGTCGTCGATCTGTAGGGTCACCTACAAGAGAACTTGTTGCATCCCGAGTAGAGCAGACCCATCTTGGAAGCTGTGGAGCGGAAGGAATATCTTCAAGTGGTGGAGGAGAATTTTCATCCTCACTGTCATCATCTGAACTAGAAGGAATGCTGCCAAAAATAGAAGAGATAAAGAGAGGTGGCACATATGCTGAATCAGGCTCGCAGGCCAAAGGTGGCACGTCACCCGCCGAACTAGGCTCGCAGGCCGATATATTTTCATCAAAATTTACATCTCTTCTAATGATTATATTTTTGGATTTTGAGTGAAGAAGTCTATATCCTTTGACATCTTCAGAAAATCCAACAAAAAGGCACTTTTCACTCTTAGGTTCTAAGGCTTTATGGTTCGCATCTGGAATATGGGCCCAAGCATTACTTCCAAAAATGCAAAAGTGACTTACATCTGGTTTGATTGAGCTACAATATTCTTCTGGAGTTATATTCTTTAAAACCTTAGTAGGATTGCGATTTACTATGTAGTTTTCAGAGTTAATTGCTTTTGCCCAAAAATTGAGACCAAGTCCTTTAGATTGAAGCATACAATTAGCCATTTCTTTTAAGGTGTGATTCTTTCGTTCAAGTACGCAATTTTTTTGTGGAGTATATGGAACAGTACGTTGCAATTGAATTCCATGCTCAGTGAAAAAGTTGATAAATTTGTTGTTAACATATTCTCCTCCATTGTCTGATCTTAACTTAAGAATTTGATGTCCAGATTGTTTCTCAACAAAGGCCTTAAAGGCCAAGAACATGTTAAAAACTTCACTCTTGAGTTTTAAGAAGTATACCCAAGTACGTCTGGAAAAATCATCAATGAAAGTTAAGAAGTACTTGTAGCCAGAGAAAGAAACAACTGGAAGTGGACCACATAAATCACTGTGCACAAGCTGCAAAGGGGTTGAAGCGTGCCAAGAGGCACGTTTGTCAAAACTATCCCGATGATGTTTTCTGAGTACACATTCGGAACAAACACCATCTCGGCAAGATACCATAGGAAGACCTGTCACCATATTTTCTTTACATAGAGTTTGAAGAGAGCGATAGTTTAAGTGACCAAATCACTCATGCCAAAGTTTGCTCACTTCATCATTATGAGCAACAAAAATGGAGGGAAGACATGATGACCCAAAGTTGTCAAACTTATACAACCTTGTGGAATCATCAGCAATGCCAGTAGCTAAAATATGTTTAGGATCTTTGAGGTCCTTGATTACAACATCATGACGTGAGAATTCTACTATTTTCCCTTCACCTGAATGAGTTATCTGATAAACAGATAGAAGGTTGCATGACAAGGTAGGAACACATAGTACATCATTAAACTGACCATTACCTAGATGAATGGTTCCAGATCCTACAACACTAAGAGATCTATCATCACCAACATAAATATGTTTGGTGTTACAATAATTTAAATAAGAAAACATGGCTTTATTTTTGGCCATGTTGTAAGAAGCTCCAGAATCAATGAGCCACTCATGAGAACGAGAAGAATAAGATACATTTAATGCTTAACCAGATATTGATGCTTGACAATCACAAGTAGAAAGTGCCATTCCTGAAGATGAAGGTTAAGAGTGCTCCAAATTGATGTTGTGCTTCTTCATTGCTGCTTCTAAGGCTTCCATCTTCTTAAAACATTTGGACTCTATATGGCCATCATGATTACAAAAGTTTCAATGTCTATCTATCTTCTTCCCTTTGTTTTTATTTGCTTTATCGTTTTGGTGAGTTTCTTTTTCAGTTTGCGGCTAGAATTGCTTAGGATCCTTGTTTGATTTAGGACCATACTTCTTAGGATACTGCTTCTTGGGATTCTTTTGATATGGTTGCTATTGGGCTGCTAAGGATTTCTTAGAAGCGTTTCCAGAAATGATAAGACCAAGGTGTAAGATTTTTTCTTGTTCTCTTATCAAAGAATCACAAAAGGCATCAAAAGAGGGATTCTTGTAGGCGGTTCCTGAAGAAATTATGGCTTCTCTAGTGGAATGGAAGGTTGAAACAAATTCAAAGTATGTAGGGCCAAGTTTAGCAAGAATGGAATAGATGAGGCTACCATCATCCTTTTTTATCTTAAAACCTTATAAAAGAAGTCTAAGGGTCTTGAATTTGGACAAAAAATCTTCAATAGAGGAGAAATTATTGGGGTCCAAATTAAGCGACTCATTTTCAAGCTGGTGGGCCCTGATTTGATTTTGAATGCCAAAAAAAATATTTAGCTTTTTCAGGGCTTCATCAGGGGTGTCAATTTCAAGGATATGAAATTGAAGATCTTGAGCAATGGACATTCCTATCAACCCTCGTGCTTGATCTTGTTTATTTTCCCATTTAGCGACTTTATCATCATCAAAAGGTTTAGTTTCTTGTCCTGTGGCTATTATATAAATCCCTTTACTTCTAAGTAAATGTATCATATGAGGTAGCCATTGGAAATAATTGGTGCTAAAGAATAACCAGGCATGCACTTTCCATTAAAAAAAAAAAATTGAAGCTGAAAAGAGATGAAACTAACTGCTCCAATGGAAATATCTCAAAAAATTAGGTCTATTAAAAAAAACGGCTTCCAGATGAAGAAGTTATGCCTTTTTGAAAAAACGAGTTGTAGATACCGAATAGTAACAAGAACGGTTTGAAATTTGATGATGAAGTTCAACTTTAAAAAAAAATCCTGCCCCTTTTACAATTTTTTTTTTACAAAAGAAGCTTGAGAAAGAGACTTGAACCCAAGACCTCTATTCTCATAAACTAACTTCTCACCAAGTTATATAGAAAAAGGATTCTGTAATTGTTTGAAAGTAGGAAGGGTTTTTTTTTCTAGTCTTCGGTGTGCGTGCCTTTTTCCTGCACAAAAAACACAAAATCCAAGCAAAAAAAATATATGAAATGCAAGCCTTACGGCAGAATGTTAGATTTTTGGTTAGCCTTACCGGAAACTATCTATTTTTTCACTATTTCTGATTTCCCGAGATCAAACAAAGACGCGGGAAAAGAGCATACGTAGAAAAAAAATTCCCTTATTCCTATTTCTGATTTGCCAAGATCGCACACAACACAGAGAAAAGAGAATACATAGAGAAGAGGGTATAGATCCGGTAAATAAATAAAACATAAAAACCGAAATAAATAGAGGGAACCGAAATAACCAGAACTATTAACAAATATAACTGCAAAAAAATACTTTATACCTCCAAAACTAAACTGACATAACTTGGGAAACCAAAAACCTTTTTGCATGAAACGAAAGGGGTTCCTTACTATAACAAACGGTTTGGAAACAATAGAGAAGTTCTCCATGCGAGAAAATGTTCAAAAATAGTAGATCTAGAAAATGGCAGTTGCATGCAGTGAAACCGGCTTCGGATTTGGATCAACGACGGATACGACCCTCAAAATAGCTCTGATACCATGTAGGAATTTACAGGTTAAGTTCCTTAGATCAAAAACCAAATGTCCTTTCTCACAAACAGATCACAAATTAGTACACCGGTATTATCACGTGGTTAAAACCCTTGAAGAGGGAAGCAGTCCATGGCCTTAGCCAACGCGGCCACTTTAGGCAATTTATTAATATAAATTGAAAGATTACATATGTTTCTCTCATAAACGGTTACCGGAAAAATGACCCTCCATGCTCTTTAAATAGAGATCATGGACCAATTAGGTGTTAAGCGACGGATCAAGTGTCGTTAATATCGAGGAGAGAGTGAACCGTTGGATCACTACAAATCGTGACCGTTGGATTATAAGTTACAAATGTACATAGTTAATCCGAATTTATGCAGGAACGCAATAGAATACACATATAACCATAAATACAAATATGCAGCAGAAATAACACTTCATTTCATTAATATCAAAGAACTGAAATTTTCTTACATACAGAATGGAAATAAACTAGCTAGGGCGTTGGTAGCTTATCTCTTAGAAGAGATGTGGCGACTACAAGCCTCTGAAATGTCTTACCATGAGGTTAGAGGGCCTATTTATTATTTAAAAACAATGTAAAACCCTAAACATCCAAAACCCTAACCCTAGGAGATGAAGCACCAAAACTATGGGCCCCGTTTGGGTAAATTGGTGTTTCAACTTCTCGGGGACATAACTTTGGCATACAATCTTTGTTTGACGCACACCATACCTTGTTAGAAATATCTGTCTGAGGACTACAAATTTTTATGTGAGCAACATTGATCCAAGGACTTATGTTGCTCCTAGTTTTCCCAAAAAATGTCATTTAGGGCCTCAAAATGGCTCCATAAGTTCAAGACTTGAAAAAATGCTAAAAATAGTAAGTCATGCTGAAACTGAAAAAAATGAAAGAGACAATGGTAGGGCCCCAAGTGGAATAGGCGAGTGGACACAAATATCCACCTGGATCAATAGCAAAGAAACACACTTTACCTAACTCTACACTAGACTAAGTTATTCTTAACTATTTCTTGTGTGTCGGAATATCCTAACATAAAAATTTTAATTAGAAACTATTAAGGGATATTAAAAAGGTATCAAAGTTGGTTTTCCTGCCATCTTGGAGGGTTTTATTTGAGAAATATTGGAACAGGATCATGCCAAATAAAAATTTGGGTGCATACACAAATATTTGCAGGGTCGAGTTTATTTGTAGAAGGTGAATTTCTCTTACTGGGCATAATTTATCTTGTTGTGTGGAATTTCTCTTATTGAGCTGAATTTATTTTGTTGGGTTGAAGTTATTCTGTTCGACCAAATATCTTGTTGGGCCGAATTTATTTTACTAGGCCAAATTTATTTTGATGGCCAAATTTATTTTATTGGGCTGAATTTATCTTGTTTGGCTGAAATTATTCTATTGGGCCAAATTTATCTTGTTGTATCGAGTTTCTCTTACTGGGGAAAATTATTCTTGTTGTGTCTAATTTCTCTTGTTGGGAAACAAATATCTTATTAGGTCTAAATTATTCTATTAGGTCAAATTTATCATGTTGTGCCAAATTTTTCTTGTTGGGCCAAAATTATTCCCATGGGCTAAATATATCTTGTTGTGCCAGATTTATGCTATGAGGGTGAAATTTCTTAATGGAGAGGCTAAGTTTTTTGTTATGGTATTTTTCAATGAATAATGTGAATTTTACTTGTCCATTTTTTGTTGGAATTTATTAAAATTTTCGACAAAATTACTTATAGAGATTTAAGAAATTTGATTAAAAAAATGTGAATTATATGAAGGGGACTAGCATGTTGATTTTTTGTAAATGTGGAATTTGAAAAATTTCTCATGGACGACAGATGGAAACATGCCTTAGAAGGCCTCACAAATTCCATAAATAACTTGGCAGGAGGGTAGCAATAGTTCAAGAATACTTCAATGGGTTCTTTGGGAAATATGGTGCAAAGAACAAGATAAAAAAACAAAAAATTATCCAAAGGAGTTCATATCACTCTTCGACAAAATAAACTGAGGGGTCTGCAAAAATAATAGGACATGGAAAATTTTATCTTTACACTTGGCTCAAATTTGAAGTTTATGAAGATTGGGGATATCTTGTCTAGATTGGAGGACTTAGATATGTGGTTGTCCAAAGTAGCCCAAGTAGATTAGAGGATATTAAGTTGGGTAGTGAAACCATCAGTGCTTGTCTTGATCCAACATAGGTTTACGGAACATCCTTATAAGGAGGTAATGCTTGAAATTGCTTCTTGCTTCTATGGGATCATAAGGATAATTTCTCCCGTTCACCCTACAACAATGACATTATAATAAGGGAGTTACAAATGATTATAGAGAGCTCCCAAGTATTACAAGATATCGAGGACTTTACCTTTGGTTTGAAACTCAATACCTTAGATATGGTAGCCAAAAATAGAATTTGTGACATTATGTTCAATCTAGATGCAGTAATTTGATTTTTAAGATATCCCATTGTTTCTTCACTATCATAAGAGAATATCATCTTGGCATTGTAAAAAATAGAAGAAAAATATTTTTTCTTTTATTTTAGGTGATGATAATGTCATTTACAAGTAACGACAATAAAAGATGTTGGCTATTTGGCGGAAAAATCAGGTTGTTTCGCTTGGTGCTCATGAAATATCAGGAAGAATGATTGAGCTCAAACTTAAAGAGTTTAAAAGACAACTAACTAAAAGAGAGACAAATTCAATGGGGTTGTAGGTCACACATTATGCCAACAAGGATAAGAGCCAAAAGGGAAGGAAACAAAATTAGCCATCACAACAGGAAAGGAGGATAGATGATCACTAGAAAGGAATTGGTAAAAGAAACGATTTCTTGTTACAACCCTTGGTTGATTTTCTATGTAAATAAAATAAGACCAAGGTCATGGGACATGTATGCCAAGTTGAATGTTGGGAAAAACATAGTGATGGGGATCACTTGTGATGAATTAATGGCTATGTAAATTTCCAAAGGCATTAGCAAAGGAAAAGTGGAAATAATTGGCATTCATTAGGAGGAAAGGAAGGTGAAGAGACACATATTTGCGTGAGAGGAAAAAAATGAAGTAAAATGAAGAAAATAGAGGCATCAATGATAAATAGGATTATGAGAATCATTTGATATTTTTTGACATTTTATTTTTGGAAGTCTCTTTTATTCTCTCATGCTCTCGCACTCTTGCAAACTTACAGTATTCTTGGAGAATTCTTGGAGTAATTTGGCATACATAGGATTTGGAGAAAGAAGGAAAATGAAAGCAAGAAAGTGCAAGGGAACATGTAGATCAACAATTGTAGTTGGACTCCATTGCAGGTAACAGATTGCATGTGTGATTTCCTTGTTGATTTATGGATGCATGGTATATGCATGTGCTTTTCTGGTCATGTGTTGTAATTGGCATGGAGGATTTCCTATATTGACAGTGGTTTTATCCTTGCATTTCCATATCCTAGATATCCATGGTGTTATGGGTTTCCACTTGATTTTTTTCTGGTTGGTTCTCATAATTCCTTATGGTTATGGGTTGGAAAAAACACTCTAGAAGCCCTAGAACAACATGGTTTGAGTTACTAGTCCTGGAGCCTAGGTTGGGACAAATGCTTTGGAGCCCTTGGTGGGTTGAGTTACTAGTCCCTGGAGCCAGTTTGGAAAAACACTCTGGAACTCTGGAAGGTTGTGTGTTGAGTTAATAATTACTATAGCCCTATATAACTTGGGTAGATACCAAACTGTTTTGTTTGAGTGATGTTCAATCGTGAAGTGGAATCACTGGTTGAGGGTAGAGGTAGTTTGGCCTCTAGAATCTCTAGTGGTGTTTTGTTTGGTTTGTTCTATGATATCCCACATTCATGCTTGGAATATGGCGTAGGGTTGATTAGTTGAAAGAGATATTTGGTTTAGCCCAATGTATGTTCAGGTGGTACGTGGAAGCCCCTGAATTGGTTAGTATTTTCATACGTTAATAATAGTTATTCTTCCATTGTGATTAATGTATATTTGTAGCGACTGTGTTGAAAATGTTATGGTTGAGTTTCCATGGTTTATATGTTGGTTATTTTTTGGTTATATGTTGTTCATATGATGTGTATCTTATATGGCTCTTGTCATGAAATGTTCAACTATTGTTCGATTGATCAATGTATGGACTAATAAGTGTTGTTGCAACTATGTGGAGAGGGAATAGGGAATTCTGGTGATTCTCAGATGAATATCAGACTTTTATGATCATGTATGCACTCACGATCTGTAGCTTACATGTTTTCCATCCGTTTGATGAATTTTTTTTATGTTCTAGGCAGTCTAGATCAAGTTCTTCCTTAAGTTTGTATGTTTAGCCTTGTTGTCATGTCATTAATGATTCTAAGAAGTCTCAGTAAGTTCTGGGTATTGGTATTAATGCTGACCTAGAATTGACGCTCAAATATCAGGACCAAACCCTCTAAAATAAACAATTTGGGTCACAATCGCACTCAAGTAGGCTTGTGAGTGCGGTTGGATGCCTTCAAACGCATGGATGTATTGTCGTGCATGTGGTTGGGTGTTACTTTTTGTGAAAAGGATCCCCAACTCAGGGTTTGGTCACCTAGGGTGGTTCGTTGGCCCCTGAGTGTCCCTGAGGAATGTTGTTATTTTTTCAGTCAATGATAAATTGTAAGCCCCACTTCCTTAACTGGAGCTAGGAGGTTGGGTCATCTCATAGTAACTCTCGTCTCACGTTTACACTGGAAAACTAGTGAAACTAGGTAAATGTGGGAAGATTGTTTACAAATTGGTATCATAGCTCCCAAGTTCAAGCACTTGGACTGGATGGGAAGAATGTGTTTGCCATGCATGCATGTCAATTGTCTATGTGTTTCTATGCATGCATTTTGATAGTCATTGTCACAATAGTGTCGTCATGTAGAGGTTGATGATGTTGATGTTGATGTTGATATTATTGATATGTTGATTTCATTATATATACATATGTTGTGCTAATCCAAATTGATTTTGTAGATGTGATAGCCTCCCCTGAACTTCACTGAGGTATGTTGATCATGTTTATATTGGTTTATTTGACATGGTTTATTTGTAGGAGGTAGAAGATCAGATATGACAAGAAAAATGGTGGACTCTAGTTCACGTGATTCTCCCTACAGATCAGATGAACAACATGGTGATGATAAATCCCCTGACATAGCAGATACATTGAGAATTTTGAAAGCAAATATCAAAAGTTGCAAGGTAGGTAATGATCTGATAATTAAGTCATAGGAAATTCTTGCCAAAGCATATGAAAGTAAGCAGAGGTCAATGCAGTGATCCTTCAGAGTTTATCATATTTGTAGAGACAGGGATAAACATGGATCAATTATGGACATGAGGAATGGACTAATGGGGCATATGGAAGCATGTCTCAATCATGATAAAAGTTTGATAGGGATGACACAGTTAGAGATGGTTTGACACACCTGAAAGGATGGGTAATGTATGTGGGTTCTATTCTAGTTCTAGTTTAGAGAGACAACATTTTCATGACCACCACCATCTATATAGGAGGAGTGAGAAGTAGTACATTTCGAAGGAGTTCAAGAAATCAAAGCCTCCTACATTTGATGGAGAAATGAAGAAGTAAAAATATCAAAAAGTTTGGTTACTTGGGATGAATAAGTTTTTCAGATTGCATTATTATTCAGAAAATATGAAAGCCAGGATAGCTAATTTCAACCTTAAAGGAAAAACAAACATTTGGTGGGAATATGTGAAGAATGTCAGAGGAATTCGAGAAGAGGAGCTTCCTATATTTATTCCACTTTGATCTTAAAAAAAAATTCCCCTAACCTGAATGTTTTTTCATGTACATCCTTTGAAAGAATTTTCAATAAGAAGTGTCTATCTGAAAGATACTATGATGATAGGGAAATGGAGTTCTATGAGTTGAAGACGATATCTATGACTGATGAGGAGTATATTAGAAAAATATTGGAGTTGTTGATATATTTTCCTTGTATTAAGGAGGAAAAGGCAAAGATTTAGAGATTCATTAATGGGTTGCTGATATCATTCAAAGACATGATTGAGTTTGATGAGCCTAGATCAATAGAGGAATCCATCAGAAAGTTGAAGCACTGTTATAATCAGGATTGGAAAGGTAATGAGGATAATAAAGGAAAGTAGGCTAAGAAGAGAGGAAAACCTTAGAATATAGATGAAAAGGATAATGCAACATTGTACAAGAAATTTAATGTGGTTGATAGAGGACAAGGATTTCATTCTGAGGAGCAGAACAAGGGTGATGGTAGGAAACCTTTGTAGTGTTGGACATGTGGCAAGGATAATTGTAGGAGAGATTGTCCACAACATCAGGGTGGCAGACCAGATATATACAATTCTTAGGAGGCATAGAAAAATGGAGATGTTGGACGAAGTATTCCTTAGATTTATGCAACATTAGATAATATGTAGGTTGATCATCAAACATCTATATTGAGATGGAAGGTAAGCTTTGTGATCAAGTTGTTTTGATTCTGATTGAACTTGGATCTAACTATAGTTATATCATTCCTAAACTGGTGGATAAGTGTTGCTTGAATAAAGAAGTGAATGTAGAGTCTTGATTAGTGCAGTTAACTACAGGTACAAAGAAAAGAGTTCATCATTGGGTAAGATCCTGTGCATTTGATTTGAATGGTATGTCTACATTAGTGCATATACATTTTATTTTTTTGGGATCATACAATATGTTGTTGGGTATGGATTGTTTGTTTATTCAGAGTGAAGATAATATTGCAGGGTAAGAAAAATCCTACATCAATGAGAATGGTTACAAATATGAAAGCAAAGTGCAGTAGCACGAAAGGATGTGTATTGTTTACAGTTCATATTTATAGTGACAAAGGGAAGGATTTTAAGGATGTGTAAGACTTGAATAGGTATCTAGTTTTGCAAAAGTTTCAAGATTTATTTCTAGTAGGGATCTTAGAGTTACCACCTCATAGGGAAGTGAAATTTTCTATTGAGTTGATGTTGAGAGAAACACCAACATTGAAGGCACCTTATAGGATGGGCACTCCAAAATTAGTGGTATTGAAGTTGTAGCTTAAGGAAATGCTTGATAAGGGATACATTAGGCCAAGTGTGTCACCTTGGGATGTACCAGTATTGTTTTTGAAGAAAAAGGATGGTACTCTTGGGTTGTGTATTGATTATAGGCAGTTGAACAAGGTGACGATTAAGAATAGGTACCCTTTGTCGCAAATTGATGACTTGTTTGATCAATTGAAGGGAGAAACAATGTTCTCGAAGATTTATTTGAGATCGGGATATCATCAAGTACGCATCAAAGAAGAGCACATCTACAAGACTTCTTTCCAGAATAGGTATGGGAATTATGAGGTTGTTGTGGTTCCTTTTGGTTTGACTAATTCTCTAGTGATTTGAATATTGGAAAATTAGTTTTGTTCTGCTATCTCCCTCATCAGTATAAAATAAATGTGTTTAGGATCATCTCAAATTAGCTAGTTATGTGAGGGTTTATGTGTAAATTTTGTGTTTTTTTATGAAAAATTCATGTGTTAATTAGTTGTTAGAAACACATGTAAAACAAATAAATTGCAGATAAATAATGCACAACAAACGCATTACACAATAGTTGATAATGGATTTCACCCCTCCTGGGCTACATCTCCATGGACCTACTTCAATGGCTTGGCTCTCTTTGGATTAATGGTCAATTATTTGATTACATGCACCTAAAATGATCTAATGGCTTTGAAACCTGCTCCATTGGATTTAGAAGATTCAAAAACCTCAAAATAAACTCTTCAAGCTCTGCAAATGGTCTTCAGGTGCTCTAAACATGGCCTCCCCTCATGGTGGTCCTGGACTTCTTTAATATTCAAAGTGAAAAAGACACTTACATAAGTTCTCCTCTTCCTCTGAAACCTATACCATCATGCTCAGATCATCCAAATCATCTAGGATTGACTCTTTTTTAGCCTAATTTGGTCGAAATATGCCAAAGTTATGGCTTCTTCAATTTTCCATAGGAAAACTCCAAATCTGGAGAAACTCCAGTTAAGTTCGACAAAAATGGAGGTGGTGTCGAAAATAGAGGACCCGCCAAACCTAATCCATTATTAAAGGTTGGATTAGTTTAAGTTCAGTGCATATTAACTATGGTTAGCGCTCTAAGCGAGTTTTTAAACAAAATTTGAATTAAAGCGAATATTACATTTGTTTATGGTTAATTAAACCATTTTAACACTAATCCCGCACCATTAGCATTGGCCTCTGCCACAGTCATGGCGCGAGGTCCTGTGCAACCGTGGGTTGGCCCTTTTAACCTTCGCCAAAACCTTATTTAAAATTCAAAATGTGTGCAAACCCATATATAATAAGATCTGTTGCTTATTATGCTAGTAACATGTGGTGTTTGTGTGGAGGAGGTCGCGAGGTCAATCCTGCCCTTTCGCCAACAATAATTTTTCTCCATATACAATATGAATTTCGACCCAGACTTAACCAAATTCAGCCTTGGAGGGAGGGCACGTGGTGACCTTCAGGCTAGCCATGTGTCCTCTTTCGGTTTGGCTCCTCCTAAATCAAATAAAAACGTGACAAATCACCCTCTTAGAAACCATCCATGAATTGAAACTTGGCACAGTGTCATTGGGAAAAATGAAGGAATATTCCCAGAATATTTCTTTTTCTGACTAGGCTGCCAGGTCACCTTTCTGCCCTTTTTTTGTAAATTTTTTAGTTGTTTAGGAAAACAAACAACATTCTCTATCTTCCTCATACAAACTCCGTTTTGAGTGAAATAAAGTGTGTTGGATTCCTGGCGAGAAGACCTATCTGGTCATTCTGGTTTTGAGTGATTATGAGCACTTTGAATTTTTAGCAAAGTTTTTCCCCCAATCCAGATTTTGATCGCTCCTTCCCATTGACAAGATTTTGGACCCACAAAAGTTGGTTATCTGATAAGAGATAAATACTCTTCTCTTTCCCAAGTTTTATCAACTTGATTCTACTTGGAAAAATTTCCATGACAACCACTTTGGTTCACTGACATGCCTTGCATTGTAAAGGGCTTGGCGCTTCAACCAATGTTCTCCTTTTGCTGCTAACCCAATCCAACACTTGCTGGCTGTTTGTTGAAGCCTAACTCATAAAACACTTTGTTGTACCAAATCGACCCCTTTGTGCTTGAAAAGATGACTGATGGCCTTCCAACTGAGAATCACGTTCCTCCTTTGCACACACATGCATTCGATTGAAGCTTCTCCTTGGAAACCAATTTTCCAAGTAAAGCCCATATGAGTGAACTACAATGATGAGTTCCAATATCAGTAATCACAAGAAAATAAATTACCATTCTTTTTACCTCCATGGTTCCAAATTCCACATCTGGAAGAATGCATTCACCATCTCCTTCGCTTCTTGGTGTCAACACATCAAATGGTCTACAATGGCTATTGGTTTTGTTGCCAAATTTTTGGCACCTTGTCCCTCTTTCTGCTTCTTGATTCCATCATCCTCTTGTATCGACATGCTTCTCATACCATGATTTGAGAATGAAGTCTAATCATGAGCCTCTCGCTCAAGAGTGGACCTTCCAAAATCCTAAGACATCTTGTCACAAGAAAAACCATTAATCTGAAAAACACATCACGCAAGAAACATAACTTGTCGACATATCCTTTTGCTCCTTCAAAGGAACAATTGTCACATCCTATGAACATCATCATGTACTCTTACATCTTGGTGTACAAAGTCATTGACCAAACACATCGATAAAACATGCCTCTTCAAATAACTGACTCTCAAGTCAAAAAAAAGTTATTGTACATGCTTTTTTTCAATTACTTGATGATTCTTCTCCTAAAAAAAAAAAAAATTCACATATTATGAAACAATTCGTCAAAATATCCCTTTCATTTTTGGAGACAAAATCAACCCTTCGAAGTCAATATGGCATACATGTAACAAGGAAATTGAACAACACGATGTGATCACTCATGCATGTTCAAGCACAATGAAACTATAAAAAATTCCATTGTTCACACACACAAAATCTCATGCATGTATCCAATTCTCAACTCTCTCACAATTACAATCACAAGTACAAGAATCCCATTGACATGTACAAGTAATTAAAGAGCTGAAATGATAAATTTTTCTGCAACAATAATGAGTCAACATACTCCACTTTCAAACACCTTCTCGACGTAGACATGCAACAATCATTCTAGAGAAAATAAATGCATTCAATTGGAAAATAAATGCATCAATAAGGCAAGATTTTCATCAATCATCAAAAGAAATGAAAGGCCTTAATTGGTTAAGAAATCTAACCATCTCTTTCCAAACCACTTCAATGGTGCTTGTTTCAGTTGCACTTCATCATGTAAATCATCCTGACCCACATCGATTATGGAATCTCCTTTTCCATTCTATTCAATATCTCTTTCCACCTTCTTCAAATGTCATGGATGACTTGTTGGATACAGAGTCCAACACTTGTCTACAAGATGACCTTGCTTATCGAAATGAGTGAAAAATAATTTCATCTTCTTTTCAACATGGTTTTCATTATCCAATGGACCTTTGCCTTTTTGTCTCGTTTGTTTTGAAATTTTCTTGCATATGGGTATATTCTTCTAACACCTCGAAACAATATGGTTATTCAAACCACAAAAGGAACATGTAAACTTTCTCCAAATCTTATGTGAATTTTTACCATGTTTATCATAATAAAAAAGAACTTGATTAAAGGAAAATTTATACCTTATACATTCACATTTTTCGCCTTCTTGAGGAGGTGAATTTGATGAGGTAGTGGCTCTCTTCGGAATACCAATAATGGCTTCAATGAGTTTAGAGCTTTCAATGTCCTCTTATTTTCCATTTCCCTTAGTTTCATGCTTATGAGCATCTTCTTGAAAAGTGGGTCTAAATTTTTTTCATTCCTCATGAACACAAACTCCATAAGCTTGAGGTAATGAAAATGTACTAAAATTCCTTTTTGGAACACCTTCATGTGCCTTCATGGCTTTGGATCATTCTCCATCATGTTTTCCATAACCAAGACCCAATACCTAGGCCTTTCCTCAACAACAATTGGCTCAACTATGCCTTGTGCATGTTTGCCCAACCCTTTACCTTCATAGCCCATCTTCATCAATAATTTGAACCATATTCCTCTAGTGTGTCTTCAAAAGCACCTACACATTCATTTTGAGAGTAAATTGAAGATAAAATTGAATTTCATACCTCTTTTTCATGCACATACTTGGCTAGGATTTCATTTTCCATATGGAGCCGGGTCTCCATCTCATGCATCTTTTCAAGAAGCTCTTTCTTCTCCTCCTTCATGGAAATCAACTACACTTGAAGTATAGTGTTCTCCTTCCTATATTCAACCAAATCTTGCACCATATCTCTCATGATATAGAGCTTCTACAACATCTCTTTATCAAATTGCAAAGGAAGACGGATTAGAAACAATGCTTGATGAAGCTTCCATCACAATTGCAATGCATAAAATTTTATTTGTTGTGATTTGAGAGCTAAGTCCTCAATCTTGACCTTCTCCTCTCTTCAACTTACACACATAAACTTGCACACAGTTAAATTATCCTTGCACAAATACAAAACCAATAGCTAATTCTCTAGGTAAACTTGGAAAACCATATCAGGGCTCAAATGAGCTAAACTGAGCTCTGATATCAACTTGATCTAAATATGGGAAAACTAGTTTTGTTGTGCTAGCTCCCTCATCAGTGTAAAACAAATGTGTTTAGGATCGTCTCAAATTAGCCAGTTATGTGAGGTTTTATGTGTCAATTTCTGTGTTTTTTTATGAGAAATTCATGAGTTAATTAGTTGTTAAAAACACATGTACAAAAAATAAATTGCAGATAAATAATGCACAACAAACACATTACACATTAGATGATAACGAAGTTCACCCCCTCCTGGGCTACATCTCCATGGAATAATGGTCAATTCTCTTATTACATGCACCTACAATGCTCCAATGGCTTTTCAACATGCTCCATTGGATTCAGAAGACTCAAAAACCTGAAAATAGACTCTTTAAGCTCTGCAAATGGTCTTCAGGTGATCTAGACATGGCCTCCCCTCGGAGTGGCCCTAGGTTTCTTTAATCTTCAAAGTGAAAAAAACACTTACAGAAGTTCTCCTCTGCTTCTGAAACCTACGCCATAATACTCAAAGCATCCAAATCATCTAGGATTGACTCTTTCTGAGCCTAATTTGATCTAAATATGCTAAAGTTATGGCTTCTTCAGTTTCCTTAGGAAAACTCCTCCAAATCTGGAGAAACTCCAGTTAAGTTTGACAAAAATGGAGGTGGCACTGAAAATAGCGGACTCGCCAAACCTAATCCGTGATTAAAGGTTGGTATAGTTTAAGTTAAGTGCATATTAACTGTGGTTAGCACTCTAAGCACATTTTTAAACAAAATTAGAATTAAAGTGCATATTACATTGGTTTATGGTTAATTAAACCATTTTAACACTAATTTTGTGCCATTAGCATTAGCCTCCACCATGGTCACGGCGCGAGGTCCTGTGCAACCATGGGATGGCCCTTTTAACCTCTGCTCGGACCTTAATTAAAGTTCAAATATGTGTGCAGACCCATATATAATAAGATCTATTGTGTACTCAACTGGTAACATGTGGTGTTTGTGTGGGGGAGGTTGCGGGGTCAACCCTGCCCTTCTGCCAAAAATAATTTTGCTCCATATAAAATATGAATTTCAACCCATAATTAATCAAATTCGGCCTTGGGGGGGGGGGGCGCACATGGTAGCCTCTAGGCTTTCCACGTGTCGTTTTCCCATTTGCTCCTCCCAAATCAAATAAAAACGTGACAAATCACCCTCTTAGAAACCATCCACGAATTAACACTTGGCATAGTATCATTGGGCGAAATGAAGGATTTTTCCTAGAATATTCCTTTTTGCTGACTAGGATGCCATGTCACCTTTCTGTCATTTTATGAAATTTTTTAGTTGTTTAGGAAAATGAACAACAAGCTCTATCTTCCCCATACAGACTCTGTTTTGAGTGAAACGAAGTGCGCCAGATTCCTGCAAGGAGACCTATCTAATCGTTCTAGTTTGGAGCGATTCTAAGCACTTTGAATTTTTATCAAATTTTTGCCCCCAATCCAGATTCCGATCATCTAGCTACTTTCATGTGTTTGATGTATAATGTGTTACATCCTTAACTGGACAAGTTTATGATAGTATTAATTGATGACATATTGATATATTCTAAGAATGAGGAGGAGCATGCATAACATATAGCAACATTTTTGAAATTGTTAAGAGAGCATCATTTGTATGCCAAACTTAGTAAATGTAATCTATTTAAGATAGAAGTTCATTACTTGGGGCATGTTGTTTCCAAGGAAGGTATAACAGTGGACTTAAAAAATATCATAACTATCATGGAGTGGGGAACTCCTAGGAATCTGGATGATGTCAGATCATTTATGGGAATAACATGTTATTACAAGTGGTTCATCAAGAACTTCTCACAAATTTCCTATCCTATTACATCTTTGTACTAAAAAGGAAATAAGTTTGAATGGATAGAGGAATTTGCAACTATTTTTGAGCAGTTGTAGCAATTTATTCTTCAGTCTTAAAGATTGAAGATCCAAACAAAGAGTTTGTGGTATGTACAAATGCTTGCAAGAAAGGATTGGGTGGAGTCATGATGTAGGAAGGGCAAGTAGTATTCTACGAGTCAAGGAAATTAAATGAGCACAAGCAAAACTACGTGACTCATTATATTGAGTTGGAAACTATCATTCATGTATTGAAGATGTGGAGACACTATTTTCTTGGCATAAGGTTCATTTTGATGAGTGATCATAGTGGGCTAAGATACTTGTTTGACCTACCTAATCTGAATGTTAGGAAAGCTAGGTGATTGGCTATGCTCAGTGAGTTTTAATTGTACATCAAGTATATTAAGGGTAAAGAGAAGAGGGTTTCATATGATATTAGTAGAATAGTGCAGGAAAATCACATTGCGTCTATGAGTTCATATGGGACATACTTGCAGGAGTGTATCTTGCAGACATGACAACATGATGATAGGTACCAACAACTTAAGCACACATTACAACAGAAGGGTATAGGTGAACATGATGTGGATCATCATGTCACAACAAATGGTTTAGTAAGATTTATAGATAAGATCTATGTGTCAGACAACAGTGACCTAAATAATATTATCTTGAGGGAATTTCATGTCAAGCCATATTCAAGTCACCTGAGATATTAAAAGACATTGACAAAAAATAATAAATTTTACCATTGGCCAAACTTGAAGAAAGAGGTGGCTAAGTTTGTTGCGAGATTTCTGGATTGTCAATGGGTAACAACCGAGTGTAAGAATCTAAGTGGTTTATTGTGATTCCATAGTGGAAATGTGAGGTCATTTCCATTGAATTCATTACAAGTTTGTCGAGGACATCTAGACATCATAATTCTATTATGGTTGTGGTTGAAAGGTTGACTAAGGTAGCTCACTTCATTCAAGTGAATTCTATGAATTACGCTAGTGAGGTAGTTGAGGTATTCATTAGGGAGATAGTGAGGTTGCATGGTATTCCTAAGGAGATTGTGTCAGACAGAGATGCCAAGTTCACTTCCAAGTTTTGGAAATAGTAGTTTTCAGGTTTTGGGACAGATTTGGCCTTCAGTACAAATTATCATCCACAAAAAAATGGACAAATAGAGAGGGTCAACAGGATTCTTGAGGACATTTTGAGGATGTATGTCATGCAATAGTAGTTGAAGTGGGAAGAGTATATTCCACTAGTGGATTTTGCATATAAAAATGGATATTAGGAACATTTGAATGTGAGTCTGTTCGAGGAACTTTATGGCTAGAGTTTTAATACTTCTATCAGCTGGAGTGATCCAATGAACAGGGTATTGATTGGACCATATATGTTAGCAGAGATGGAACATGAAATGTGGGTTATCAAGAATAATCTAAAGGTATCACATGACAGGAAGAATATTTATGCATATTAGCACAGGGTATTTAAGGAGTTTTAGGTTGGGGAACATGTGTACTTGTGCATCAATCCCAATAGGAGCTCCTTGAGGATTGGATCGTGTGCCAAAATGGCACCTCGGTATTACAGGCCTTTCGAGATCCTTGAGAGGATTGGACCAGTGGCCTACCAACTTGCATTACTTCTGACAGTGAAATTCCATGATGTTTTCCATGTGTCATTGCTTAAGAAGTATGTGAAATATGTTGATCATGTGATTGACTAGTATGCATTGCAGTTGGAACCAGAAGGAGAATTCCAACCGAAACCTCAGTACATTTTGCAGTGAAATATGTTCATGCTTTGAAATTGAGCAATCGAGCAATTTAAAGTGCAATGGAATCACTTTGGACTCGATGAAGCTGAATTGGAGATGGTTGATCAGAAGCAGACTATGTGTCCTTCTCCATTTGTCGATTGAGCGAATGTATTCTTATATATGTGTTTGATGTTGTGTTTTGGTTATGTCTATATATATGCATATGTATGTAAATATTGTATCAAGTTGTGTTATAAAGATCCAATAAGAAGTATGGTGTTCATGTTATGATGGTAATGGTCTAAAAAATATGATATGATGTACATGTTGCATCGAGATGTGTTATAAAACTCCATGGGAAGCATGTGTTTTGTTGGTTCATAAGTGTCATTAAACACCAAGGATGATGTTCCTCTAAGAGGGAGGGGTTTGTAACAACTCCTGGTTTATTTTCTATGTAAATAAAATAATACCAAGGTCACGGGACATGTATTCCAAGCTAAATTTTTCGAAAAACATAGTGATGGGGATCATTTGTGATTAATTAATAGCTATGGAAATTGGCAAAGGAAAAGTGGAAATAATTTGTATTTATTTGTGAAAATAAAGGAAATATGAGAAAATGAAGGTGAAGAGACACAAATTTCCATGAGAAGAAAAAATGAAGGAAAATGAAGAAAATAAAGGCCTTAATGATAAAAAGGATTTTGAGGATTAGTTGTTAGATTTTGACAGTTTAGTTTTAGGGCTCTCCTATATCTCTCACTCTCTCATACTCTTTCACACTTAAAGTATTCTTGGATAACTTTGGAAATCATTGGATTTGGAGAAAGAAGGCAAAGGAAATCAGGAAATCTTAATGGAACAAATGGATCAATAGCTACATCTAGATTTATTTTCAAGTAATAGGTTGCATGTGTGATTTCCTTGCTAATTTATGGATGCATGTTATATTCATATGGTTTTATAGTTATGTGTTGTCATTGGCATGGAGGATTTCCTAGATTAATGGTGGTTTTATCCTTGCCTTGCCATTTACTAGATAGTCATGGTATTTTGGGTTTCCACTTGTTTATTTTATAATTGGTGATCATAAGTCCATATGGTTGTGGGTTGGAACAAACGCTCTGGAAGCCCTAGAAAAACTTGGGTTGAGTTACTTGTCCTAGAGCCATTGGTGGGTTGAGCTACCAGTCCCTAAAGCCGGGTTGGACAAATTATATGGAGCCTTGAAAGGTTGTGGGTTGAGCTACTCATTCCCAGAGCCCTGGACAACTTGGGTAGAGAGAAGTTTGGTTGTGATGTCAGAATATGGGGTGGAATCACTAGTTAAGGGTTAAGGTGGTTTTGCCTCTGGAAGCCCTAGTTTGGTTTTGTTTGGTTTGTTCCATCAGTTCCCATATTCATGCTTGGAATATGTCGTGGGGATGATTGACTGAAAGAGAGATTTGGTTCATCCAAATCTATGGTTAGGTGCTACATGGAAGTCCTTGACTTGGTTGGTATTTTCATATGTTAATAAGAGTTATTCTTCCATTGCGATTCATGTATATTTGTAGTGTCTGTTTTGGAAATGTTATGGTTTATTTCCATGGTTTTTATGCTAGTTATTTTTTGGTTATATGTTGTTCATATGATGTGGTATGCCTCTTGTCATGAATTTTTTAGTTATTGATCAGTTCATGAATGTATGGACTAATAAGTGTTGTTGCAGCTATGTGGAGGGGGCATAAGGCCTTCTCGGTGGTACTCAAATGAATCTCATACTTTTATGATTAGATATGCATTCATGACCTGTATCTTACATGTTTTCCATGTGTTTGACGATATGATTTTTTATGTTCTAAGCAATCTAGGTCAAGTTATGCCTTCAAGTTTGTATTTTTAGCCTTGTTGTCATGTCCTTAATGATTCTGAGAAGTCAGGAAGTTTTGCGAAGTGGTATGGAGGCTAACCTGGAATTCAGGCTCAGATATCAGGATCACACCCTTTGAATTGGATAATTTGGGTCACAATCGCGCTTAGTTAGGCTTGTGAGTGTGGTGTTAGGCCTTCAACCGCATGGAGGCCTTATCATGCATGCAGTTGGGGGTTAATTTTGTGAAAATGACCCCTATCAAATGATTTGGTCACCTCGAATCGTTCTTTGTCCCTTAAGTGTCATTATAACCGTGAGGAATGTTGTGAGATGTTAGTTGGTGGTCTGTTGTAGGCCCCACTTCCTTAAGTGGAACTAGGAGGATGGGTCATTTCATATTAACTCTCGTCTCACCCTAGCAGGGAAGTGAAATTGGGTAAATGTGTGAGGGGTGGTTATATTTATTGCATTCAAAGGGTACTAAGAACAAAAGAATAGGTAAAGTTGTGGAGCATATAGTCAATTCCATACCCCAGGAAGAAAACATGTCCGTTAATGAGGAATCGATAGAAGAATAAATAATTGGTGAAGTGTAGTCATCATCATTTACATATGAGGATGACAGAAGCAGTGACTCGTAAGATGAGATGGGTGAAGTAAACATGTTTGAAGAAGCTGACGATTTATAAGAGCTTTCAAGAGGTCACTTAGAAATAATGGAAAAAATCAAGAGGATTAAGGGAACAATGTTGAAGAAGGATAGTGATTCTGAAGAATGGAGGATTATAAATGGAAGGGAAACTGTGAAGCTTTTTAGAATTGAGGAGAAATTAAAACACATGGTAGGGAAACACTAGAAACATGCTCTTGAGTTTCTTTTAGTAAGAGAAAGGGGTTAAATGTACAATATCCCACTTCAAAAGTGCATAATTAAGGATTGCAACACATTGATTTCAAAATTATGGGAGAGTAGAAGTGCAAGTAATAAGAAACCTTGCACATTATTGCTTAGCTCACAAAAAGAGAAGATGTTGGATGCATGGTGCGGTGAAGCATGAATACAATCTTGCAGGATGTTTGAGTAAGATAGGAAGTACACTAGGATGCAAAAATAGGATTTAGAGCTATGGCCAAGTAGAATTTCAATCATAATCAAAGGAACGAAACATCAACATGGTAGTATTTTTAAGTGGTTTTTGATGACTGGTGGGAGAGGCACTCTCTGGGAATTCAAGGACTTCAAAGGTGTTATGGTGGTAGTTAGAATCTACTACGACAAGGGTTCCTAGAAATCAAACTGGAGGGATATTATGAGTTGGTGGGCCTATCAAATGGGAAAATTATGGGAGAGTACTTCTAGCTAGGGGTACAACACAATTGAAGTGTTCATACATTGGGGATGTTAGATTACCTATTCAGTAGTGGGATCTAGGAATTGGTCCTAGCATACAGACTCTAGATTCATTTGAGATCCTAGTATCGAGGTTAGAATTTCTTGCGGTCAAGCAATTTCAGGAATGAAGGATTGTAATGCCCCTTTTTCTGAACATTGGGAAAGGAGAATATATCATTAGCCTTGCTTAAAAATAAAAACAAGTCATGGGCTATGGGGAAATTAATTAATTAAAAGTGACTAAAAAAAGAAATATTATAAGTCACTTTAATAAAAGAAGAAAAATACCCATAGTTTTCAGATGACACATGATATTTACCCATAGTATTTGGGATTATTGTTTTGTTGTTGTTGAGTTGAGCTCTTGGAGCTTGTTTGGTTGAGATCCCATATTATGTATAGGGTTAGTTTTGGTGGTCAATGGTCCACCCTAGCTGATCTAGTGAAGAGGGGTTTCAATATTGAGATATATACCCTATCCACTAAAAAAGGAGGGATCAAATCAGATCCACTCATTGGGCTTAATGTGGAGATCAAGAGGAGAGGTCAATCAAATCTCTTAGATGTGCATAATGTTGGAGGAGCCATTGTGAGCCATGCAAATATCTGCTAGTGTTTTTATCAGGTTCTTAGAACGATATTTGGTATGTATTTCCATATCCATATTTAATATAATAAGGCTGAGTTTTTGGTACTATTTCACGTGTGTATTTTTGAGTTGCAACATTTCTGGATTTTTATATCTACAATTTTATTTGTGCTGGTAGTTTTTGTGCAAATTTGTGCCATTTATTTTTAAGAAATTTTGTGGGAATTTTTTTTGAAGCAATTTTTTTTCTGAAATTTTAATTAAATATTATTAAGGGATATTACAGTGGGGGGATGAAGGAAATTATTCAAATAATTGACAAGCTCTAGAATCTATCGAGTGAAGGGGGAACCCTAATATTCACTAGCTTTGGTATTTAAATACATATCCTAGTTGTAGATGATTTTCTTTGACATTGGAAAACACTCTCAAGCCAGATATTTTGTTGAGCATAGTAATTCTACAAAGGTAGGTGTCAAAGTTGCAAAATGAACCATTTTTGCTACAAAATTAACTCTTTTTTCTACAAAATCATTTTCCCTTTCCTTACCTTTTCCTTTCCCAAATTTTATTAAACCTACAGTCACCACAAGTTATTAAGGTATAATACATGTCTCAGTTAGTTTCTTATTTTACGTTATGAAGAATCTAGAAATTAGTTAAAGAGTGCTTTATGATATAAGTTATATGTACATATATATTATAAAATAAATGGAGTTGCTAACTCTCATTGTTTGAGACTGTGGGCATACATTGGCATACATTTCACAGGAATATATCATTTGAATTCAACACATATTGACCGACAAAGTGCTAAAATAATGGAGTGGCTAGTAGGCATCTCTCTAGGGCATTGGAATTTTTGTTATGAATTAATATTGAAATCTCTTTGAATTGTTGCTCGTAGACAATCCAAAGAGTTTATTATTCTTTTAGATCATGTTCAAACTGAGGAAGGTGCCTTGTGTCCTAAGTATTTATGGAGCCAAAAGCTTAGATGCCTTGGCATGCATTAGTTGATGCATCACCAAGGCTCATTATGCCAAACATTATGTAACTTATGTCTAGTAAGAATTTATAAACTTAGGAAAGTTATTTGAATATTGTTTGTTAGTTGTTGGGGTGGAGATTCCTCCCCTCCGTACCTATAAACATTCGTGAACTCCGATGGAACAAGAATGATAGTGAAACTATGTTATAATTTTGATAATACATATTACTCGTGGATACTTATTTCTTTCTTTTGATTTCTTGTGTTTAATTAAGTTTGGGGAGCATGCCAAACCCTGATTTTGGGCCCAATCAAGGTAACGCTTGCACACATTAATTTTATAGTTGATTATTTATGTATCTACCTTTTCTTGTAATCTTTAATTTTGTTTAAGTTTAATAGATTTGGTTTTCAAACTTCTGTGGTTTTCGTTGATTGCAGAATCCAGATTATCCACAGTATCATAAAACAATGGTCGATGTTTTGAATCCCAACGGGGATCCATCTTCAGGAAGAGAAATGAATGAAGAATGAAAGAAGGTCACAAAAGGTCAAGGTATAAATAGTGAAGTATTGAGATGATGAGAAGAGCCAACAACTGCGAAGGTGTAGAATAGGTTTAATGCAGGCGAAGGCGGGATCAGGTTTAAGTCATGGAATTGCTTGAGAGAATGGAGTTCTGTGACCCTTCTTTCAATAGTTTTTTCTAGAAAACAAATATCTGGAAAAAAACCAGAGATTCTGGGTTCGATCCCCAGTGGAGTCGCCAATTTGTTGGCCGGATAAATCGTTCTTGCGGACAAGACCGAGCTCCCTAGTGTTAGAAGACAATCTAGCAACAAACGAACAAATAAGTTTGTCTTGCTCTAAATATATTCGTTTTACAAATAATTGCTATGAAGGTGTCGATCCTACCTTAGATCCAAATGCTTATTTGTGGTCGTAGTGCTTCCGTCGCATCAATAATCCTTCATTGCAACAAGAGCTCTTTTTTCGCAAGAAAGTATCATCTTTCATCGATCTGAAATCACAAACAAGCAAATATTAAATAGCACCTGTATAACAAATAATCATAAAACATACCTATCATAGTGATCAAGGAATCTATGAAATAAATGATCAAACGACAGCTTATTGAAATAAACAATCGAACGACAATTTATTGAGAAAAACAAAACTTGATTGTATTAATCTTAAAATATACAGAAGAACCTTACAACCTTTTCCTTGATGTTCGAAAGGCCTTCCCGGGGTCCGAAGCAGGAGTCTCCTCTACTTTGATAAGTCTTGCACTCTTCCTTCAGAAGCATAAAGAGGTATGTGATCTTTCCTCTCAAAAGCTTAGCAGAAAGAAGTCTAAATCTCAACAGCACTTCAATTCAATCACATATAAAGCTTGAATTCCAATTCTCAATCTCCAAAAACTTGTTAACCAATCTTCTTGTTAACCCCTTGAGGCTACCCAATGCCTCCTTTTATAGAGCAGATGAGGAGGTTAGGATTCCACTTTTTAAGGGATAGAATCCTCCTTCAAAGGGATAGGCTCCTTACATCAAGGGATTAGTTCCTTAAGGTGTGGGATACATGCACCTTATCAAAGCATACTCATCCCCAAAAAATCTCATCCAGAACCTTCTAGAATTGACCAAAATTCAACTTTTTCAGTTTAATTTCGCGCTTTTTTGACTTTACAGGGGTTCCGCAGGCATTACACTGGAAAAATGCGTTCTAGAACGCAGTTTCTCTTCACATTACCTGCGTACCCTAGCTAAAAACGCAAGAAGGTCTCATGTTACCTGCGTACCCTGAGTTCCAGAGATTTTTAGGGTTTTTCTTCCAGTTTTAGGGCTTGGAATGAGGAACAGAGGTTGTAAGACTTGAAAAGGAGGCATGTATGAGTGTTTAATGAGCTCATACAGTCAGAAGAATGTCAAGGTGACATTTTTAGTGTAACAATTCCTCATCCAGATAGTCTCACATGTAGCTTGACTTGCTTCCATGTATTATGCTTCCACTGAAACGAGTGCCACAGATATTTGTTTCCTACTGTACCAAGAAACTGTTGTAGATCTGATACTGAAAACCCCTCCTGATGTGCTCTTTCTGTCTGTTGGGTTTCCTGCCCAATATACATCCGTGAAGCCATGCAACTTCACCTCATACATCTATCTGTACCATAATTCATACTCAGATGTGCCCCTGAGATACCTTAGGACATGCTTGCCTACCTTCCAAAAGAGCTTGGTAGGCTTAACCATCGCTTGTGAAAGCTGGTTCACCGCATAGCATATGTTTGGTATTGTATAAACTAAATACATGAGAGAACCCACCAACTGTCGATAAACAGTGGCATCCACTACCTCTATCGATGTAGCATCCTCTTTCCTCCAATTTCCTAGAAGAGTAGTATCCATGGGCTTGCAGTCCTCCATGTGTAACTTACCAAGTATCTCCCGAGCATACTTTCCTTGAAACAAAAACAGTTCACCTTCTCACTGCCATATTTCCAATCCAAGGAAATAATGAAGGAGGCCCAAATCCTTCATCTTGAACTCCTTTGCAAGATCTGCCTTGCATGAGTGTATCAACTTCTCATCACCTGTTAGTATTAAATCATCAACATAAAGAACAATGATTAAAATCTTACCCTCCACCACAATTTGGTACAAGTTTGCATCTGCCTCACTCTTGGTGAAGCCAAGTCCAGTGAAATAACTGTCAATCCATGTGTAACAAGCATGTGGTGCTTGCTTCAGCCCATACAACAATCTTTTGAGTCTGCACACATGTGAATCACTACTGAAGATATCAAATCCTTTAGGCTGCTCAATGTACACCTCTTCCTCAATGATCCCATTAAGGAGTGCAGTCTTCATATCCATCTGATGAATGTGCCAACCCATCTACGCTGAGAGAGAAAGGATGGTACTGATGGAAGAATAACGTGCGACATGTGCAAAGGTTTCTTCATAATCAATCCCCTCGATTTGTGATAAGCCTCGGGCAACAAATCTTGCCTTATACTTCTCGGCACTCCCATCAACAACTTGCTTTACCTTGTAGATCCATTTCAAATCTACCATTGATTTTCCCACTGGCCTTGGAACAATCTCCCAAGCACTTTTTTTGACAATGGAGTCATACTCCTCCACCATGGCATCTACCCATGTGGGCTCCTACGCTGCTTCTTCAAAAGAATATGCCTCTGTCATGATACACTTTCTCATAAGAGCCATGTATCCAGTAAATCGATCAGGTGACTGTCTCTATCTGCGTTGTGATGTAGGGACTCCTACATTCTCTGCCACATCAAGCTTTAGTCTCTCAGCTTCTGTGGTACACCTTCTGCCTGTTCTAATGTTTGGTTCTACATGAGTGGACTCCTCCACTCCATGAATCTCCTCCTGTGGTTGATCCACATCTAGAGGCTTATCTTTGGGAACAAGAAGTTCCTCCTCTGCATGCAAGTGTAGCTCCCTCTCAAGCGACAACTTCATGGCTTTCACCTCATTGAATTTTATATCCCGTCGCACCATAGTCATTTGACTGTTCAGAAAATACACACGATAATTATGGGGTGTTTCTGTGTACCCCAAAAATATCCCAACTTCTATAGTCAGCTCTAGCTTCTTCCTGGTGTCCTTTGTCACATGAATGTAAACAGATGAGCCAAAAATCTTCAAATGAGAAATATCGGGCTTCTTACCAATAAAAACTTCTTCAGGTGTACTCATGCCAAGTACTTTATGAGGACAACAGTGTTTCACATAAACCACAGTGTTGCATGCTTCTGCCCACAAGTGCATCAGTAGGCCCTGGTCATGCAGCATAGCTCATGCAACACCCACAATTGTTTTGTTCTTCCTCTCTACGACCCCATTCTACTGTGGGTTATGAGGCACTATGAGTCCTCTTCGAATTTCTTCTTTGCTACAGAAGTATTTGAATTCATTCGAGATATATTCACCACCATTATCGCTCCGTAGAGCCTTCACTTGCTTCCCCAACTCCTTCTCCACCAATGCTTTAAACTCACAGAAATTTGAGAATGTTTTTCTCTTCTTCTGCATGAATAAGATCCAACATATACGAGAATAGTCATAAAAAAATATAACATAATACCTGTGTTTTGTTGTTGAAGCAACCAAGAAAGGTCCACACACGTCTGTGTGAATTCTCTCCAGGATCACCGAAGCACGGTTCTCCTTCTCATGAAAGGTGGTCTTCACAAACTTACCCACAGTACATCCCTTGCACTGATATGACTATGCAAGAGTACCCTTGGGAATTGCAGTAGAAATCTGCTGCAAAATCTTCAAGGTGCCATGGTGAAGATGGCCCAATCTCCTGTGCCATAATTCACCCTCATCCTGGCTCACCACTTCTTCTGCTTTGCCCATCATTGCAACGCAATTATCCTCCTCCAGCTTGTAGAGATTCTTAACTCGAATCCCTATCCTCTTGGTTTGACCCATTGTTTTATGTCATGGGAAAGCTTTTCCCTCGCTGAAAACAATGTCATAACCTCTGTCTTCCAACATTGCGACCGAGACCAAGTTCTTCTTCAGACCTAGAACAGGCATAACATATTTCAATAGAAATGTTTTACCTAACTCCCTCTCAAAGGTAATGGTTCCAATTCCGGTTACACTGTATCTTCCATCGTCGCCCATCTCTATATGCATTTGGAGATCCTTCTCCTCCAAGTCACTAAAAAACTCCTTGTCTCCCATCATATGGAAAGACGCATTGCTATCAAGATACCACACTGATCCCATTGAGCTTGAAACCAAGCATGTGATCAAAGAGAAATCAAGTTCAAATTGCGAGGCTAAGGCCTCTCCAACTGTAGCTCCAACATCCTTCTTGTTCTTATTTTTATGTGGGCAGTTAGTGCCGAGATGCCCATGTTCGTGACAGTGAAAACACTTCACTTTGGACAAATCCAGCTTCTTGCCTTTAGCCTCAGATTTTGGATGAGATTTCTTCCCCTTCCCTTTCCTTACTTTGGCAGCCAAAGCGAGATTCTCTTCATCATCATTCTTCGATGAAGAGCCATCCCTGGTACTTCACCTTATCTCCTCCTACACAAGATCCGACCAAAGTCGCTCCCAACTCGGCAGTTTCTCCCATCCATTGACAGAGTCTTCGTAGCTATGCCAACTCTTCGGAAGCTCAAGGAGAGCCAAGCTCACCAAGTCATCATAATCAATTGTAATCCCCACACTTTTCAGTTCATCCCTATAGTGGACAAACTTCATGAGATTTTTTGGAATACTATCGCCCTTCTCCATTTTTATTTTTCTGAGCTTATCTTTCAGCACCAACTTCCTCTGGTTGATACTGCTTTGGAAAAGATATGTCAAAGCCTTCCACATTGAAAATGGAGTGGCTTTCCTGTGAAGGCTTGAAAAAATATGGTCCTTCACACCTTCCAACATAATTCTTCTTGTCTTTTCTACCTTCTTTTTCCATGCGTCAAGTTTTGCAGCATCGCTAGAAGCAGGCTTAGGAACATTGCTATCGATGAACCCCTTCAGGCCATTGCCTTCAAGCACCACCTCCATCCTATCCTTCCAGGATATGTAATTTGAGCTACCCTCAATGGAATACTCCAATTGCAACCCATTGAAATACATTTCAATGAATACTCAACTGTCGCACCAAGAAATTTCTGCAGCAAATACAAATTTTCCACCTGCACAAAACTCAACAATTATTCACAATTTCAATATCCAGTGATCAATACTGCTCTAATACCATGTAGAAATTTATTAATATGGATGTATTACTCGATTCTCCTGATCTAACAATATTTATCTTCTTACTAAATACAGAATCCTTCCACTATTAAACTTGCGGAAATTGAAAACTCAATTGCAAACACATGTGAATAAATTCAATCGCGCGTAACACAGTTGTTTAACAGGAAAACTTAAAGCTAAAATCCCCAAATATCATATATTATGTATATCAATGGAATCATGTAATGATATCATACAAAGCTTAGTACATCAAGCTCTCAGTACAATCAACATCATTACACACTGTCATGCAAAAATTTGCATCTCCATGCACCAATTTCTTGCCTCCTAAAAACCTGCTTCCACTGCGCAATCCTTGCTAAAGAAGACCCTGAATGAATTCGAATTGGCCTTGTCTTGACTACGTAATCCTCATTGGAAACTCCAATGTGTGTCAGATGCATTGAATGCATCACTATAGTCACAACGGATAGTCCATCTCACCCTTTCACCTATCTCTCCATTGGGTCTCCACTGGAACTGACATGCACTGTAGTTAACTGTTGTTTCTGTTCAGTTGTTAGTGAGTTATTAGTTGTGAATTAATTAACTAATTAATTCACTTAACTCTCACTAGTGTATCTTTCAGTTAGACTATATACAACTAGCTCAACTGAGTTTAACTCCATTAACTGAGTTAAACTAAATAACAACTCCATAAACTACTCTTACAACTCTGTCATAACTTTGCCACTTCAGTTATAACTGAGTCCTCCATGCATGAGCCACCAATAAACCCTAGGAATTGCGTAATTCCTTTAGCCCACTGATTTTCCAAATATATTCACTGAAATAAAGTGCTCCAAGAGAATAAGTTGATGTTTATTGTCGGATTATTATTAAGAGCTAATAATAATCGACATGGATCTATTTTTAGATCGACGATCTATAAATAGACTTCGCCCAATTTTCTAAAAATAAAATTTCATCTATTTTTCACATTTAACCAACCATATATAAATAGCCTCCTCCAACTTATAGAATATGCTCACCATTTCTAAAAATAGACATACACCTAAAAATAGCCTACGGGCCCCACTTAGTGAAGGTGCTTACTTTTCACTAAGCTCATCATCTTGTTGAATCTCAACAGGGGATTAGTATAGTGGGGGGTTAAGAAATATATTAGGCGACAGGTTAATATAATGTCGGGGAATGTATTAAAGTGGAAGGGTTAATATGAAATATATAAAATATAGGCTAAAATAACATAAGGGGGGTCGAGAAATATGATAGTGGGATTTAGAAATACAATAGGAGGAGGTTTTAAATGATATCGGGGAGGGGTTAAATGAGAGTGGGGCCCGATATATATTAAGTGCGTTAAAACTATGCAAAAGTGGGTTTTGCATGTTTTATTTGAAAAAGGCATAGTTAGTAAAGGGGAAGGGGCTTTTAGTAATGGAAATGGGTTTTTCAAAGGGGAATGAGGGTTTAATTAAAGGGAAGTGAATTTTACAAGGGGAAATGACTTCCAAGAGTGGAAAGAGGGTTTTTAACAAGGAGAATAGGGTTTTGAAAAGTGGAAAGGGATTTTACAAGGGAAATGATTTCCAAGAGAGGAAAGAGGAATATTAGCAAGGGGAATGTGTTTAGAAAGATATTAGTGATAAGAGATAAACCAAGTGATGTTTTCCATAACTTGTGAAAGTATTCTACCCACCCTTTATTTATCCTTGCATTTTTATTTCCTTTATTGGGTGCATTTGAGCTTGCATTTGAGCTTGTTGATCCTTTTATTTTCTTTTGATAATGAAACTAACTTACTTCTAACCTTCTCACTTCCAATGGCTCAGATTAAACTTATGAGCTCATTTTATTCTCTACCTAACTAATGATCTGCCAAGATTAAATGGTTTGGTCAGATCTTTATTCACTAATTATCATGACATGAAATTTAAAGGCATGAATAATCAAGATTAAATAGTATGATCATCATGAATGGTGGAATTTTGGACAAGATGCATACACTTTATTTGTAAAAATAAAGTAAACTAAGAGTAGTGGCATTCGAAAGTGCAACACTTTTAGAATTTTTTTCTTTTTTCTTTTTGTGAGGTTCATACTTTATATCCTTTTTTGATCTTTCTTACTTTTGGTCCTTTGATTATTCTTTTAGGACATACCCTCTTTTCATTATTTAATATGGGAAAACATATGTAGAAAATAAAAGGTATGTCCAATATTAAAAGACTAAACATAGCCAATTCAAAATTATGATGCCTATTATTATAGGATCCTAACAAGGTCATGTGAGGGCACCGAAGGAAACATGTTCGGGTGGGTCGGGTTGGGTATACTCGAATCATGCTGTGTGAGGCCACCCAAGGAAATTCTTTCATGTAGGTCGGGTCGAGTCATGTGATGGTGCCCAAGGAAAAGTGTTCAGGTCAGGTCAGGTCGGGTCATGCCATACTTTGAGGTCGCGCAAGGAAACGCGTTCAGGTCGAGTCAAGTCAAGTCATGCAATATAGTGAGGGCACCCAAGGAAACACGTTCGAGCGGGTCAGGTTGGGTTGGGTGAGTGCGCCCAAGGATTGCGTCCTTGTCAGGTCATGTCAAGTCGTGTGAGGGTGCCCAAGGAAACACATTCGGGCGAGTCGGGTCCAGTCTAGTCGAGTTGTGCCATGTGAGGCCGCCCAAGGAAACAATTTTGGGTGGGTCGTGCCAGGGTGGTCGTATAAAAAATTCTAAGTTGTGACTAACTGTATTGCTTATGCATGTTTGTGTGATTCGTTTTCTATTTTCTCCCTCACACGTCCTTTGTTCGGGAAATTTGGGTTGTGCTGTGTGAGGGCGCCACAGGAAATGCGCTCGGGTCGAATCTTGTGAGGGAGGCCATATAAAAAATGCTAAGTTGTGGCCGCCCGTGTGCCTTGTGCATGTTGATGCAACCTGTTTGTCATTTAATCCCTCATGCCTTCGATGTTTGGGTGGGTCGAGTCGGGTCATGTGATGGCACCCAAGGAAATGCATTCAGGCCAGGTCGAGTCGGGTCGTGTTGTACTGTTAAGGCAGCTAAGTAAACATGTTTGTTGGGTATGTGTTATATTATTTCCACAACTAGTCACACGTGGGGGGGTCACAGGGGGGGGTGATAGCTTTCTCTGTACGTTGCACCAGGCGCAGCGCCCCAGGAAATTTTTTTTTGGTCCTTATTTTCTGGTGGGCATACCCGCCCATGGTTTTGTGCATGCGTTTGCACATGGTTTTGGGGCATGATGGTTTTCGTCCCCTGGTATTTCGTAGATCAGGTCAAGGGAACTACGGTTATGTTCTAATATAGGGTTAATGGATTGGGGTTTATGTATGCTTAAACATGTATATATATGTGTTGTAACACTAAAAGGAATAAAATGAAAAATCAAGCTGGTCATCCCGATTTGGGATCTAGGGGAAAATCTCTCTATTTATCAGTTTTATGTTTTATGCTCTTGCTATTGTTTATTTTCTATTTTTAAGATTCGTTTGTAGATAATTTCTGTACAGGGTTAAAACCTACATTTGGTATTAGAGTTGTTTCGGCTTCAAGGGGACCCTAAGGTAGACCCTGTTTAGTGGGAGATCTGCGGGATCGATTCTTGTGGTGAAAGAAGATGGTGAGTGACAGGAAGATAGAGATCTAGAAATTTAATGGTCAGAGTTTTGAGTTGTGGAAGCTCAAGATGGAGGATCTGTTGGTGGATAAAGACCAGTGGATCGCGGTAGATCTAGGTACTAAACCAACGAAAATTTCAGATGAAGACTGGAAGAAGTTGGATAGGAAGGCAAAGAGCACAATACGGTTGTGTGTCTCAGATTCGGTATTGTTGAATGTATCTGGGGAAGCTACGATGAAGAATTTTTGGGAAAAACTTGGGACTTTGTACCAATCTAAGTCTCTGGTGAATAAATTGTTCCTGCGGAAAAAGTTGTATAACCTGAAGATGAAGGATGGAGACTTGGTGACAAAGCATCTGAACGACTTCAATACTGTGGTAAGTCAGCTGTCATCTATTGATATTAAAATCTCAGATGAAGATAAGTGCATCAGTTTGTTGTGTTCTCTACCAGACTCGTGGGACAGTCCGGTTATTGCAATAGGTAGCAATACAACTACCTTGAATTTTGATGACATTGTCTCAGCCTTGCTGTCGGAGGAAATGAGACGGAGAAATATGGAGGGTCAAAATGGAGATGCCTTATCTGTACGAGGAAGGTCCCAAAACAGAAACAAGAATAAGGTTTCAAGTGGGAGATCTAAATCTCCTGGAAATTTTGTAAAGGTGTGCTGGAAATGCAGAAAGGAAGGACACTACAAAAAGGAATGCAGATCTAAAGCTCCTGAGAAAGGAAAGGGATGCGATGATGCTCCTTCTACAGAGGCAAAAACCACCTCGGAGGAAGGTGGGGATGTGTATTTGGCTTCTTCTTCAAATACACATGTAGATCATGAGTCATGGTTGATTGACTCGGGTGCATCCTTTCACTTCACTCCCCATAGGGAGTGGTTCTGCGAGTATGAGAAATATGATGGCGGTGATGTATTCTTAGGTGATGATAGAAAGGCCAGAATTGTCGAACGTGGAAAAGTCAAGCTGAAGCTACAAGGTGGAAGGATTAGAACACTTCCTAGTGTTCTGCACATTCTTGCATTGGCAAAAAATCTGATTTCTATAAGCAAGATGGATGATGCAGGTGTAAAAACAGTGTTTGAGAAAAGAGACTTGCAGATGGATTTGAGGAGAAATACGGTATTAATAAATGGAGTTTGGATTTGAACTCTATACAAGCTTCAGGACAACACTGTTATTGATCGGTGCAACAGTTTTGTGGTTCCCAAAAGTGGAGCGAAAAGCCTAGCGGTCTCTAGAGAGAAGACCATGCTATGCAATCAAAGGCTTGGCCATATTGGAGAGAAGGGACATCGGATACTGCATGGAAATGGTATGGTAGAAGGTATGTCTAATAGCTCTATGGATTTCAATTTCTGTGAACACTGTGTATATGGGAAGCAGAATCGGGTGAGTTTTCCTTCTGGTGCTAAGAGGGAAAACAAGATATTAGAGCTTGTGCACAGTGATGTGTTTGGACCTGTGTCAGTTCCATCACTGGGAAAGTCTGTGTACTATGTTTCATTCATAGATGACTTCTCAAGGAATACATGGATATATTTCTTGAGGAAGAAATCTGAAGTCTTTGACAAATTTAAATAATTTAAGGCTCTAGTGGAAAACCAGACAGAGAAGAAGATAAAGGTGCTGAGGACAGATAATGGTGGGGAGTTCTGCAAGAAGGAATTTGAAGAGTTCTGTAAGAAGTGTGGTATAGCATGGTAGAATACTACTCCATACACACCTCAGCAAAACAGATTTGCAGAAAGAATGAATAGAACACTGATGGAAAAGGCAAGAAGCATGCTCAGTGGTACCGGGTTAGGACAAGAATTTTGGGCAGAGGCAGTGGAGACTGCATGTTACTTAGTTAACACATCACCTTCATCAGCGTTGGAGGAAAATACTCCACATGAGGTATGGACTGGTAAGAAACCCTCTCTTTCACATCTAAGGGTATTTGGATGTGATGCATATGTACATGTTCCAAAGGAGAAAAGGACCAAGTTGGGTAATAAATCTGAAAGGTGCATCTTTATTGGGTATAAGGATGGTTTAAAGGGTTACAAGCTTTGGAACCCAGAAACAAGGAAGGTTGTGTACAGCCGAGATGTGGTGTTTAGAGAAGTGAAAGATGTTGTTAAACATGAAGTCCTACCAAAGGAACCCGAGAAGATAGAGTTTGAGCTAAAGGAGGATGAATCAGACTCTACAACAGAAGAAGACTCAAAAGATGAAGAGCCACAAACTCCAACTTTGAGAAGATCAGTTCGGGAAAGAAGGCAACCAGAAAGGTATAGTCCATCTGCTTTCTGTTCAGGTTTTGCCTTAACTATAGCTGATGATGAACCCAGAACTGTCAGGGAGGCAGTAGATTCAGAGGATGGAAAACTATGGAAGGAGGCCATGGTTGATGAAATGGCATCCTTGCACAGAAATGATGCATGGGATTTGGTGGAGTTGCCGGCTGGAAGGAAGCCCATTGGGAGCAAATGGGTGTTTAAGAAGAAGATGAATGTAGAAGGCAAGGTGGAGAAATACAAATCTCGGTTGGTAGCGAAAGGTTATTCCCAGGTGCCGGGAATTGATTTTGGTGATATTTTTTCTCCTGTTGCCAAAGTTACTTCTATTAGATTACTTTTATATGTTGTTGCTGCATTTGATTTTGAGATAGAACAGATGGATGTGAAGACAACATTTCTTCATGGGGATCTAGAAGAAGAGATCTACATGAAGCAACCTGAAGGCTTTATGGTGAAGGGTAAGAAAGAACTGGTATGCAGGTTGAAGAAGTCTCTGTATGGGTTAAAAAAGTCACCAAGGATGTGGTATCAGAAATTTGATACCTATATACGGGGACTTGGCTTCACCAGAAGCAAGGAGGATCACTGTGTTTATTTTAAATTAATTGGTGACCGTGTTATTTATTTGGTCTTGTATGTGGATGATATGTTTTTTATTGGAAATGACAAAGAAATTATCCAATATTTGAAGACCCAACTGTTCTCCAAATTAGACATGAAGGATCTTGGTGCTGAAAACTATATTTTGGGCATGGAAATTAAGAGAGGTCGGGCAAAGAGGAAGCTTTGGTTAAACCAGAGGAAGTATGTCGAGACTATATTACAGAGGTTCAATATGCAGGATAGTAAACCGGTGAATGTTATGATTCCTGTAGGTGTAAAGTTGTCTGCTGAAAAGTGTCCCAAGACACAAGAAGAAGAGAAGGATATGTCCCGTGTTCCATTTGCAAGTGCAGTGGGTAGCCCGATGTATGCAATGGTATGTACTAGACCAGACATTGCACATGTAGTGGGAGTATTGAGTAGTTTTATGTCAAACCCAGGGAAGGAGCATTGGACAGTAGTGAAGTGGGTTTTTAGATATTTGCGTGGCACTAGTGATTATGGCTTGTGCTACCAGGGAAAACTAGGATTGGAAAGAGTGTTAGACATTCATGGTTTTGTTGATGCAGATTGGGCTGGAGATCTGGACCAAAGAAGATCTATAAGTGGGTATGTCTTTAGCCTATTTGGAGTTGCAGTCAGTTGGATGAGTAAAAGAAAGTCTGTAGTGGCTATTTCAACTACAGAGGCAAAATACATGGCAACCACTCATGCAAGAAAGGAAGTAGTTTGGTTGCAGAGATTGTGTTCAAGTATGGGGTTGGTGTAGCAAGCTATAAGGATAGACTGTGATAGCCAAAGTGAAATTTTCTTGGCTAAGAACCCTGCTTATCATTCAAATAAAAAGCACATTGATGTTCAATATCATTTTGTGAGATATATGGTTGAGGCTAAAAGGGTGTTGCTGGTAAAGGTGGACACCTTAAAGAATGTTGCAGATGCATTGAAAAAGTCTGTGAGCACTCAGAAGTTCTCTTGGTGTAGAGAAACAATGGGTGTTGCAAATTTGGGCTAATGAATAAGCTCTCGTATGGCCCCTTGCGGAAAGAAAACAACAAGTGGGAGAATGTTGGGTATGTGTTATATTCTTTCCACGACTAGTCATGTATGGGGGGGTCATAGGGGGGGAGAAAGCTACCCCTGTACGTTGTGCCGAGCACAGCAGCGGGGTCACAGGGGGGGCAGCAGCGCCCAGGGAAAAAAAATTTGGTCCTTATTTTCTGGTGAGCGGACCCACCCATGGTTTTTTTCATGGGTTGCACGTGGTTTTGGGGCATGATGTTTTTCGGCCCCTGGTATTTTGTAGATCTGGTCAATGGAACTATGGTTATGTTCTAATCCAGGGTTAATGGATTGGGGTTTATGTATGCTTCGACATGTATATATATGTGTTGTAACACTAAAGGAATATAATGAAAATTTAAGCTGGTCGTCTTGATTTGGGATCCAGGGGAAAATCTCTATGTTTATATTTTTTATGTTTTATGCTCTTGCTATTGTTTATTTTTTGTTTTTAAGATTCATTTGTAGATAATTTCTGTACAGGGTTAAAACCTCCAATTTTCAGGCTAGTTGGGTCGGGTTGGGTCATGTGAGGGCGCCAAAGGAATGTGTCCGCGTCAGGTCGTGTGAGGGCGCCCAAGTAAACATGTTTGGGCGGGTTGGGTTGGGTTGGGTCGGGTTGTGTCATGTGAGGCCACCCAAGGAAACACGTTCAGGCAGTTCGGGTCCAGTCGTGTCATGTGAGGGCGCCCAAGGAAACACATTTGAGCAGGTCAGGTCATGTGAGGGCACCCAGGAAAAAGCATTCAGGCAAGTTGGGTCGAGTCACTTCGTGTGAGGGTGCTTGAGGAAATGTGTTTGGGCAGGTCGGGTCAGGTCAGGTTGTGTGAGGGTGCCCAAGGAACGCGTCCAAGTCTCATCGTGTCGGGTGGTGTGAGGACGCCCAAGGAATGCGTCTGGGTCGGGTCATGTGAGGGTGCACAAGGAACATGTCTAGGTCGGTTCGTGTGAGGGCGCCCAAGGAAACGTGTTTGGGTGGTTCGGGTTGGGTCTGGTCAGGTCGTGTCGTGCGAGGGCCCCCAAGGAAACATGTTCATGCGGGTCCGGTCGAGTCATGTGATCGTGTGTAAGGAAAAGCATTCGGGTTGGGTCATGTCGGGTCATTCCGTACTGTAAGGGCACCCAAGGAAACATGTTCGGGCTAGACAGGTTGGGTTAGGTCGGGTCGTGCCATGTGAGGCCGCCCAAGGAAACACGTTCAGGCGGATCGGGTCGGGTCGGGTCGGGTCTGGTCGTGTCAGGGTGGTCGTATCAAAAGTGCTAAGTTGTGATCGCCTGTGTTGCTTGTGCATATTTGTGCGATCTTTTTTCTGTTTTCTCCCTCGTACGCCCTTCATTTGGGCAGGTCGGGTCGTGTTGTGTGAAGGCACCACAGGAAATGTGTTCAGGTTGGATCATGTGAGGGAGGTCGTATAAAAAATTCTAAGTTGTGACCGCCCGTGTGCCTTGTGCACATTCATGCAACCCGTTTACCGTTTTCTCCCTCATGCCTTCGCCGTTTGGGTGGGTCGGGTTGAGTCGGGTCATGTGATGACACCCAAGGAAACACGTTCAGGTCAGGTAGGGTTGGGTCATGTTGTACTATGAGGGCGCCCAAGGAAACACATGTGGGTGGGTCAGGTCAGGTCGGTTTGTGTGAGGGCAGCCAAGGAATGCATCTAGGTCAGGTCATGTCAGTTCATGTAAGGGCACCCAAGGAAACATGTTCAGGCAGGTTGGGTCCAACCCGGTCTGATTGTGCTATGTGAGACTACCCAAGGAAATTTGTTCGGGCAGGTTTGTTCAGGTCGTGTCGTGTGAGGGCGCCCAAGGAGACACGTTTGGTTGGGTTGGGTCAGGTCAGGTCATGTGAGGGCACCCAGGAAAATGCGTTTAGGCGGGTCGGGTTGGGTTGTTCTGTGTGAGAGTGCCTAAGGAAATGCATTCAGGAGGGTCAGGTCAAGTCAGGTCGTGTGAGGGCACCCAAGGAATGCGTCTGGGTTGGGTCATGTCAGGTTATGTGAGGGCACCCAAGGAATGTGTTTGGGTCGGGTCATGTGATCGGGTCGTGTGAGGGCGCCCAAGGAACGTGTCTGGGTCAGGTTGGGTGACCGTGTCATGTGAGGGCACCCAAGGAAACATGTTTGGGGCAGTGGGGGGTCGGGTTGGTTCTAGTTAGGTCGTGCCGTGTGAGGGCACCCAAGGAAACATGTTTGGGGCAGTGGGGGGTCGGGTTGGTTCTAGTTAGGTCGTGCCGTGTGAGGCCGCCCAACGAAATGCATTTTTGTGGGTTAGGTCGAGTTGTGTGATGGTGCTCAAGGAAATACCTTCGGGTCGGGTTAGGTTGGGTCGTGCTGTATTGTGAGGGTTCCCAAGGAAACATGTTTAGGCGGGTTGAGTCCAATCAGGTCGTTTGAGGGCACCCAAGGAACACGTCCGGATCGGGTCATTTCGGGTCGTGTGAGGGCGCCCAAGGAAACACGTTCAGGCAGGTCGAGTCGGGTCGTGTCATGTGAGGCTGCCCAAGGAAACACGTTTGGGCGAGTCGTGTGAGGGTGGTCGTATAAAAATTTCCCATGTTTCTTGTGCATGTTTGTGCGATACAATTTCCATTTGCTCCCTCGTGTTCCCTTCATTTAGGCGGGTCGAGTCGTGTCATGTGAGGGCGCCATAGGAAACGTGTTCTGGTCAGATCATGTGCGAAGCTATATAAAAAATGCTAGGTTGTGAATGCCCGTGTGCCTTGTCCATGTTCGTGCGACCCGTTTGAGGTTTTCTACCTCGTGTCTTCGACGTTCGGGTGGGTCGGGTCAGGTGATGGCACCCAAGGAAACACATTCGGGTCGGGTCATGTCGTACTATGAGGGTGCCTAAGGAAACACGTTCAAGCAAGTCGGGTCATGTGATGGCACCCAAGGAACTAGTTTGGATCGGGCCATGTTGGGTCGTGTGAGGGCACCCAAGGAAACGCGTCCGAGTGCATCGGGTCAGGTCGGGTCGGTTCATGCCATGTGAGGCTACCCAAGGAAACACATCCAGGTGGGTCGGGTCGGGTTGTTTCATGTGAGGGTGCCCAAGAAAACACGTTCGAGAGGGTTCGGTCGGGTCCAGTCGTGTGAGGGTGCCAAGAAAAACGTGTTTGGGTGGGTCGGGTCGTGTCATGTGAGGGCACCCGAGGAAATGCATTCAGGCGGGTTGAGTCAGGTTAGGTCGTGTGAGGGCACCCAAGGAACATGTTGGGTTGTGTGAGGGAGCCCAAAGAACGCATCTGGGTCGGGTCGTGTGAGGACGCCCAAGGAAACACGTTCGGGTTGAGTCAGGTTGGGTCATGTCGTACTATGAGGGCGCCCAAGTAAACACGTTTGAGTCGGGTCGGGTCAGGTCGGGTCATGTCGTACTATGAGGGTGCCCAAGGAAACCGGTTCAGGTGGGTTGGGTCGGGTCGGGTCAAGTCATGGCATGTGAGGCCACCCAAGGAAACATGTTTGGGCAGGTCGGGTTCGGGCAGGTCGGGTTGGTTCAGGTCATGTCATACTGTGAGGGTGCCCAAGGAAGCACGTTCAAGTGGGTTGAGTCAGGTCGGGTAGTGTGAGGGCGCCCAAGGAAGCGTCTGTGTCGGGTCATATGCTATTAAACGAATCCTAGCAATTTTCATCCATGTTAAGTACTCATGTACAACAAAAAAAATCAAATGTTGAAAATATTTTTTAAATAAAACCCTGGTGCGGTGCTCTCAATTAATGAAATGCACAGGGCTGGAAATATACGACCAACATTAGGCATGTTATATAAAAAGCATGATATAGTTTCATTAATAAACACCCTATGTCGGGGCGTCATATCACCATGATGCACCAGAGCGTCGTTGTTAGAGTATAGCACTGCAATGGTGAAAATAGTTTTTTTGATTAACCAATTGGTCGGTGCGCTCGATCAATTCGAGGCACTGGGAAGGTTATATAGTGCGTGTCTTGGTGTGGCATTTGATCATATGCATTGGTGCGCTTTATATAAAGCACACTATTATTTTTGAAAACCCTGTCATGGTGACGATCAACTTGTACGCACCAGTGCGTTGTAAGGGAGGAACCACTTATTAGACGCCCCGACGCGTCATATGTATGAAGTGCACAGTTGTTTTTGTAGTACTTAAAAATAACTCTGCAATGATTCTTTAGCCTCTACTATGCACCGCTACGTCAGATATATATTAAACGCACTGTTGTGTGTTATGATTTTGATCGCACCGCGAAAAAACATCTACCCGCCAACTTCCTCTAGTGACGTCCACTACAAGTGGATATCTCGGCTATTTTGATAAGGGCTTCCTTAAAAATATGCTAGAGGGTATTTTCCTTGTAGTGTAGCAGGGTTTTGAGTAGGTTTTTTCCCCAGATACATCTAGTTTTGTGCTATCAACTGATTTCTTTCTCTTTCTTGTTTGTGATTATGCGATCATATTTGGTTTCCGCAAATTTGTATAAGTGATTCACCATTTTTTTTTAGTAAATTACAAGATCAGATTGAATCCATTAGTTAAATTTCTACATCACTTACTATCCCATACAATAGTAACATTATCCTTTCAAAACACAATCACTAGGGCACAATTACTCACTATTTGAAACACCCTTTTTGGATAGACCTTTATTTTTCCACTTCAACACTCTCTTCCATGTGTCAACCCTCTTCTTGTCATCTTGACATAAACCTCCTCTTTTCCCAATCACTTTTCTCTTCTTCTCAAAAACTTGAGGCTAGGTCTGTAGTCACATTATATGTCTACATATTCCAGATCTTGGCCTAAGAGGCCTCTCCACTATTGCGATATAACTTGAGGTAAATATTACCTCTAATATGCAATCACACAGACACTTGTGTCCCTTCTTAACCAAAAAATTAGGGCCTCATCCATCCTATCACAACCTCAAATATTTGGATCTTAGATAGACAAGAAATCGAGGCTTCAAATCCTCCTTTAAAGACATGCCCTTCCTTCCTCCATGAACAAAATCATAGCAAGTTTATCACAAACTTTTTGGGGCAGAACACTTAGGCTACACATAACCGAACATGGCCCTAACTAGGGCACACCAGTCCATTGATATGTGACCTCCTTGAGCTCAACCAACCTTCCTTTAAGGGACGTAATCAATAGATATCATTAGCCTTTGATTTGGGTTAACTCAACCCTCTCACAGACTTTAGAGAGACCATTAATCGTCCACAAATTTCCTCCTCAATGACTACGAATTCGTGAGGCAACATGATCTTCTTGAGGGAAAAAAATCTTGAGAGAGATACTCACTTGGATACCTCTAAATGACCTTGTCTCATACCTTCATATATTTTTCTACAAGGGTTACAACTAGTCCTCAAGGGGTATCACTTAAGTCCAACACGACATGAAATTTCTAGAAAAAACCCCAAACTAACACAAGAAATGAGATTTCTTTCATTTGATTTTTCCACCCCATTGTTTCATTAGGACCTCCTTGTTACATTAAGAATGACCACATGTAATTATAGAAACAAATATGTTCTTCACTTGGTTTCATGCCCACACCTTGGGTGCAAAACCCCCAGCTTGGGTGCTTTGTCCACAAAACCCTTTTTTGGTAAAATTCCTCACAAACCAAACACCTAGGGTTGTGGAGTACTTCCCAAGCTAAAAAAATCAACATGTTGTTCCTTGAGAGTTATCTCTAGGACACCATGCATAATAGGTACACAAAATTAGGCAAGGAGCAACACCATGAAGTACTAGAACCATAAGAAATATGATGGAAAAACATAGGATCAAGCATGAAGGATTAGGTTTCGGTGGACAAGAGGATGTGAGTGAATGTAGCTCATTTCTTAAAAGTTTGGCTCAATATAGACTACCAAGATAATACAAATTTTAGAGGAACATGGAAAAATATATAATTCCAAGCAACACATACACTCACATGAATAACTTCAAGTTAATTAAAAATTTGGAAGCCTAGCATTGGAGGCTTCACCAATAACTTCATCCTATGAATTTCATGTTCAAGAGAAAAATGTGGAGAGTCATAGATAAGGGGGAAAGAAGATATTTCAAAACTTATTAACCATAGAGAAAAAATTACTCATGAAAATATTTTTGGAAGACAGTACCTTAGTCCTAGATAAAATTTCCATAAGGATGCTAAGAATAAAGAGCATTATGGAGAAGAGAACAACATGTTGCACCTTCAAGTTGAAGCTTTTGGGAAGATTATATTGGGTGGGCCTTTTCTTATGAGAGCCTCGAGAATTATGTCTGAGTGTATTTTTTATTTTTATTTTGTACTCTTGGTTGGGACTTTGTGGTGTTTGTTAGTCTTCTTGTTGTGCGAAGGGGTTGGTGACATATGCCTCTTTAGGTCTTCTCTAGTTCAGTTGGGTCTCTAGAGAGAAGGGGAGTGGTGCCTCAGCTGAAGCCATGGGTTGTGAAGGGAGAATTATCTCAGGTGGAGGGGGATATACCTAAGGAAGTAGAAATAGTTGTTGTTGTTAAAACTGGGGGAGTGTCAACAATTTTCTATAGTGTTTTATGGTGGTTAGTTACTAGACGCGAAATGATGAGACAAAGAGGTTGGGCTTGTCAGGACAGGGCCATTCTTGGCAAAGTCCTAGGGCGTGAATTTCATGTACCTAAGTGAACAACTTAAACTTACTCATTCCTAATGTATAGCTTACCATTTTTTTTCCATTGTATACCACATATCCTATCACATACCACTTAATATAATTAAAACCCACAATACATGAGCGTTGTTTTATATCACTGAGTAAGTTACGTTATTATTATTATTATTATTATATCTTTGCATTGCTCACTATATATGCAAATTATGGGTTATGTTTATTTTTGTTCCGACCCATCGTTGATATCCTTTTCCAAGATTAAATTGGCGATTTTGTTATGATCGAATTTAATAAAGTATTGTATGATAATTTCCTAACCCCAATGTATACCCCATAGTTGTAGAGCTAGCAGCGCCACAAAACCTAAGGTTATTGGGTTTATTTGACTATATACAAATGTTGTGTGATATGATCTTGGTTTGAGAAGCCTCATAAATGTCACAAGTGTCCCTCCACATACCTCCATCCTATCTCACGTGTCCACGCCACCTCTACCCATGTGAACTCCCTAATGCCTCACATGCCTACATGCAGATTGATGTACAATATTGATCAAAGGTCAGGATATGAGGGTTTTACCATCTACGGTGATGATTTACTCAGAATAACCCAACCTTATACCCTCATTTGGTTTCCCTCCGAGTACTTGCCTCCATTATGGAACGAGTTCCGTCGTCTCTGCACCTCCTTATGTCGTGGTTGTTTTCCATGCACCAACCATAACTCCAAGTGCAACAAGACTCCTATTAGAATGTTTTCTTGATTTTAGTTCCTTTATTACTCCTTATTCTAGAAGGGAATGCTTGAACCAAGATCCAAGTAGTTTAATGCCGCAACTTCTTACCAAGGTAACCTTTGTTCCTCTTTGACATAACTTCAAGTAGCTTTCTTACTCCCAGTTACAATTAATTTTCATTCTTGTTGCCATTGATGCTAGTTTCAAGTTTCTTGTTAATTTCTCATTTCATTTACCTCCAAAGACATACCTTAGCAGGTTGTTCGATTTAATTAGAAATCATCACTCAGGAACAAGGTTTATTCATGTATTTAAATAGGAAACCAAATTTCCTTTTCCATTTGATAATCATGTTTCTGCTTCGCTGTGTAAATTGACTAATCCATTACACTTTTAATTTAAATATGATATACGTTTGTTAATTTATGCTTTAATCATTAATCTGAAAGGGTTTCATTTTTATTAACCTTCTTGTGTTTTATAGGTAGAGAAAAGGAGATAAACTAGTCATCCAGTAAATCCATTTATGCAATTGCAATGACTGTTTAAAAGAGAAAATCGGTTGTTGTTTACAACAATACTCTTACTAATTTACTTTTTTCCTTTGTATCAAGTACCCCTACCATCGCTCCTTATGACCCCATGTCAATTTTTGGTAGATTTCTAGTGCATAGCTAACACACGTTCCTCTACGTTACTAGTTGGTACTTCTATAGTTCCTTGGATGGATTATCGATGCAACTTCGCTTGCTGGCTTTTTGAACCCTCAATAGATTTTTTTTGTGCTCTTGTCAAATACTTTTTCTAAATACGTGGTGTACCTATGTACCCTTTAGGGTTATGGACAATATCGCTCTAGGAACTTTAAACATCAGATTCAGTTAAGAATAATACTGTCACTTTGTAATTTTAATTAGCTACCCCCTAATTTTTATATTCAAACCTCAAACACTTAATGTGTCATTTCTTGTTACAAACAGTGTTATTGAGGCTTTGTCTCTACCCAGTATATATTTTTGTAGTTTATTATCACAATCTGTTTCAATTCTATGGATATATTAATCTTGTTGGCGCTAGTTATACTTAGAAATTGATTCCACGGTTTGAAGTTGAAATTTATCTCTTCTGAATTATTTGTATATAAATGTTTGTAATTGTATCGTATAATGGGAAAATCACGATTTTCTTTTATGTATGCTTAATTTATATGTATAGAAAGAAACTTAGCTAGATTAAGTCTGAATAATTCCTTTGTTGTAACACTTTCCTATGTGAATGACTCAAGCACTTTAATACTAGTTATTCCCTCTCAAGGGTTTCTAATGTGCTATAAAAATGTTCTTACTTGAGTTTTAGCATGATATTCTTAACAATATATATATTTTAAGGAAAATTATGGTTTCATATTTGTTGCCAGTCATTCATAATCTAGATTTCCTCAAAGAATAATTTTATTTTAAATATTGTGTATTTGCAATTCACCATTCGTATTTAGTTGGTTTCTTGGCTCTTTACCAAATAGAATGGCTCCTACACCCCTTCAAAATTTTGTACGTGTTGGAATAGGGTCTCCTATAAAGCTGCGAATCTGGTCCATTTGGTATTTTTTTTATTATATTTAGTCTACTGCAGGGGTTTTGGAGTGGGTCAAAGCCCCTAATGCATTGTAAGTGGGTCAAGGGTAGACCAAGAGTCCGCAAACCACGTTTTACGAACCATTGGATTCATAGGCTAAAGTAGTGTGAGTAGTTGAACCTTTTTGAGTTGTAAGGGAGAAAATGAAAAAATATCGGTGCAAATCGTGAATTAGTAGATCTATTTTGGGTTTTTGGGGAAAGGACTCCTGTTGGCTGTGTGCGCGGAGATCCTCAATCCTGTTGTGTGTGGACCCTGATGCTGTGTGCGCAAGTTGGGTTTTGGGTATTGTAAAAGGATCTGAAGGATTAATGAAAGCGGAAGGTTGTTGGAATATTTGAATCTTTTAATATGACTCTATGATATTTGTTATGTTATGCATGATTCTATATTGAGTTCCGAAATTAACTGTGTTATTTTCTTATGCTGCATTAACAATTGATCTGAATCTGTCTGTTGTACTTTATGCCAGAATAGTTGCGACAATTTCTTTATTATCTATTGTTTATTATGATTATAAGTGGTATTGCGCACGTGGATGCGAAGGGACCGATAGATTTGGGTTTTGTAATATGCGATCTGATATTTGTGAAATCGAACGTAGCTCTGCCTGACTTACCTGCCCTCTCCCAGGGTGCGGAAACCTGGTTCCAGCACCCTTCCATACTGCTTTAGGTGAGAATTTGGCTTGCAAAAGCAGGTCACTGCCGAAAGGGCCAATATTATACGGGTGTGTTGGCAAACCTTAACCTCCGAACCTAGGTCAGGACCCCTCGAGCCAAAAAATGGTTCCGTTGCCAAGACCAGGAGCATTTTGAGAGAGGGATCGGGTAATACCAAGGCCGTACTGGAAACCTGAAATAAAATAAATTGATGAATGGTTTGAGTAGCAAGTTTAGGAATTTGCAGTAAAATAAAACCGCAGTAAGAGGTTGACCACTGAAGAGTGGAAAAATAATTATATTTTCACGGATATCTATGAGATCTTCTTTGTAACCATTGTGATTGGGATCCAGGAGTGGCTCGCAAGGTTGGTCGAATTTGAGAAGTGTGGGAAGGACGAGTAGGTCACATAGTGGACCCCAGAATTGATCCAGCAGTTAGAAAATACTGATAACACCATCACTCGCACGGTGGACCATTGGGTGGATAGCATGCTAGGAGGATTCGTGATTGAATTTTCCATTGATCATTTTGTCTCCTACTTTGAAGCAGAACGAAGATTCTTAAAAGGATTTAGGGGTAATTTTCTGAAGACCTTACTGTTACTAATTAATATATTGTTGTGCAAAAAAAGTATTCTATGTAGCCACACCGAATGAATGATCTCTGATCTGGATGGGAGTACGACGTGAAGTGGAAAATAATATCGGACCAACCGAGAAGGAGGTAGATCTGTCTATAACCCAGTAAGAGAAGCAGTTGTGCAGAGTCCTCCAGCCACACTATTTTCGAACCAGCGTAGGGGTAAGAATTCACCTACACCTCCAGCACCAGAAGACGACATGGTTGCACACATGAAGTTGCCTACCTTTAAGGGTGTGGGAGATGAAGACATGGATCAGTTCTAGTTTGTCACATAATTGGTATGGACTGCGCAGAACATAGCTAGTGATGCGGTGAAGAGGGCACAACTATCCCTTACCTTCGAAGGAAGAGCTTTGGATTGGTACATGAGATCCATCAGATAGCATGAAAATTCAACCATTGAAGAGATCAAGAACACCTTGAAACAACAGTTCAAGTAGCCTAAGTTCTATTCTCAAATAGTGGTCGATCTAAAGGATTTCAAGCAAGGGCCTTCTGAGTCTGTGTGGGAGGCCGATCAACGACTAAAGAAGGTGATTAGAGAAGGAGGATTTCAATACGATGACAGACAACACATAAAATGGTTCATTGCTATGCTGCTACCTCAATTGCACATACCTATGGGTCACCAAACCTTCGAATCACTGGAAAAAGCCCTGGAGGCCGCTATGAAGTTAGAAGCTACACCTAGAGATGATACCCATCTAGGCGTCTAGCAAATCCAAGAATAACTGGAGGTGATGCACATGGAGATCCAGAATTTGAGAAAGGAGCGAGGAGCAGAGGCTAGCCCTGAAATATGGTGCATACGATGCAGGGAAAATGGTCACACCAAGGATAACTGCCCTTTGTTAACAGACTACATGCAGGCTGGGGGACCTAGTCCATTGTGCCCTAGGGAAGTTGCAGGACCAAGTGGGTTGGTACTATGGTGCGATAATTTCCACGTTGCAAGACTAGACGACACAACCCACTGTCCCCACCTTGCTGTGTACGTCCCCAAAGTAAAGAAGCAATGGTGTAGGTTTTGTAAGTTGGTAGGACATGATGATTAGAACTGTCAGATGCATGATCTGATGATCGATCGAGGGAACTGTCTGCTCAACTTAGTGTTCCTAAATTGATGTCATAAATTGTCAACCAGGGCTAGTAAACTGTTGAAGTGAAGTGCACTATATGTGCCTAGGTATCTTCTTCCTACTTCGTTGTGTTTAGTGTTTTTGGTTTTGTGTTTTTGTGCTAAGAGGAAAAGAACTAAATTGTTGGCAAAGAGAAGTTATTGGTCACACTAAAACAGAGCAAAATCTACTCTAAACTATGTATGGCACCTAAGAACAGAAAATGTTAATTCACCAATTGCAAAGCTTGATAAGGAAAGTAACTCATAACATTAACTCAGTCCAATTCATTTCATTAGAGGTATGTTGGAACAACTTGAGAAAAGGATAAGTTTGATGCAATGAGGTTCTTTTACGTAAACAACAACTTACAATATCACAGAGAAAATCTCATCCATAGTTAGAAATTTGTTGGAACACGTTGAGAAAATATTATCTGCAACATAGTAAGGAACTCCATGCTAATTTAACTTATGACACTAAAATCAACCCATTCTGCAACTCAAAATGTTACTATTAAGCCTTATTCAAGGGTTAGAGATCTCTTGGAATAGCTTTGGAAAAAGGTTGTTTGTAAAATTATGAGAAATTACAAAACAATCAAGACCTCAAAATGATATTACTAATTCTTGTCCATATGATAATAATGTGTTAGAAGAGACTAATAACAAGAGCAGATTGTAAATAATGAAGGCCTTTAAGTCGAATTTAACAGAACTAGAATACAACTAGCTAATAAAACTTGGAATGCAATGAACAGAACTGAACTAATACGCAATTAGCCTTCGAAATAATACAGCTCTATCTCATTCAGTGTTAGTGATATTTTGGAACAATTCATGAGAACAAGATTGACTGCACTATTCGATGTAAGTAAGCATAAAACATGAAGTTCGAAGCGCACTAAATCAATATTGCTTCAGATCATGTATTAAAGTTTTACTTCTTTCATTAAAGGAAATCGCTTCAAAAACAGAGTATTACAGTCTTGGACAACTTAACAACAAAACATCAACTAACTAACTGTCTCTCGGTTCACCAAGTTATTTTTATAAACAAAATACATAACTGTCATTAAGAAGAAATAGGGATAGGTGTATTTTTCAATCAAAATCTAATTAGAACTCCTGTTGAGGCCTCGTACTTTGCTGAAGACACCTGCAGAGTCCTTGTCCTGGTAGAAGTCTACTTCTTAGTTTTGGTTTCCTCCACATGCATAACCACTTGCAGATTTTTGCTCAGACTTCGTAGAGGGCAAGGAATGATGTAGGTGATTTCTGGAATTCAACCATATGTGCTTTTCCTTTAAGTGAAACCTGTAACCTATGTGAACATAAATATAGCTGCGGAATATGTGACTAGCTACAGAATGGTTGCATTCTGTAGCTAAGTCTAGTCAAAAATCGCTACAACAACAAGACCACAAAAGTTTAGTAAGTCAGTTATTGTATGCATTCTTACAGTGAGTTTAATCAATCCTATTGATCTTTTAAGCCTATAATTGATAAAGGACAAAGGAAATGAAGTGAAATTTGGTGAAAGAAAATGACATCTTTGGGGCTGAACATACCCCCACTGCAAAGCTTTTGCATGTCCTCATGCAATTAATCCATGTATTCTGAAACTTCTGCTAGGACATCTAACTTTATTTTTCTGCTTTTCTTGATGTTCAGTGGCATCCTAGGCTTCCTTATGACCAATTTGAACCTCAGGTTTATAAGTGCCCTGCTCAACTTTTTATTTTTCTTCTTTAGCTTCTCACTAGCCTTGTACATTTTTTCTATTTGCAGAGAGAGAGTTGTGTTCATGTTACTCTTCAGCTTGACTTGTTCCCTTAATATTTCATTTTCATTTTTTATGTGCCTATTAAGTACTTCCAGTTCATATTTATCCCTTCTCAACACTTCAATGGAAGACTCTTGTGGGCTAGGAGTTCTTCCTCTATTTTCTGAGGCTCTCTTTTCCAATGACTCAACATAATTATAGATTTGTTGTTGTCTTGGGTATACCTCCGGAGTTCCTCTATCAAGATCCTCTTCGTACTGGTACTTAGGAGATCTATCAGTTTGTGTGTCTTCATCCTCAATATCTATGATTCCCATTTATTTAACCCCTGTTTTCTTTAATATGCCTCTAAGCCTATGGCTTCGTCTTAATTTAGATGGTCCCTCACCTCTCTCCTTGGCATAATTTCTTATTATCTTCTCCTTTTTAAGTTGTTTCTTAATTTCAACCAAATTTTCAGAGATAATCTCCTCACCGTCTTCTTGTATGGATTTACCAGTTTTAATTTCAACAGATTTGGAAATTTTTCCTCTCCTACTTCTTCTTACAAGTTTACCTTCAGATGGAGTTTCTTTAGGTTCTTCAAAGTGATTCCTCAAGAGAAACTCATCCCAATTGTCTCCCACCTTTCTCAAATGATGCTCAATTAGGATTTTAACTAGGCCATGGTGATACAAGGTGGTTTCTAAGAATTGAACCCTTTTTTGTACATTATAGGCCATCCTCTTTAGGCTATGGACTAAGAAAAAGGGTAAATTGATTTCTTCATCTAGGAAATGCATCATAAGCTGAATATGATAAACATATAGGGTGCCAAACCTTCCTTCACAAGTTATAAACTTTTGTAGAATTAACAACATATTTCGCCAATTATTCTTTAAGGCTGAACTAGGAATGCCTTTCTTGAAAATTGAGATATCCATACCTGGTGTTTTGAGCATCTGCCTCCATGCCTCATTGTGAAATTTCTTATTTTTGAACCATCGTTCACCTTGCCTTGGTAATTCTCCTGCTTCTGCAATGAAGGATTCTATGATATTGAATTTGACATCACCTATTTCAACTTCTGACCCGTTGAAGGACCGGGAAAATGTCTTGGTAACCTCCTTATGGAATCCAATGAACTTTTCCAGAAACTGTAGCCACCACACCTGCTGTAACATTTCTCTAATCTGTGGGTAACCCTCCAGGTATTTTGTTCTGATTGGTTCGGATCTTATAATGAGTCCCATGGTTCCTTTTCTCAATCTTCAATTTACTGCTCCATAACTGCTCTCCTATTCACGGTAAAAATTGTTGTAGAAGGTTGTTTTCACCCCAAAGATGACTTCTCTATTTTGCAGACAGGAATTGGCTACGGAAAAATGACATGAAGTGGTTATAGAATGAGTGAAATACGGTGAAGGTAAATTACACGAAAAATGAGTTTGAGAGCTGTCATGGAGTGAAAGACCGTGGAAAAATCTCGTGAGAATTTCAAAATCATCACTGAATACTTCGGGTTAGTGACGTGACCTAATAGGTCACTTCAAGTACTAACCATTAATTTTTAATAAATGATGATTTGATATGGCGGAATGGAAGGGATTTGTCCATGAATTTTATGATAGTCTTTATAGACTTGATCAATACGAATAATCAAAATAACTTTATGAAACATACATATAACTTAACCATACTATAACTTTCATAATCTGTTATCATAATAATTTCACAAGTTACCTTAGCCCTTCTTTTGATTTTTGTGGTTTTTAATATGCTTTGTCTTCCTTTGAAAATCATTAATCTTTCAGTCTTCATAATCCCTTTAATTTTGCTTGTTGACATAGGTGTGCAGGATCAATTTGCTACTGAATAAGTGGTTTCTGGATAGTTTCCTGCAGGATATCTGGCTGGCTACAGAATGTCTGGTTGCAGAATTTTTGGCTGCAGAATACCTGTAGAAGCTTTGAAACATGGAATGAAATGATTTGAAACACGGATGGAATGTAGTATAAAATGAAATAAAATGGATCATGAAATATGGTGGAATGGAGCATGAGTGAAGTGAAATATAATGGAATGAAATGGATCATAAATTTAAAGTGGAATGAGGTATGAAAAGTGGCCTGCAACTTATGATTTGTAATACTCAATTGCAGAAAGAGTTCAAATTTAAAAATCTGAAATGAAAATGAGGTGGACCATGGAATGGAGTGAATGAAGTATGGATGAATGGAGTGAATGAAATATGGATGAAGTGAGACATGATGGAGTGAAATGGATCATAAGTGGAATATGATATATAAAATGGGCATGCACTTATGATTTTATGATAGTTGCTTGCAGCAAAAGAACAAATTTGAAAAGCTAAAGTGTCAGAAGGATTCTGATTTTCACTTTATCTTTTCTGTATAAACATGCTAATCAGTGATTAGTTTTCATGTTTATACTTTTTTTTTTTCATGCATCTGAATTCAGAAAATTCAATTAAGTTGATGAAGAAGAATGATTCTTCTTCATTAACTTCACATCAATGTTCTCTTGGAATCTCTTGAAAGTGGCTTATGATACAACTTCAATCTATGACCATTTACAAGAAAAGTGACCTTCTCTTCATCTATTGTCCTGATTTTTATTGCTCAATTGTAAAAAAATTTCACAATTTCATATGGCCCAAGCCAATGTGTTTGGAATTTACCTTGAAAATCTTTGAACTTTGAATCAAACAAGAGGGCCTAGTCACCTTCTTTGAATTTCTTTTCCTTAATGTACTTATCATGCCATCTAGTCCTTCGCTGTTGGACTATATTTGTTCTCTCGATTGCATCCTGTCTGATCTCATGCAATTCATTAATCTGCTCAAACCTATGCTTTTGTGCTTCTGTTAGATCAATTCCTAGCTGGACTTCCATTTTAAAAGTTTGAATATGAAACTCTATGGGAAAAAAGACTTGTTTTCCATAAACAAGTTCCTAAGGAGTATGACCTGTTGTGCTTCTCCATGTAGTTCTATAGGCCCACAAGGCTTCAGGAAGCCTGTCTGCCCAATCTCTTCTATGTAAATGAACAGTCTTTGTTAGGATCCCTTCAATGACCTTATTAGTAGATTCCACTTGACCATTTGCTTGTGGATGATAGGGAGTAGATTTTTTGTGTCTGATTTTGTACCCCTCCATCATTTGTTCCACTAACCTTGATGTGAATTGAGCTCCTTGATCTGTAAAAATTTCTCTTGGGACACCAAAACAAGTTAAAATATCCTCAAAAAGAAAATTAACTACAGATGCTTCAGTAGCAGAAAGTAATGGCTTGGCCTCTACCCATTTGGTAACATAATCAGTGCAAACTAATATATATTTCTTTTGTCTTGATGGAGGACTAATAGGTCCTACAAAATCTAAAACCCATTTCTCAAAAGGTTCAATATGTACATGAGGCTGCAATGGCATCTCACCTGAAGGAGAAGGTTTCCCCACCCTTTGGAAACTGCCACACCTTTTGACATACTCTTTAACATCTTTAAAAATGGATGGCCAATAATATCCCAAATGAAGGATATTATAAGTTGTGCTTTAATCAACAAAGTGTCCACCACAAGGTTCATCATGACATGCTTTGAGGATCTCAGGCATCTCATCTTCTCGAACACATCTCCTAATGATAAAGTCTGGACCTGTTTTGTATAACTCATTAGCAACCCATGAATATTTTGCACTGTCATAAATGATTTTTCTTTTGTCTCTTGCATTCATTATTGAAGGAAATTTCCCTGAAACTAAATAATTAGCAATGTCAGCAAACCAAGGAGTTTGAGTAGAAATTGCAAAAAGATATTCATCGGGGAATTGATCTTCAACTGGAGTATTATCTTTGATGTTTTGGAGTCTAGATAGGAAATCAGCTACTGTATTTTGTTTCCCAAGCCTATCTAGAATGGTAATGTTGAATTCCTGTAAAAGCAATAACCATCTTATGACTCTGCCATTAGTAATTGATTTGTTCATTAGATATTTAATTGCAGAGTGATCTGTGTGAAAAAAAGTTTCATAGCCTGTTATATAGTGTCTGAATTTATTTATGGCATGAACAACAGCTAAGAACTCTTTTTCAGTTACAGTATAATTTAACTCTGAAGGAGTCAAATTTTTACTTGTATAGTAGATGGCATAAGGAATCGGGTCTTTTTGTCCCAATACTGCTCCTAAAGCTGTATCCGAGGCATCTGTTGAAATATGAAAAGGTAATTTCCAGTTAGGTCCCCTTAAAATAGGTGCTTCAGAGATTTTTGTTTTCAGGGTCTCAAAGGCTAACTGGCAATCAGGATTCCACTTGAATTCATAGTCCTTGGTAAGTAATTTGAAAAGTGGAGATGCTATCTTAGTGAATTTTTCTATAAACCTTCGATAATATCCTGTAAATCCTAGAAAACTCCTAACATCATTTTGACAACTTGGAACAGATAAGTTAGAGATGAATTCAAATTTTGACTCATCAACTCTAATCCCATCCCCTGAAATGTGATGCCCCAAAACAATTCCTTCAATAAACATCATAAAACAATTCTCATGACTTAGTGAAAGATTTTCTTCTTTACATCTTTTTAAAACTTTTTCCAAGTTTTCTAAGGCTTCTTCAAATGTGTTTCCATAGACTGTGAAATCATCCATATATACCTCTACACAATCATGTATTAGATCTGAAAATATTCCTGGTACTGCCCTTTGAAATGTTGCAGGTGCATTGCATAGTCCAAATGGCAATACTCGGTAAGCATAGGTACCCCAAGGACAGGTAAATGTGGTTTTATCTTGATCTTCAAGTGCTACTTGAATTTGGTTATAACCGCTAAACCCATCTAAAAATGAGAAGTACTTTTTGCTAGCTAATGTATCTAACACTTGATCTATGAAAGGTAGGGGAAAATAATATTTAAGAGTAGCTTTGTTTAATTCCCGGTAGTCAATACACACCCTCCATTTACCATTTTTCTTTGGCACAATTACCAAAGGAGAAACCCACTGACTATCTGAAATGGGATAGATAAAGTTGACATTTAACAATTTTTGCAATTCTTCTTTAACAATCTACCTAAGATTTGGATTCATCCGTCTCTGAGGTTGTCTGATTGGTTTACAATTTTCCTCTATATAGATGTGATGAGTGCAAGTCTTAGGACTTATCCCTTTCATATTAGTGTACTCCCATGCATATGCAGAAGAATGTCTCTGTAATATCTTGACTAGCTTTTCTTGTTGAGATTTATCTAGGTTCTTGTTTATGTTTAAAGTTTTACCTGGAAATATCTCAATTGCAGAGCTGCTAAATTTAACCATGGAATAAAGAGACATCTGTCTTGATGATAAAAACTCAATGTTGGATTCTTCTTGAAATTGTTCATGTTTGTATTCCGAAGAGGATTCAAAATTTTCTAAGGTATTCAGAATGTGGCTATCTTCACTAATTTATGAAATTTTGAAGAGAGGTTGTATGTCTTCTTCATCCTCAATCCATTGAGTATCATCTAATTCTGTAATTGTTTTTGCTGGAGGATACAAGGTAAATTTCTTGGTTGAACTACCATCAGAGATGTACATATCATCGTATCTACAGCTAATGAAAGCATCAACTGTAGCTAACCAAGGTCTTCCTAATATAATAGGATGTCCTCCTAGATTATTCTTAGGAGTCAAGATCATAAAATCCACAGGATACTCCCAAGAATCTAAGGACACTGGAATGTCTTCTATTACCCCATCACGTTTAATCACAGATCTGTCTGCTAATTGTAATAATGTGGGTGTAAAAAGAAGATTAGGAAGCTTTAGTTTATCCATGATTTGTCTACTCATGATATTGATTGCTGCTCCTAAATCAATAAGTGTGTTTTGGATCTCAGTTCCATTGATGTGTATTTTAACAACTGGATTTCCTGGGTCTAGATACTGTGGAATGGAAATCTTACCCATCATGATATCTGCTATTTTTCCTGCCAGTTGAATTTTCTTTATCTCTTTGATTCTTTTTCCTGTTTTTTTCATGCTCAACTCCTTTATTGTTTTTGCTAAGATTGGAATTTCCTTGATAGCTTGTAATAATGGGATCTTAATACAAACATTCCTTAGCTCATCTAGGAAATCATAATTAGGCACCATAATTTGTTTTTCTACACTCCTATCAATTTGTAATCTTTCTGGAAAGGGAGGTGTAGAGGTGGATGTTGATGGCTGCTCTAATATAGGAGTTGAAATTATTGGTTCTTTTTGTTTTGATTTTTCAATGTTTGCGGCTTGAAAAGATGTGTTCTCTTCAAGACTTTTATTTACCTGTAGAGAATCTTCCTCAAAATTGTTTTGCTCTTGTATGATTACAGAAGGTTTCCTATTTTCAAGTATTCTTCCAGACCTAAGTTGAACATTATTAAGGTCTAAAGGAGTAATCAAATAGGTTGGAAACTGTTGGCCTTCTATCATGTATGTGTTTTGAGGATTTTTATTGTTGGGGTTTGGTATGGGTTGGGCAGGTAACTGATTTTTTTTCTGAGGAAATGGTAATGGAAGTGGTGGATTTTGATGTTGTGGATTTTGAGGATTTTGTTGAGGAGGGAAATGTGGATATGGTGGATATTGATAGTACTGAGAGTATCTTCCATAGGGATTTTGTGCTCCTTGTGCCCAAGTTTGAGATTTATTTTGAAATTGGGGCCAAGGTTGTTGCCAATAATTCCAATTTGGTGGGGGTTGATTATACAGCTGATCATGGAATCCTTGTGTTTGAGATCCTTGCCAAGGCCTCCTAGAGACAAAATTGAGAGATTCTGTAGAATTTGTAGGGGTTTCTTCTTGAAAGACAGCTTTAAGACTAGGAAGTGAAGGAAAAATCTTGGTATCATGTTTTTCTAAACAAATTACACAAGTCTCTACTAATTTTTCATCCAAAGGGCACTCTCTCGAGGCATGCTTCTTTCTACATTTGGGACAAAAGATTGCTAAGGCATCAGATTCAAATTTTTTCTTGTTTTGTAACTTGAGGGTGTCTATTTTCTCACTAAGACTCCCTAAAATGTCAGATTTGAATTCATCAAGAATATGTCCTATTTCTGCCCTAATTACTGTCCCAGAAGCAGACTTACTTGCCCTTGCAAGATCAGGGTCTGTTGGTCCTCCTACAGTTTTAGATTTCCCTCTTGAAAGGTTGATACATAATTCAACTATTTCAGGTAATGTGAGCTGAGATATATCCCCTTTTCCCATTATATTAAGGATATCTAACCATTCATCCCTAATTTTCTTCAACAAGAGATCTTTCAAAGTATCTTGGTCTAAGTTTTCCATTTTTTCCCTCTTGATGTTATAGTTAAACCTCTCCAACAAATCTTCCAGATTTTCATCCTCTTTTTGTAGCATTTTGAACACTTCCTCTTTATGGTTGACTGGCATACAGTAATCCAAATACCTCTCTAGAAATGCATGTTTCATTTATTCCCATGTCCTAATAGAACTGTTGATCAAACTCATAAACTATTTTAATGCTGCTCCTTTCAATGTTGAAGGGAATAGTTTAAGTTTTTGGGCATCTTGGAAGTAATCATAGGTTCTACATAGGACTTCAAATTCAAATAGGAAGGTTTCAGGATCTTCAATTTTGAGTCCATAAAATTTTGGAAGGACAGAGGGTGAAATTTTTTTCATAGTTGCATTGGTTTCTTCATCTACTATAGGAAACCCAAAAGAGCTTCCCATTTCCCTTCTACCTCTTCCTCTGCCTCCTTCTTCACCTCTACCTCCTTCTCCTTCTACACCTATACCTCCTTCTCCTCTACCTCTACCTCTACCCCCTCCAAATAGTGTATGTTCTCCATTAAAGACTCCTCCTCCCCCTTCTTCTGCCATGGTTGATTCTCTTGTGGAAGTGGAAAAGTTTATGTCTCTAGCAGGGATTCTTGAATCTTCTTCTAGGAAAGATTCAGTGGATGAAGTGGAAGGTCTCTCTAATGGAATATCTGATCTTAAGCCTTCTATAAGTCTGTGATTAGTATAGGATGGGATGTGGGTTTGAGTTGGAGGTGTGCTGCCTCTTGGTCTTGGTGGGACAAGTGGTGTTCTAGGAATCAAGCTTCTGCTTCTTATGAATCTACCCCTTGAGTCTCTTTCTCTACGCATATCATTGTTTTTGGGAGGTAAGAAACAAGGCTACCTAGTTACACTTCCCTGGCAACGGCGCCAAAATGTCTGCTCAACTTAGTGTTCCTAAATTGATGTCATAAATTGTCAACCAGGGCTAGTAAACTGTTGAAGTGAAGTGCAGTATATGTGCCTAGGTATCTTCTTCCTACTTCGTTTTGTTTAGTGTTTTTGGTTTTGTGTTTTTGTGCTAAGAGGAAAAGAACTAAATTGTTGGCAAAGAAAAGTTATTGGTCACACTAAAACAAAACAAAATCTACTCTAAACTATGTATGTCACCTAAGAATAGAAAATGTTAATTCACCAATTGCAAAGCTTGACAGTTAAGTAACTCATAACATTAACTCAGTCCAATTCATTTCATTAGAGTTATGTTGGAACAACTTGAGAAAAGGATAAGTTTGATGCAATGAGGTTCTTTTAAGTAAACAACAACTTACAATATCACAGAGAAAATCTCATCCATAGTTAGAAATTTGTTGGAACACGTTGAGAAAAGATTATCTGCAACATAGTAAGGAACTCTATGCTAATTTAACTTATGACACTAAAATCAACCCATTCTGCAACTCAAAATGTTACTATTAAGCCTTATTCAAGGGTTAGAGATCTCTTGGAATAGCTTTGGAAAAAGGCTATTTGTAAAATTATGAGAAATTACAAAATAGTCAAGACCTCAAAATGATATTACTAATTCTTGTCCATATGATAATAATGTGTTAGAAGAGACTAAGAACAAGAGCAGTTTGTAAATAATGAAGGCCTTTAAGTCGAATTTAACAGAACTAGAATACAACTAGCTAATAAAACTTGGAATGAAATGAACAAAACTGAACTAATACGCAATTAGCCTTCGAAATGCTACAACTCTATCTCATTCAGTGTTAGTGATATTTTGGAACAATTCATGAGAACAATATTGACTGCACTATTCAATGTAAGTAAGTATAAAACATGAAGTTCAGAAAACTGCCTAAATTAAGAACGAAACAGAGCTAAAGTTACTTATCTAAAAAAAATATGCACAAAGCCTTTCGGACAGTAGGGGCCCTCTACCATTAGATTGGCACACGAATCTCCTTAAGAGTGCTTCATATCATGTATTAAAGTTGTACTTCTTTCATTAAAGGAAATCGCTTCAAAAACAGAGTATTACAGTCTTGGACAACTTAACAACAAAACATCAACTAACTAACTGTCGCTCGGTTCACCAAGTTATTTTTATAAACAAAATACATAACTGTCATTGAGAAGAAATAGGGATAGGTGTACTTTTCAATCAAAATAGAATTATAACTCTTGTTGAGGCCTCGTACTTTGCTGAAGACACCTGCAGAGTCCTTGTCCTGGTATAAGTCTACTTCTTAGTTTTGGTTTCCTCCACGTGCATAACCACTTGCAGATTTTTGCTCAGACTTCGTAAAGGGCAAGGAATGATGTAGGTGAGTTCTAGAATTCAACCATATGCACTTTTCCTTTAAGTGACACATGTAACCTGTGTGAACATAAAGATAGCTGCAAAATATGCGACTAGCTACAGAATGGCTGCATTCTGTAGCTAAGTATAGTAAAAAATCACTACAACAACAAGACCACAAAAGTTTAGTAAGTCAGTTATTGTATGCATTCTTAAAGTGACTTTAATCAATCCTATTGATCTTTTAAGCCTATAATTGATAAAGTACAAAGGAAATGAAGTGAAATTTGGTGAAAGAAAAGGACATCTTTGGGGCTCAACAGGAACCTCTATAGGGTACATTCAGATCCGTCCCCACCAAGATCCCTCTCGAGCGCAGGGGGCTCCCCAGACAGGGGCATGGGAGGTGGAAGCACGGGTCGGGGATGAGGGAAACTAGTCTATTATATTTGTGGAGAAGTAGGACACTTTTCCATGGACTGTCCAAACCCTACAAGACAATTCTGCCGGTATTGCAGGCAACTAGACCATGCGATTGAAGACTGTCCAATATTGATAGCAAAAATGCAGGAGAAGTAGCCGAAACCTACACAGAATGTGCAGAGGGTTAAGGCCAAAATACGAGAGAAATATATAAGCGTGAATGTCGTAACACGTAGTAGGATGGCGACTGGGGGGGCCTGGGGAGAAAACTACAACCGAGCATTTAATCCGACCATCAGTTATTAGACACGAAGGTTTGGATCTAAAAAAGGAGAAAGAAACATTTGTCACAACTTGAAAAGACTTTGCTGAGGCAAAGGAATCTACTTCCCAGCCACCTGAAGACCTCAAGGAAGATGAGGATGTAAAACCATTTTTACAGGTATGTATGAAGCTGCTACACAACCTAAAGGATATGGAAAATCTTTAGCGATTAATAGATAGCTGCGGAACACGTCCTATCCTCCATCCGAAAGTCAAGGACGTACAAAAACTCTATAGATATAAGAAACACACTGGTAGGGAGATGCGGTTGACTCCGCAGATCGGTGATTACAATATGGATTGGGTTATTTTGGACCTAGGTTCAGATGCGAATGTATTACCTAAACATACTTGGCAATGAATGGAGGAGCCTAAGTTGGAATGGTCCACTATCCAGCTGCGTATGGCCAATCAAAAAAAATTCATACCCTTGGGAAGACTATCAAAGATTGTGGTGGATATCACAGGGGTTAAGGTCCAGGCTTATTTTGAAGTAATTTAGATTGTCGAAGATGCGGACCCCTACCCTGCACTCCTAGGCTTGGATTGGGCCATCGATATGGGTGGCATCATTAACCTAAAGAAGAGAAGCATTCTATTTGAAAATAACGGTACTAGGGTAATAGTACCATTAGATCCCGTGGAAGGCGAACGATACACAGAACCAGTGTGCGACAAAGAGGATGTGGATCACATCTATAAGTTGACCGCGCGAGATGAAGATTGGATCAACCCCATGGTGGAGGGGGTACTCTGCTGGGAAAAGGACAGTGAATGTTCCTCTGACTCTGATGGGGAGATAGAGAATTGGCAAAACCGATTACATGATGTCTTTGCGCTGCGATGTCTTCGGATCACAAATAACTCCCGCTGCATCTCCTCAGAGGTAAGATATCTCTCTTAATTTTATGGTTCTGGTAATGTTAGGGAATTTTTGCGAGAATTTGAAGCTGAGGTTCCTAGGGAACGAAGGTTATCGGCCCTTAACCTAGCTATGCGTGCAACCCCTGCTCGATGGTGGGAGACGCATAAGGAAGCATTCTTGGAGTGGGAGGATTGCCAGGGCATGATGCTCCTGCGATTTTAGACTCTGGCAGAGGTATGGGTCAAGCTATTTCTTGGCCCAGGGGATCTGCATGAACACTTGGTTGCATGGATGGAGGCATGGGGCAACCGAACAACGGAAGAGTGGGTTCACTTATTCACTTACACGTTGGGTCCAATCCCTACTGCTTGGTACTTGGATGCAGAGATACATCAATGTACCTGCCACTTGGAGACTCTGAAGAATGACTTTATAGGAACATTCAGACTGATAGGGGGTTTTGAGGCACTTTACAAAGTTCTGCAGGACATATATGCATTCGTGTTTGGTAGGACCGGCCGTTATGCAATATTCAGGACGCAAACATGGGAAACGAAAATGCAGGATATTGTCAACTGCTGCAGCTTGGAAAGAGAGGAAGGTGAAGATGATCCGCGGTCTATCTCTATCCCAGAGTCGGAAGGGTAGCGCGCCATTAAAGGACCTCCACTGAAAGAAGTGGATGTTACTAAGCCTCTCAAGTTGCGTGAAGTAAACATTGGGACGAAATAGCACCCTAAGCTGGCTAAGATTGAGGACTACTGGGATGAGAATACAATAGGCAAAGTGGCCGAATTACTTACAGAATATCAGAACTTGTTCCCTACAAATTTTTCTAAGCTGAAGGGGATCACAAGGGATTTAGGGGTCATGCATATCACTCCAAAACCCGATGTGTGGCCCATAAAGTAGCGACCTTGTAGGTTGAACCCCAAGTATAAGTAGAAGCTCAAGGATGAGCTCAATAAAATTCTTGCTGCAAGTATCATCGAATCTGTTGAACAGTCAGAATGGGTCAGTCCATTGGTGGTTCAAGAGAAAAACACTAAGGGGGAGATTCAGATCTGCATGGAACTGCACAAGTTGAATGATGCCTGTGTTCATGATCCATTCCCGACACCATTCTCAGATGAAATCTTAGACAACATGGGAGGACAGGAAGCATACTCCTTCATGGACGCATTCTCAAGATACCATCAGATCATAATCACACCTGAGGACCACAACAAGACCACGTTTGCCACTGAGTGGGGATCGTTTCAGTACACTGTCACGCTGTTTGGACTAAAAAATTCCCCTGCTATCTTCTCGCGGGTCGTTGTCGCAGTATTCAAATAATTCATTCACAAGTTCCTCGAGGTGTATTTCGATGATTGGATTGTCTTCAGCTTGGTAAAAGCACATGTATCAAACCTGCACATGATGTTGGATGCCTGCCGAAAACACCAGATTTCCCTAAATATCAAGAAGTCTATCTTCTGCGTACCCTTCGGAATCTTGCTTGGCCACATAGTTTGTTGGCAATGACTAATGTTAGATCCTGCCAAAATTGCAGTTATCATTAACTTGCTAGTACCAACCACAGAGAAATAGTTGCGCTCGGTCCTTGGACACACAGGTTACTACAGGAAATTCATTCAGGGCTATGCGCTGATTACTACCCCTATGGAAAAATTGCTCAAGAAGGATGTTTCGTTCTTTTGGCCCTCACGAATGTCAGAAAAGCTTCGAGTTACTTAAACAAAAATGGTCACGGCACCTATTCTCATATTTTCGGATTGGGAGAAGGTATTTCATGTTCACGTCGATGCATCGGGAATTTCTCTCAGGGCTGTCCATATGCAGCCGGGAGAAGGAGATATTGACCATCTGGTTGCCTTTGCAAGTAGGAAGCTCTCTAGTGCGGAATTCAACTACTCCACCATAGAGTGGGAGGGATTGGCCATGGTCTATGCATTGTAGAAATATCGGCATTACTTGTTAGGAGGACACTTCAAAATGTTCACAGACCATTCAACTCTAAAGTACCTGGTCAATAAACCTGTGTTGGGGGGGGAATATGTCAATGGCTACTGCTATTTTAGGAGTATGACTTTGAAATCATCGTCAAGCCGGGAAATCTGAATGCTGGGCCGGACCACTTGTCCCAAATCGAGAGTGGTGAGGAGCCAATCGACCTGGAAGCCGGATTTCCTAATGCGCAGATATTTTCTATTAAGGTAGTAGATGCACACTTCACCGATATCATTCATTTCTTGACTACTGGGACAACGCCTCCAGAGTACTTTGTACAACAGAAGAAAGAGTTAGTCACTCGGGCAACAGACTTTACCATCATCGCAGGTCAATTATATAAGATGGGGACATATGAAGTATTGCGGCGATATGTTTTGGAGCACAAAATGCATGCTATCTTGGAAAAAACTCACGACGGAGTAGCAGGAGGTCACTACGCAGGGAAAGCAACGGTGCACAAGATCTTGAGGGCTAGGTTATGGTGGCCAACCCTGCATAATGACGCCCAGGACTATTGTAAAGCTTGCGATACATGCCAACGAATAAGGAGGCCATCTCATAGAGATGAAATTCCCCTTCAACTACAAATGGCTCTACGAGAATTTGATAAATGGGCTATCAATTTCATCGGGCCTATCAACCCAATAGGGAAGAAGATGGGTGCGCACTATATTATTACGGCCAGAGATTATGTCACCAGGTGGGCAGAAGCATAAGAAGTAAATGATTTTACTGCTGATACCGCTACGCACTTCATATTTGAACAAATCCTGACCATATTTGGATGTCCGAAGGTTCTTATGAGTGACAGAGGTACGCACTTCATTAATGAAACAATCTGAGCTTTGACCGAGGAGTTCCAGATCCATCATGCGAAGAGCACACCATATCACCCCCAGGCCAACGACGCAGTTGAAGCTTTTAATTAATTATCAGAGAAAGCACTAACAAAGGTATGAAATGATGATCACAACGATTGGGAAGTGCACATCCAATCAGTCCTCTGGGCCTATTGAAAAACCTGCAAAAATTTAACAAGAAAAACCCCATTAAGGATGGTTTATGGTAAAGAAGCCATTATTCCCATGGATTATATTGTTCCTAGTCTACATATTGTAGCATTTACAAACATGGAAGAACCCGACATCATGAAGGAATGATTAGCGTAGCCTATGGCTTTGGAGGAAGATCGGTTTATTGCGAATTTCCATCAGCAAGCCTAGAAGGCCTGCGATAAAGCCTGGCATGATCGACACATTTTCTAGAAGAAATTTGTGGAAGGAGAATTGGTTCTCCTATATGATAGCCAATTTTCAAAACATCCCTGGAAGTTCTGGCAGCATTGGCTTGGTCCCTACACATTTAAGGAGATCACGGATGGCGAAGCGGTTAGGCTGGCTACCCTGTGCATTGATATACTCCCAGGCTACATTAATGGTAGCCAGCTCAAACCGTATCGGATCAAATGAATCTATGGCCAGGGTAGCCATATAGGTGCAGGTGTAGGCCCCACCGCCCCAATGGCTCGGGACGAGTCACAAGATTGTGTTGGCGGACTGTTGGAGTAGGGTATCCTACAAAGTTGCGAATCTGGTCCATTTGGTATATTTTTTATTATATTTAGTCTAACAAAAGGGTTTTGGGGTGGGTCAAAAACCCTAATGCATTATAAGTGGGTCAAGGGTAGACCAAGGGTCTGCAAACCATGGTTTGCGGACCATTGGAACCATGGTTTGCGGACCATTGGATGTGTAGGCTAAAGTAGTATAAGTAGTTGAACCTTTTTGAGCTGTAAGGGAGACAATGAATGAAGATCGGTGCGAATCGTGAATTAGTAGATCTGTTTTGGGTTTTTGGGGAAAGGACTTTTATTGGCTGTGTGCGCAAAGATCCTTGATCCTGTTGTGTGCAGACCATACTGCTGTGTGCGCAGGTTGGGTTTTGGGTATTGTAAAAGGATCTGAAGGATTAATGAAAGCGGAAGGTTGTTGGAATATTTGAATCTGTTAATGCGACTCTATGATATATGTTATGTTATGCATGATTCTATATTGAGTGTGTTATTTTCTTATGCTGCATTAACAATTGATCTGAATCTGTTTGTTGTAATTTATGCTAGAATAGCTGCGATAGTTGCTTTATTGTCTATTGTTTACTATGATTATAAGTGGTATTGTGCACATGGATGTGAAGAGACCGATAGATCTGGGTTCTGTAATATGCGATCTGATATTTGTGAAATCGAACGTAGCTCTGCTTGACTTACCTGCCCTCTCCCAGGGTGCGAAAACACCCTCCCATACTGCTTCAGGTGAGACTTTTTCCTGCGCAAGCAGGTCGCTACTGAAAGGGCCAGTAGTATAGGGGTTTGTTGGAAAACCTTAACCTCCGAACCTGGGTCAGGACCCCTCGAGCCAATAGTACGTGAGTTCTATCAGTTTATGATTGTACATGGGGGGGAGTTTCCAAATTTTTCTCTAGTCCAAATTGATTTCTATTCTAATCAAGAGTATGGGATTGAACATATAATAAACCTATGCCTTCCTAACTAACCGGTAATTCTCTTAAAGTATTAAGACCTTATATAAGTTAACATGACTTCAACTTATTTGATCTAGATTGGTAGGTTCAAGATCAAACCCCATTCCCCTTAGATTTAGATCCTTCCTATGAATATAGTGATGCTAACATTAGTCATATATTTTTTCTTAATTTTGATTATCTCGGCCCAATGTAGAATAATTGAGATACATTGACTTTATTCATATAGATTTTTTTCTTGATTTTGATTATCTAGGAACAAGGTAGAATAATTGAGATACATTAACCTTGTTCTACTTTATGGTCTTTCTTGATTTTGCATGCATATATTTGAATCACGATAGTGAGTAAATCTCATTTGTTGCTACCTCATGCTATTTTATTAGTTTGAATTTTCTATTTTTTATTAAATGAATTGTTCCCACAATTGTTGATTCTTGACCACTTTGAGTGTTTTGAGTGTGAGATTCTTCGAAGAACCTTTGATAGCACACCCTTGTGGCAAACATGTTTGGTAGCACTCTTTAGGGTATGAAGGAGTGTTCCATGCCTCCATGGGAGGCACTCTCCAAAGTGCACTTCTCTAGTTATTTTGGAAGGAACACAATGAACTTAAAGCACTCCCTAAGTGAGCCTGGAGGGTGACTGAGAGTGCTCTCACCATTAAACAAATTCTCATGAACCATTCTTATGCTTAGTGAAATTTCTTTTACAAAAGTTCACATTTGTAGGGTTTTTTTTTCATGAGAGGCCTAAGGGAGGGTCTTAATAGCCCCGCAACTCATGGCTAGGGTTTATGGAGAGCTTGAAGGGGAGTTTAAATGATACCATAATCATTATTGTTGAATATATGAGACGCAAGGTCTATGTATGCTCTTGCTTGTATTTTTTTCCCTTTGTGTTGAATTCTCTATTTTCTTACTCTTCTAATTCCTTTTCCTTCATTCTGTTGCATGTTTTTATTAAGGAACATGTTGGGTATATGTTTTATTCTTCTGTATTTTAATGATGGTGTCTATTGGCAATACTAATGATGGGAATGGATTTGAGAATATTCATGGTGAGGATGACCTATTCCGTGGAGAAGGACTTTTGGATTTGGGTTATATTTAATTCCATCATATACGTATTTGATTTTTTTTACCATGGAATGGAGGAAACTCCTCCTAGAAGATGATATATTTCATTTTCTGCCAAATAGATCTAAGTGCAATCAGATGAAGAGATCTATGTTTTGGTAGAATTATCTTCAAATCATTTCTTTTTACAGTCTAACTAGGATGTCTCTTTCCAAGATTCTTGAACTCAAGCTAGTGGAAGAATATCCTTTGAGACATCCTTAGTAAAGGATAGCTTCATGATTGAGATCAAGGATTAGAGACCTGAGAGCCAGACAATCTACCTAGATCAAGGGGATAACAACAATAATTTTTTCCACAAGTTTATGAATCATTGCAAGAACATTAACATTGTTTGGAAAATGCCAAAGGTAGATGGAATGATCATTTTATTCCATGAAAACGCTCAAGGCACTGATCATTTCACACATATTTATGAAGAATAGAAAAGGGTGACTATTTCAAAAGTGGTGCAAATGATGACATTTTTTCCCCAGTTTTTTCAATGTCCTTGGGCTTCTTTGATGAAGCTAGTCAAGACAATGTCTCTGTTTGTCATGCTAGAAGTTGTTTGAACTTTGTATATCATTAATAAACATTTTTTGGTCTTCAAAGCATGTTTGGGCATTTAAAAAAACACTTATGTTGAGCTTCGTGCATTGAAGTTCCTACTAAAATTGGTAGCAAACAAAGGGATCCCTAAGCTGGAGGTCTATGAGGATTCTGAGATGATATAAAAATATATAAAAGGAAGCTAAAGGACAAGAACCTGAAATTGCATCCAATTCTAGAATAGGTCAAGCTCATGGAACATAGTTTATCTAGCATATCATTCCTTTACATTAATAGGAAACTTAATATATATGAATATGAGATTTGAAAGGGGTGTTTGTAGCTGGTAGTCAACATTGAATATATATTTGAGCATCCAAGAGACATATTATAGGCTAAATCTCAGCTGGTGATTGAGGTCTAATTTTATTTTCTGAAAGCATCTGTAGGAGACAAAGATTTACATCTCATAAGGAAGACTTTGGGGACAATTGCATCAAATCAGTGGCAGTTAGGGGTTATAGAGGACCTTCAAGATATGGTATTGAAGTTTCCATGGACATTTTTGTTAAGAATTCAGTAAAGGTTTTATCAAATAAATGAAAGAACTACTTAAAATAATTATATTAATTTATAGCAAGAGTTGAAGTATTTAGTTTCCATAGGAATTCTACTATGGTGGGATTGGGTTCAGTAAAGTTGTAGGGTTGGCCTCACTGTGTTTTAAGGACTCCAAAAAAAGTAAGGAATATGCTGGGATCTACTTTGACATAATTTCTTGCATGCTTCAAAGTGAGTTTCTAAAATTATTATTGGCATAAGTGTTGGAGGCCTTAGAGCTACAAGACAGTGCAATGACTTTGAATTTTTTTTGACCAGATATGTTGGTGGCATACTTTTGAGAGCTGGAGAAAAATTGCTTACTGTTGCTTTAGATTCTTTTTGGAAGGTTACTAGTGTGCGACTAGGTTCACCTAATATGAAAATATCATGTGATTGGATGTGTATTTGAAGACACGGTGAACAAATAAGATTCTATTATGGGAATTGTTGGAATTTTGGTATGTGGGGAGGAGCCTCAGTGGAAGAAATTCTAAAAACCTTCTGCACAAAGTTGTTTATTAAAATATAAACCCTCTCCCTTTCTTAATGGCATGGGAATTCAAGTTGTCCTGAAATGCTCAATATTTTTACGAGAGGTGCATATTTCCCTTCAACATGCAGTGAAGAGTTTGGTGATCCTTGATCTTAGTCATGAAGCTATTGTAAAATTTTCCATAATATTACTCTTTCTTGATTTTCTTTGATATATTTTTTTTACCTGTCATCAAATCTTGTATTCCCTGGTACTTAATTTACAACATTTATATACTTCCTCTATTTCTATGTGATAGATGATAATTTTGTAGCTTAGAATCAATACCATATTAAAGTTTCACATGCACATATGCATAACACTTGTAATGAGAGGAGTGACATTTGATATAGTTTTCAATGTTTAATGTTCAATACACAATGATATCTCGATGAGAGAGAGTTGTAAGGTAGACCAGTTCTACTGGAAAATGCAACCATAAACAAAATAAATGTGAATTAAATGCTTAAATCGCTTCATAAATTCTTGTAACTAAAAAGTACATAGTATCTACTAGTGAAGTACACTATATATGCCAGTGCAATTTTGGTAGGTCATGTTGGTGGGTGGTACTAGACTTACATTCTGTGCTTCTTCAAGTACAACTTCATTAGTGTGCAACTCTTCTTGGTGACTCAGGGTCCTTGTTTTTATCTCAATTCTTAGTTAGGGCTTTGACCTCCTAGATGCTAATTGTGTAGCTTGGCATGATTGCCATATCAAACTTGCACTTGCACATATGCAGAACACTTGTAGAGAGAGGAGAGACATATCATGTATTATTAAAAGTGTGTAATTTATCCATACAAAATGATATATCTGTGAGAGAGAGATGTATGGTAGAGAGGCAAAACTGCATAATGCAGCCATGGGAAAAGGACATGTGATGATTTATGAGAGCCAAACCCCATAGCTCTGCATCCCCTAACAACCCCCTAAAGGGAAAGATAGTCTGATAACCATACTCCTCCCAAGATAACCTATAACCAATTGTGAGGATAGATCATTACCCTATTAAGTACAACCACTTACCCTCGGGCTCTATTACTACATTTCTTCTGGTTGAGCCTGTATCTGTGTGTTGTTGTTAATCAAGGCTACTCTTGAGGATACCACTATGAAACTTGGGGGATGATGAAGAAGCTTCCAGAGTCACCAAATTTTAAGGTTCGTTTGACCCTCAATATAACAAAAGGAGGTGGTGCAAAGAGCCTGTTTTATCTCACTGATATTGGGAGTTGCTGGAAAAATGACGGAAGGCCTTGTGATGGGGATGTAGAGACTGATGTTACTATATATAGTGAGGTTATAATTAACGCCAAAATTACCAATTGGTGCGAACAAGGCAACCTTTGTTATTGTTCCCCTTAACACATCATTGCTAAAGGTACCAAGATCTATAGAAATGATACAAAGCAGTTCCCATATGCTGCATACCACTTATACTACTCCCTAGGCAATGTGAAGCACCTGAAGAAGCCTTTTGACATTTTTAATCCATACAGTAATCCACAGGCACATGAATTAATCTAGTTATTGCCACATCCAGAATGGGCAGTCCATGGCTATCCCTCCAAGAGTGGAGAAGGATGGATTGGTGACCCTAGAACTTGGGAGCTAGGTCTTGAAGGCATCTCCAGCCGATTATACTTTTACCAAGTAATTCCTTTGCTTTATTGTACCAGTTGGTTTTATCTGAAGTGTCAATAATTTTTATTTCTTACCACCACTTAATTAAGTCCACTTTTATTAGCAAGTTACATGTTGGCTTATATTTTTTTCTTAAAGAAGATCCAAGTTAAATGCTCTATATTTGACTTATAAATTCTTTGATGGGAACCATGGACTGAATGGATTCCATCCCCATTTTTTTTCCATATATGTTTTTTTTCCATCGGTATTCTGACGATGATATACACTTAAAATCGTTAGAAGAGAGAAAAACCATTGACCACATTGGAAGAGCAACGATAACCAACAAAATTTTCAAAATGTCGGACTTGCGATGACCTCCTCAAATCGTCGGAATAGTGACGACAGTTTCAAACCGTCAGCATAGTGATGAAAGGTTAAAAATGTCAGAATTGTGACAAACTTTTCAAACCGTCGGAATAGCGACGAAAGGTTAAAAAAGTCAGAATTGCGACGCACTTTTCAAACCATCGGAATAGTGACGAAATATTTGAAATGTAAAAAGAGTGACGACAAATTCTAAATGTCAGAAGAGCGACGAAAACCTGGAAACATCATAATTGCAACATGACCAAAAAACGTCGGAATTAGTGTCGCTCTACCGACATATATTATAAGTGTCATAATTGCGACACGACCAAAAACGAAGTTTTTCCCTACCTCAAAGTGTTTCTATTGGGACACACATGTGTCACAATTTTGACATTTTGGCCATCAAAAATTGTTGAACCCTTAGTTAAATTGAGAGGGGGGGGGGGGTGAATCAGTTTAACACACTCATGGATTTTTGAAACTTTTCATTAAAACCTATTTACCCTTCATTTCATGTCCAACTTAATATGTGAGTAATCTTAGAATGTGAGCAGCAATTATTAATATAATATAACAGTAGACTTTAATATGAGAGCAGCAGGTATTAAGAAGATGATATAAATCAGATCAACACATAAACATCATGCACAGAGACACCAGATATAAGTGGAAACCCATAAAGGGAGAAAACCACATCTTATTATTGTAATGATGTAAAGGCAAGCTCCAACTCCCTCTCACCATTTTTTTTCTGCAGGCACCAACCTACAGGAGGCTCCAACCTCAATTCTGCAAGCTACAACTTTCAAGGAAGCACCAACTCCCTTCAATTTTCTGCAGGCACCAACCTACTGAGGAGGCTACAACCTCAGTTAGCTACAACTGGCAGCTATCAAGCTTCAACTTGATAGGGAAGCTCCAACTTCCTCAATTTATCACAAGAAGTGTTTGGTGATTTACCTCAGATATCAGCTCTGTTCTGTAGCATTTATTTCTACTCCTCTCTTCCTTATCTTCTCTGCCTCAATCTTCTATATTTTTCATTCTCTATTCTTACTCTCTCTCCTTTTTTTTTTACTTATGCATATCAAATTATATATAGAGTTCCTCACATGACTGTTTGTATTCCACAAGGAATTTTGAGTGACCAGCCATGACTCTTTGACTTCTGCCTTCTCAATTCTTTGTCCAACTTATTAAAAAAATATAACAATATGTACAAATTACAGTGGGAGTTTTTCTTTTCCTTAGGATATTTTCCTTTGCATCACAAACAATATAAACAAAAATATTTACATTTTCAGTTACACATTTCAATTCCACTCAGCTCCTTTTGTGGACTTTGGCTTTACTGGATTTGTATTTTCTGCTGCTGTTGAGTGACTGTTCTGTATATTTTGGTTCACCTCTATGTCTATTCATTTGTTCACTGTACTTTTGTGTACCTGCTGCATATATAACTGCTTCTTAATATAACAGCTAATTTTAAATCTGGGCAAACTCTCAAGGTTCTAATCTCTTGGGCTTGCACTTTAATCAACTGTGGAGGCTTCTTATACTCACGATTATAAGACCCATAAAATACATAATATGCTCTTGTAATAAACCCAATCAATGTTTTAATACAATTCCGAAGCAATATTACAGCTCACTATACTAAATATCAGCGTAGTATATATATCATCATATATATATGTTTCCCACCAAATGTGAAGACCCATGTATTTATTATAACGTATGCCCATCTCCGAGTCAAACATTAAAAAACTATTAATAAACCGTGGATTTTTTTTAGCGCCCAATGTGAGCATGGTCACGGGTTTTATAACCTTTATATCATCAAACTGTATTACGTTCCCCACTTAAATATATATATATATATATATATATATATATATATATATATCCCGAGCTTTTAATTCAATTTAAACCACTTATAACGAACCTCTGGCTCATGGCCCACATAGATATAAGCGATGGCTCAATTAAGTACATGCATCAAGCCTTGGTTTATCCTTTGGGCTACTTTTGAATGAAATCTCCGTTCAATGAGCCTTCCTCCAGATCGACGGATTGTATCAATATCGCACGGGATCCACAGCCGAAAGTTAATGCGCGATGGCACGCAATGACAATGGTTTTCCCAACTTGATCAGGGACATGTGCCACCCATCGTATGGAATCGCTCCGATTCTCAAATTACCACTTGCCCGTCGAAAGCAGTGCGATGAAACTCGGAAACCGCCTTCACTGTTCACTCCCGCAAGGTTCCGCCTTCAAGGTTCTGCTCTTCTCCTTTATGCTCAGGTTCCGCCTTCAAGGTTCTGCTCACTCTTGACTGTTCGTTCTTGATTCGTGGTTCTGCCTCTTCATACACCATTCTGGTTCCACAAGCACCAATTTACAGTTTCCATACCATGGTTCATTGTTCTAGTTCATATGCTAACCTTAAGATTCCGAATAGTCAATTTTCCAACATATCTCCTCTTTTACGCCTCGACTTCCCTTCTTCCTACTTGTATCGGCATGACCATTAAAGACTTGCAATCATCAATTCTATTCTAATCTTGTGGAATGGAAATCGACCCCATCACTGTAACCGTAATGGAACCCCTATGTAATCCTGGTTTCTGGCTTCCTTGCAATTAGATGATGCTCCAACGCACCTCTACGCATTTCATTTATCTTTACCCTTATGCAAGCAGCGTTGACTCTTAGTCAAAGTTACCCTGTCTCAACGATTACAAATTTCACTGTAAGTGTTCAATTCATCATTCGAACAATATTTCTCTTCTTCCTAGTGCTGCTCTGATTCATATCGATTATTCACAATCGATATCGATTATTCACAATCTTCAGGTTGGACTTGTTGTGACTTCTGAGTCAAGAGTCTGCGTTCAATATTCTGAGGTTCCAAATGCATTCACTACTTGTCTCTGCTTCAATACACTGCATGTCTCTGCTACCTCACTGCTGCTTTGTTGTTGTTTCAGGTGCTCCTTTGCCATCTCCTTTGCCATCAATGACAATATTTCCATCAAAAATTGGGCCAAATGTGTTAGTGTGTTGGCTTGAGGGTCCTGACCTAGGCTCAAAGTTAATGTTAACCAACAAAACCCTCTTACTATTGACCCTTTCGGCAGTAACCTACTTGCGCAAGTCAAAGTCTCACCAGAAGCAGTATTGGGGGGTGTTGGAACCAACTTTCCACACCTTGAGGGAGAATTAAATGATGAGGGTGTCTTTAGATCTAAAAAGGTTGTGATCTAACCTTCATAATAGAAGCCCTAATCAAAAACCATAACCAGGCATATTTAGGTCAATTTACATAGGTTACCCTACGCGCACACAGATACAAATTCCGTAATCCTTTCAATAGCCTTTAATTCATAACATGTATGATTAAGAACAATGGATCCATTCACTTATCACTCATCTAATGCATAAAACAATTGCGCAATCGATCCTAACACAGATAGCACAGTAAACATAAATAACATGCAAAAACATATCATGAAGTAGAAGGTAGATGCATTTGATACTTAGATTTCATCCAAGACATTCCTTTATTCATTAACAGTTCATATATTCCTCACAACACTTTCGTTCTACCTATGCACACAGCCAGCGGGGTCTGCACATAGTAAGACTAAGGTCTCCATGCACATAGCCAACAGGAGCCTTCTAAACCCAGAAAAGTTCATTTCTTAGTTTAGAAAATAAAAACATATCAAAATTCTACTACTACATGCCTCTTATTGAATTGATCTAAACTCATATTCATACCTTTAGCCTGCACTCATCTAAGGTCCGCAAACTATGGTTTGCGGCCCCTAGTTTTACCCTTTGGCCCATTACAACTCATGAGGGGCTTTGACCCACCCCAAAGCTCCTTGGCCTGTGCTTCGCTTAGGCGCACGACTTAACTTACAAAAAATATCATATTTTTTCCAAAATTCATTCCTAAGGGACCCCGCTCCAACAATTAAAAACTTCTTTCAAGAACTTCTTGAGCCATTCTTCAATGTAGTTCTTCGTGGGTGGGACAGTTATGTCTTACTTTACTATGTATTTAGAATTTGAATTAATTTTCACAATCATTAGCCAATTGGTTATTTTTGTCATTAACAAACGTGACCATACTTTTCTTGATCTAGGCTTCTGAAAAATTGACAATATTTTCAAAGTCAGTCTCAAATGATACCTTGGTAGCATCCAATCTCTTTTTTAAAACATATTTAGGAAACATGATGGAGTCCCTAATCATTCAAGGGACTTTGAAAAATATTAATGGATTTTAAGAAACAATTGTTTTTGTGGTCATCGATGGTTAAACATTCAACAAGAGCACATTGAGCATCTTAATTCTAGCATAACAACCTGCTTTGATTTGCTTAATCCTCTCTGGAATAAGTAGACCTTGTTCCAGTCTTTGGATTTCATTTAAAGACTTGATTTGTTTTTACAAATGTATTCAAATATTTTTCAACAAATTACTGATCATTCTCAAGTTCCATTTGTAAATATTCAAGAAATTATTTAATTATCTAAGATAAATCTCTCAAATAGGGAGAATTTTTCCATGTTGCATATATACTTTCAAGTCTTTGTTAATGTTCATAAGGACATAAGCTCTGATTCTTGTTAACAATTGTATTATCTTTATAATATTTTGGGGTGTATCGATTGTAACTACTACGTCAGGTGCTTGAATAGATAATGGAGTCATGAACAAGGTTGTAGTACTAAGAGCTTCTTCAAGCTCATATATCATTTTCGCCGGTCTCATATTCTCAAATTATTGCTCTATTAGAGAAAGAGAAAGAGTGTCCCAAGTAGTTTGATGTAGTTTTAGGAGCCCAAAAGTTCCAACTCCCTAAACATCTATTTCGCTATTCATTTAAATCACCACCTTCTTCTTTCTTACTTACACTTTTTCCAACTGCAACTGTTTTGAAGATTTATCATAATGGAAATCTTGCATGGTTAAAATTGGTCTTCAAAATTTAAGGTAGGCTCTTCAACAACAAATTTTTAAACAAGTTTCTCGGCTTCAACCATTTATGTCATTACCCATTCTGGAACTATAGTACTATCTACCTCCATGTCCATGGGTCCTTCACCATTATGTGATCCTTTTTTACTTGATATTTTGTTTTTTTATGATGAAACCACATATGATTTTTCAAGAGAAGCATGAGGGGATGGATCTTATCCATCATTGACACTAGACTAATGGTCATTGGTTTCTCCTCTTATAGCCATTATTTATTTTCTCTTATGTGCAGAATAGGAATGTAAACCCGTTTGTGGTTGTTGAGTGGGATGAGATTTTAAGGGTATTTTCTATTTTTTATTCATTCTTCCTTCGGTATTGATACTTGATTCTATCACAACATTTTCGGTTAGGGAAGGTCTTTTAGAAGTTCCAACTTGATTATCTCCTCTTCCTTCTAATATCCTTGTGAATAAATTGGCATATCTCATTGATTCCAAGTGACTAGAAAATGTGTCATCTGGGTTGAATCCTTGGATGGATTTAGCTTCAATTGAATTAAAGGATTTCAATAATTCAAAAAATTATACAACATAGGAAAATTTTATTGTTTTCATCCCTCCTATAGAAAAATGGAGTGGAATAAATTTCATTTTTTTTTTAGATATATATCAAATAGAATCATCCAAGGGTGGTATTGTATGCACACTTTAGCAACATAGTATTTTCAAAGGAAAAAATTAGGGAGTAGTAAATATTTTCCTTGATACCTTTATCCTTACAAATGTATTATGCTCTTGATCCTCGTATATCTTTTATCCTATTAGAAATTAACTACTTAATCAAAAATTCTTTTGGGCTTTTGCCTTGTTAGCATATAGTTTAACTCACAAGTGAAATGATCCTAAATTTGATAAAAATGAAATGGAGCTTTGTGCTCCCACAAGATAGAATACCAAAAATAAGTTGGTTTTGTATCTAGGTTCGTGTTATTTTTGCAGGGTAATTGATGAAATATGTTGCATGAGACTATTGTTATTGTTGTGGATGATTTTGTCACCCTCCTAGAGACAGCCTAGAGTTGCCATAGACCAGTGCCTAGGACATCTTATTATAGCAAGGAGCTCATTATATGGCTTGGGTTGTCAGTCCAAAGAGCTCTCTTACTATCTCTTGTTGAACAAGGAAGATAATTTAAATGGGACCAATCTCTCTCAGAAGCTGATACAAAGATAAGAATAATGCAGGAACATCATGTAAGACTCCAATACAAAGGCGTCAGACAGTTAAGAGACAGCTTACTGTAAAGAGGGCCGATTCAAATAATATATCACAGAAATCAAATATCAGGGAGTGAGTGCAGTGAGGAAACATAAAGAGGATATTAGTTAACATGAGACTGATACCCAGATACACAACAGAACCACATAAGGGCATACCCATCATACCCAACGTTGCTAGATAAGGTATGACAATGGCGTTTTAAGCACCGCCTCATCGACTAATATAGAGAAAATATGAATGAGATGAACTTGGAACAATATAATCATGACTAGGCTATTTAAAAGGGGCGCTTGATAATTGAGAAAGGGCACCAACGAGGATGAATCCTTATCTGACCAGTGAGCACCCGCATTCTAGAACATGATACAGAAGATAAAAGCATGAAATGAGGGTGTATTAACACATAAGAGAAATTATCTTGTGAGATACCAAGCCAGAATCCTCATTCTGATTCATAACTCCTCCTCAGCGAGGACCCTACGGACTCCACAGACCTTTATCTGAAATATTAGAAAATGTATCTGAAAAACCTTTTCATTTTGCCTGGTTCTTGATAAATGGAACCCTTACAATGTCTTCTTTTCGGGCCTTTATAGGAAAGATAGAGAATTATAGAGGAGGAGGTAGATGAAGCACAATTAATGACTCAATTTGAATAAAATGGCAGAAAACATTCGCGCCCACTCTATGAATGACTAACTATAAATGACTGTACTTTACAATCTGTCTATAGAAATAAATGCTGGGAGATGAAAATATCCTTATATACAAGACACAAATAAAAAAATATATACAATGCTCGGCCTTTTGCTGAGGAAAAATCTGCTGCCGTAAGAGCCCTGAGATAGTCTGCAATTCTGTACTGTACTCTCGGCCCTTAGCTTTGGATTTGAATCTTGGATCTTTAATGCGGGGCGAATTTCTCTGGAGGGTTCTGTGAACCCATATCTTTGTCTTCTTTAATGGTGGTCATTTCTCACACCTACCCTCGGCTTCCTCTTTAAATTTTTCCAGCAATATATCATCCTTTGAAATGCTCTTAACCTCTGCTACGGAAACCATGAATTAAAACGCCCTTTCTATTGCTATGAAACCTGCAAAACCCACAAAATATTAGAGAAAACTGACACAGATGGAGGCGGGGACGATGGATACGTGGTCGACTGGGAGAAATACACAGGGTGGTGGAAGAAAAGCAATGGAGGCATAGATTAAACAAGCGGAGCACGACTTTTTACGTAAGACAGTTTGGACGTGAGGGGTGAATGAAAATGAAATATATGAATGAAAACATATGCACACACAGATATATATATATATATATATGACGGGGGAAACTATTTTAGACGTGCGGGAGTAAGACACGTGGACGTACGGGGGACAGGTGGATGGGTGATGTGGTGGAGTCAACAGGTGGGGAGACTGAACTCTGGACCATCGGATTACAAACGCAGATCAACGGCTAGAAATGGACGGGAGCGACACGATGGTGGGCCGTAGGACATAACGGGTGCATGTTAACGGGCGAGCAGCTCTGGCACATATCTGCCGTTGGATGGAGATCGGCAGATCCTACGGAGCGGATGGATTCCGCTACCCAACCTTCGTATAACCTTTAACGCGTGGGGGAAAAGTGGTTTCCCACCCGTACTGAGGACACGCGGCAGAGGATTTATGGCATCGCTGGCCTTGGGCCCAAAACTGCCGGCCTGGCGGAAGTGGTGCAGGACTATACCGCCGGTTTCCGGCGCGTGGGGCCCTCCACACAAGTTGATTGCCGCTCCGTTGATTTAATTTGATCAGACGGTGAATATTACGCCCGAACCATAAAACGATTAGCTCCATTCCCTTTGGCTCATGGTTTTCAGGCTCAGGTCATGTGATGACGACAGGGAAGGGGCTAAGGCCCAGGGGCTTTGGTCCAATATAACTTGAATAGCGGGTTTTTAAACATTTGGACGATGTATTTCGGGGCAGAAAAGGTGGTGATGAGCACGACATGGGGGGTTTTGATCATGAAAGATATTTGAAACAGATTTAAAAGGAACCGGTGGTCAAAATTTAAATGGAGGAGGGAATAGGTACAACATCGGCTCCATCTGGGGACGTCATGGTCATCCTCGGGCATGTCGAGAACACGCAGACCACTGAATATTTCACTCCATTCTTCAATTCCCCTGCGCTTCTTCTTCAGGTAACTGCCAGCATTCTTTTCTTTATAAAAATAAAAACCAAAAAAACTTATATACAGTATATACAATCAGGCATTCCCAGCCTGGGTCAGAATTGGAAATACGGCTTGAGAAATTGGCCATTCACAGGTGCGTCCAACAAATCGCCCTGTAGATTTTCTAAGGAAAAAGTGTTGTTTCTTCCCAGCTTCACTATTTTGAATGGCCCAAACCACAGCGGATCAAACTTTGCATGCTTGCCCTTTTCTGCTCTGCGGACATCCCATCTGAGAACCAGGTCACCAACTTGAAAATTTCTGTTCTTTGCATGCTGATCAAATACATTCTTCATTTTCTCCTGATATTCCATCAATCTCTGATCTACCTGGTTCCATGTTTCTTCCAATTCTACCAATTGATTAATCCTTCTGATCATATCATCTGGTTCCTCCTGACCCTCCTGCATGAAGCGTGCTATTGGCAAAGCCAATTGCATGGGGAACACAACTGCTCTTCCATATACCAGCTCATATGGATATTTCCCTGTTGCTCTTTTACTGGTTGTTCTATTTGCCCATAGAGCAAATTTTAATTGAGAGTCCCAGTTTTTCTGATTTTCACTGATTGTTTTCTTCAGGGCTCTCACCAAGGTTTTATTAGATGACTCTGCTAAACCATTTCCCTGCGGATAGTATGCTGTGGAATGAGTCAGGATGATGTTATACCTTTGGCAGAAATTCACAAATCTGGCAGATTTAAAAGCTTGTGCATTATCAGTTACAATTCTTGCGGGACAGCCAAACCTAGATATGATATTTTCCTCCATAAACTTCATTATCACAGCATCTGTAGCACTTCTTGTAGGTATGGCTTCCACCCATTTCGTGAAGTAATCTGTGGCTGTTAGTATCCATTTATATTGGCCACTTGATGGGGGATGTATTTCTCCTATAAAATCTAATCCCCATTTCTGAAATGATTCATTTACATGAATAGGAATCAAGGGCATGGCTGCTAGTTTCTGTCTTTCGGAAAATATTTGGCACTTGTCACATGCTTTGACCCAAGCAAAAGTGTCTGTATACAATTTTGGCCAGCAAAAACCAGCCTTCAGGATTTTATGAGATGTTGCCCTCCAGCTGTAATGTCCTCCACATATTCCCTCATGGAATTCTGTCAATATGTTCTTTATTTCATTTTCTGGGAGACATAACAGTAATATACCTGAAGGGTCTCTCCAATATAGCTGTCCATTAGCGATCATGTATTTCTGAGATTTCATCCTTACGGCTCTGTACTTTATCTTATCACAACTCGGAGGACAACTAAGTGTTAAAAGATATTCAACAATTTCTTTGTACCAAGGACTAGTTAGATATTTCACATGCACCTTTTGAGTGGCCATCTCCAGTCCTTGCTGCTCCTCTTCTTTTTCAGATTCTTCATTTGCTATCATGGATAAATTAATGCCCAAAGCTTGATGATTTGATTCAGATAACATCTTAGCAAGTCCCTGTCCTTTAATTAATTTGGTAGGCCTTATGTCCAAATCATACTCCTGAATTTTTGCAATCCATCTTCCTCTTCTACCCTCGCTGTCTCCCTGAACCAGAATGTCTTTGACAGCTGCTGTGGGGACATATGCAGTGATATGAGATTGTAAAAAATACACTCTAAAAGCTTTAAGGGACTTTACCAGGGCATATTCCTGCTTCTCCAATATATTGTATTTCAATTCAGCATCATAAAGTACTTGACTGAAGAAAGCTATAGGCTGTTCATATCCCTCTTCATTTTTCTGCAATAACACTCCAGCAATTGTGTGAGGGGAAGCAAATGAGAAAATCATAAATGGCTTTTTGTAATCTGGCCGTACTAGCACAGGAGCTTCAGCGAATGCCTGTTTTATCCTTGTGAATGCATCTCTGGACTCTTGGGACCATTTTACTTCATTTTCCTTTTTCAACATATTAGTTATATGCCTAACAATCTCGGCATAGTTAGGAATAAACCTTCTTAAAAAAATTATTCGGCCTAAGAACACCTGTACTTCTTTCTTATTCCTTGGTAAAGGAATGCTGTTTATTACTTCAACTCTCTTAGGGTCTATTCTCACACCATCTTTAGTTACAATGTGCCCTAAGAGTTTTCCCTCATCTAATGCAAACAAAGATTTTTGAGGATTGAGGGAAAGGCTGTACCTTCTGCATTTTTCAAAAGTTCTTCTTAAATGCTCAATATGCTCATCATAATTCTTCGAAAACACTATGATATCATCGAGATAAACTACCAAAAACTTGTCCTGCTCTCCCACAAAGGCTATGTCCATTGCCCTCTGAAAAGTAGCTCCTGCATTAATTAATCCGAATGGCATCCTAGCATACATAAATGTTCCCCATGGTGTAGTAAATGTAGTTTTCTTCTGGTCTTCTGGAAATACAGCTACCTGATTATAACTAGAAAATCCATCCATCATTGACATTCTAGATGCTCCCACTACTTTCTGCAGGATGTGGTCCATCTTAGGCAGTGGATAATTATCCTTGAGAGATGCTCTATTTAAATTCCTGAAATCCACACAGAGCCTTATTTCTCCATTCTTCTTTCGAACAGGAACAAGATTTGCTATCCATTCTGAGTATCTTAATGGCACAATTATCTTGGCCTTCAGTAATTTCTTGATTTCTTTTTCAATTGAGGGAAGCAGCAGAGGGTTTATCTGTCTGAGTTTCTGCTTATAGGGATTTGCATCTTCCCTCAAAGGTATTTTATGTTGCATTATGTTTATATCAAAAGTTTTTAGGTCTTGATAGGACCAAGCAAACACATCTTTGTAAGATTGAAACAACTTCAAATATTTTTCTTTGTATTCTTCTGGGACTCTTTTAGATAATTTAACAATTTTGGGATCAGCATAAGTACCCAGATTCAAATCTCCCACTTGATCTTCTTCTGTCACTTTGTTTGGCTGCAAAGGAATATCATTTTTGTCAAATAATCTTTCTAGAGGCACCAGCCCTCTAGGAATAACATTTCCTTTCAGCTGCAACACTTTGTTTCCTGCTATATTCTCTTCCCATTTGTTTTCTGTGATATTTTCAGCTTCTTCCTCCCTTTCATCATCAATCTCTATGTTAGAGAATTCTCCCACTGTCTCCATGAATCTCTTCATTTGTTCATCATCTTCAAATACCTGCCAGTGCTTTATATTATCTGGAATGGATGGTCTGTAACGTACCTCCACTTCATATCTTAAAAGTGGATTTTGCGGAGGACGAAAGGTACTAGCAGCTACAGCAAGAGAATCTGCTATTCTGTTTTTCTCTCGGGGCATGAACTATATGTTAAATGCTGAGAAGAAGTTTTCTATCATGTCCCAAACTTCATTTCTATATGCTCTGATCCGAGGGTGTTTAGTTTGACATTCATTTTTAATCTGCCTCACTACCAGCTCAGAGTCTCCCAAGACTTTTAAACATTGGATGCCCATGTTTTTAGCTGTCTGTAGTCCCAATAATAGTGCTTCATATTCAGCTACATTGTTTGTGGCCTCAAACTCTAATTTAAAAGACAGTGGCACCCATTTTCCTGTAGGAGAGATCAACAATACCCCAGCTCCATTGCCTTCTCTCGAATTTGCTCCATCAAAATGCAAAGTCCAAATTTCTGATTCCTGATCTCCTCTAGGCTGCTCAGCTTGGATTTGACCAAAAAGGGGCTCATGAGCATAATTTTGATTTTCTTCTAACATCAAACACGAGAAGTCTCCCTCTTTGTTATAAACTGGGGAATTCTCTGAGCAGTCGGCCTTAGTTACCATTTTAACAAATCTACTTTCTCTGTACAACCTCCTTTCTTGACCTCCAAAGACCGGGACAGTAGCATATGTTAGATCCAATTTAATTGATCCACCAATATTTGTACCCCAGGACCTTGACAGCAACATGCCAAAGCGGGCTGGGATATCGGCAACCACAATGTCCATGACCACACTCTTTGCTGGAATTTGGGCCAAATTGACCACTAAATCTTTAATCATTCCCAAGCATTTCACCCTTTTGGAATCAAATGAATATAAATCTTTGTATGGTCTTGTAATTTGCAGTCCTAGTTGTTCCATGACAGACAGAGGCATAAGATTATGGGAAGCCCCAGAATCTAACATACAATTATGTAACAGCAGGTCATGAATGACTAGGGACACGTAGAAGGGAGGAGTAGAGGGGTCTATCTCCTCAACATGTGGGCCAAAGACTACCATGGGCCTTTCTTCTTGAAGGTTTAAACTATCAGGTGCAATTGGTATTTCAGGAGGAAATATAAAAGAGGTAACTTGAGACTGATATACAGGCTGTTTTAATAACTCGGTCAGAGGGACAGGAATCTTAATCTTCTCAAGTTCTTTTTGAAAATTGAAAGCAGATGTGGGATTTTCTATCACGACTTATTTTGACTCCTTATTCTCAGCTGAAGACCTAATTTCTTTTGACACTGGCTCAACATTAGGAGGACTGACTATTTTTGAAGAAGGAATCTGATCATTGGACTGCGAGGAAGTATTTAGAGGATTCTTACCTTTTTCTATGCTCTTCTTTGTTGCTGATTCCTTTTGAGCGGATGCTTCTTTCTGAGGTGGCTCTTCTCCTTGATCTTGAGTTCTAGTTCTCTTCCTTGAAGATCTGAGATCATATTTGACATTGAATTGTGCTTGCATGAAATCAGCAAATTCTTTGCAATAATGGTCAATCTCTGCTTCTTCATCTTCATCTTGCAATGGGCATTCCATATCATCATTATTTGAAAAAGCCAGATTTGAATAATCTAATCCATAGGCTACATCTCCAGTGGAGTCATCTGTTGGTCCTTCCATGTATAAGGGATGAGGTACCTGGTCTTGTTGTTCCTTTGCTTCTCTCGGCAATATCTGCAATGGTGGCCTTCTATACTGGGGACTGTATCCTCTGTTTGGGGCATTATAATAGTTCTTGGGAGCTACATTTTTAGCTTCCAGTTCAATCTTGACCATATTATTTATCATTTTACTTATTTCATCCATTTTATCTGAATCTTTTTCCTGATTAGAGGTGGAAACCTCTTCTTTGCCTCTTCTCCTAGTGTCCTGTTCAACTTTTCCTTTTAATTTCCCAGTGGAGGCAAAGTTTGCTTCCAATTCCAGAGCATCTGATTGTGCATCATCCAACGTGGCAGGTTTTCTTTCTCTTACTGCGAAGCCAAAATCAAAATCAAAGGCTGCTATGAAAATTATCTTGGCAGCAGCTTCATGGGGCTTCATCTCGGGATGCAGGCTCAAATACAATTTGTTAAATCTTTTAATAAAATCTGCCACTCCCTCGTTCTGTTTCTTCTTCATAGTATTAAATTCAGTGAGACACTGACCATGGTCTTTCTTTTCTCCCCACTTCTTGAGAAAAACATTCTCCATAACATCCCAGGTGGTCACTGAACGATTTCCCAATGTCTTAAACCATTTTCTGGCTTCACCCTCCAAAGACTACACAAATAATCTCAAGACCACATCCAGATGTTCAACATTTAAGTTCTCTGCAAAAGAGCAGAAGGTCTCGAGATTTTTCTGAGCATCAACTTCATTTTCTCCATTAAATCTTGGCAGAATCTTCAAATAATCCTGTGGCATATCATTCAGTACTTGGGGTAAAGACAGAGGGGCGTATTTGTCCAATAGAAAAGCAGGAACATTGGCCATTGGAGGAGGTGGAGGTTGTACAACAGTCTGAGCAACAAATGCAAGGAGAGGAGTAGGAGGAAGTGGAGTATGGATAACAATCGGAATATATTGCACAGAAGCCTGAGGTGTGGATGGGAATAGTTCACGGTTAACAGCAACTAATTCTGTGACCTCTTTAATTTCTTCAGCCTCGAAAGTAGGGTGAGATTCTCCTTCAATCCAGGCACTTTCCCTACGTGGAGTTTCTGAAAGAAACTCGGGATTTTCTGTTCTAACTTCTTGAGAAGAAGAGGGCGGATAATCTTCAACAGAATATTCAGAGTTTTCAGTGCGAGCTGACTTCATCTCCTTCCAAACTCTTTTATGAATGATCTTCTTTGGGTCAGACACGTAAGGTATTTTCGATTGAGATGTATCTGACCTCAAATGTGGCTTTTGAGAACCCAGGACTACCAATAAGATTTATCAAATGAAGAACAGTGGAGTCGCCAAGGTGAGAGATATGCAACTCTTCAACTCTCTGTGCTCACCTGATTAGAGAGTGAAAACAATTTGTCGAGACCCAGGGAAACTGATATTCTTGAATTCGATCCCCGGCAACGGCGCCAGAAAGATGTTGTGGATGATCTTATCACCCTCCTAGAGCCAGTCTAGAGTTGCCATAGACCAGTGCCTAGGACATCTTAATATAGCAAGGAGCCCTTTATAGTTTGGGTTGTCAGTCCAAGAACTCACTTACTATCTCTTGTTGAACAAGGAAGATAATTTAAATGGGACCAATCTCTCTCAGAAGCTGATACAAAGATAAGAATAATGCAGGAACATCATGTAAAACTCCAATATAAAGGCATCAGACAGTTAAGAGACAGCTTACTGTAAAGAGGGCCGATTCAAATAATATATCACAGAAATCAAATATCAGGGAGTGAGTGCAGTGAAGAAACATAAAGAGGATATTAGCTAACATGAGACTGATACCCAGATACACAACAGAACCACATAAGGGCATACCAATTTATGAATCCTTATATGACAATGGCGTTTTAAAAGCACCCTCCTCATGCAAATAATATAGCAGAAAATATGGAAGAAATGAACATGGAACAATATATCATGACTAGGCCTATTTAAAGCGCTTGACTAATTCCAGAAAGGGCACCAACGAGGATGAATCCTTACTGCAAACTAGTGAGCCACTCGCATTCTAGAACATGATACAAGAAGATAAAAAGCATGAAATGAGAGATTGTATTAACACATAAGAGAAATTACATATTGTGAGATACCAAAGACCAGAATCCTCATTACAGTTATAACTCCTCCTCACTGAGACCCTACGGGCTCTGAACCGTCACACAGAAATATTACAAAATGTATGCAAAGCCTTTTCGCTGCACAGTTTACTGATAGAAATCTGGAACCCTTACAATGTCTTCTTTTCGGGCCTTTATAGGAAAGATAGAGAATTCTAGAGGAGGAGGTAGATGAAGCACAATTAATGACTCAATTTGAATAAAATGGCGGAAAACATTCGCGCCCACTCTATGAATGACTAACTATAAATGACTGTACTTTACAATCTGTCTATAGAAATAAATGCTGGGAGATGAAAATCTCCTTATATACAAGACACAAATAATAAAATATATACAATGCTCGGCCTTTTGCTGAGGAAAAATCTGCTGCCGTAAGAGCCCTAAGATAGTCTGCAATTCTGTACTGTACTCTCGGCCCTTAGCTTTGGATTTGAATCCTGGATCTTTAATGCGGGGCGAATTTCTCTGGAGGGTTCTGTGAACCCATATCTTTGTCTTCTTTAATGGTGGTCATTTCTCACACCTACCCTCGGCTTCCTCTTTAAATTTTGCCAGCAATATATCATCCTTTGAAATGCTCTTAACCTCTGCTACGGAAACCATGAATTAAAACGCCCTTTCTATTGCTATGAAACCTGCAAAACCCACAAAATATTAGAGAAAACTGACACAGATGGAGGCGGGGACGATGGATACGTGGTCGACTGGGAGAAATACACAGGGTGGTGGAAGAAAAGCAATGGAGGCATAGATTAAACAAGCGGAGCACGACTTTTTACGTAAGACAGTTTGGACGTGAGGGGTGAATGAAAATGAAAGATATGAATGAAAACATATGCACACACACATATATATATATATATATGACAGGGGAAACTATTTTAGACGTGCGGGAGTAAGACACGTGGACGTACGGGGGACAGGTGGATGGGTGATGTGGTGGAGTCAACAGGTGGGGAGACTGAACTCTGGACCGTCGGATTACAAACGCAGATCAACGGCTAGAAATGGACGGGAGCGACACGATGGTGGGCCGTAGGACATAACGGGTGCATGTTAACGGGCGAGCAGCTCTGGCACATATCTGCCGTTGGATGGAGATCGGCAGATCCTACGGAGCGGATGGATTCCGCTACCCAACCTTCGTATAGCCTTTAACGCACGGGGGAAAAGTGGTTTCCCGCCCGTACTGAGGACACGCGGCAGAGGATTTATGGCATCGCTGGCCTTGGGCCCAAAACTGCCGGCCTGGTGGAAGTGGTGCGGGACTATACCGCCGGTTTCCGGCGCGTGGGGCCCTCCACACAAGTTGATTTCCGCTCCGTTGATTTAATTTGATCAGACGGTGAATATTACGCTCGAACCATAAAACGATTAGCTCCATTCCCTTTGGCTCATGGTTTTCGGGCTCAGGTCATGTGATGACGACAGGGAAGGGGCTAAGGCCCAGGGGCTTTGGTCCAATATAACTTGAATAGCTGGTTTTTAAACATTTGGACGATGTATTTCGGGGCAGAAAAGGTGGCGATGAGCACGACATGGGGGGTTTTTGATCATGAAAGATATTTGAAACAGATTTAAAAGGAACCGGTGGTCAAAATTTAAATGGAGGAGGGAATAGGTACAACAGTTATCACTAGGTAGGCGATGATGTAGAATCCTTGGGTTTTTTGGAAGTTGACCAGTTAATATGAAATCTCATTGGAAATAAATTTCCCCAAACCAAAAAGAATTTATCTTTTTAAATAAAAGTACAAAACATACAATATTTACCTAGGAACCATTGAAGTTGAATCACACTCCATAACGTTGTAAAATAACCAAGAAAAATCTCTATATGACTCAACAAAAATAGAGATGCATATGGAAGAAAAAAGGGACAATGTGAGTGTAGAGGGTAGTATAAATTCTTGATGAATATTCTTTGCATCATCTTATGAGTGCAAGAGAGAATCAAATTCGGAAATTTTGAGCTTCTTATTAGGATTTTCTAGCTTTAGAATTCTTCTAAAGATATTGTCTAGTAATAAGCACTCATTTTTTTTCTAAATTGAGCTTGATAGTTCTAGTATTCAAGTCAAATTGTTTTGCACACCAATGCATTATCTCTTTGAATTCAAAAACTTCCAGGACTCATGTAGCATTCACCAACCCTGTATTCAAGATACTTTTTTGTCTTTTTCTTTTGGAGCCATATCTAACTACCATTGGTATGCAGTAGACTAGTGGATAATTTTGTCTTGTCTAATTAATGAGTTAGCTATGTCTCCATAAATTGACTGCTTTCTTTTAGTCGCCATAATGCTCATTTTTTTAATGTATTTGGATATGTGTGATGGATCAATGATTCTTTAGTGTGAGTCTTATATCTTAGACCCTAAATTTGCGATAGTCTTTAATAGGATATCACATTTTCACATACCATTTTCATTAAGCCCTGCGAGTGTGATAATGGAAATTAATTACTTACGACCAACCTTAAGGAGATGTTACAAGAAATAATTCAAACTACACAATATTAAGGTGATCAGTTAAGTAATCCAAATATTCCAAGAATAGGATGTGACATGTGGACAATTTACATAACATGATATCAATCTGCAAAAAGATATGATTTATGTAACACAATATCAAGCACCTTTTTCCACCTCGACGATCAAAATTTTGAATTTTTTGTAGCTATGGTTGGCATTCATAATTTTTTTATCCCTCCAAATAAAAGAAAATGATAAATATGGAAGCAACTTTCAAGTCGAGTTTAAGAAAGGGAAAATGATTTTTGAAATTCAAATTATTCTCTCCTCCAAAATCAAGCCATTCTAACCAATTGACACACTTATTTAGGCTCAATAGTTAACTATATAAAGGAAACTTGATTTCCACACCTTGGAATGAATTTGAGTCATCTTCATCCTCCATTTTTTTCTATTCACATGTGGAAAAAAGGAGGGCTTCTAAGGAAAAAATAAGGATGAATGTAAGGTAGAAACAAGGATGAATGCTAAGGTAGCTAATTGACATTCTTATGAGTTGCAGTACGTTGAAATTTCAGGAGGCCAAACTTTTAGGAAGCTTAAATTATTTTAGTTGTTTATGAGGTTGAATTTATCTTTGTTTGAACAGGTTTTACCTAGGTTTGGTTACTTTTTAGCTTGACTTTATTTTTACTCGAAAGTTTAGATTGTTTCTCTTGTTAAATTGGATAAATTTATCTGAGAAAAGGTTGTTGGGTTTTTCCCTAGCTAAGGCTTTCCCAGGATAAATTGTGTGTCTCTTGTGTTTGGTTGTCTCTTAATGATCCTATTTCGTTATTGTATATTTGATGATTTTATATGTATAATATCTTAATGATGAATGTGACACATGACTCAATTAATGATGAAATCATTGGAAGTAATTATTAGACAAGAAATATTGAAAAATAAATATGACATTAGAGAAAAGGTTGTTAAAGATAAGCCCTAAGACAAGAGATAAGAAATGGATACAACTATATGACGTCAAAGAGAAATCCATGAAAATGTTTGATCCAAGGTTGAACCAAAATTAGAGAAGGAATGTTGAACTTAACTAGATGAGGTCACAGAACCTCAAGAAAGAGGCCACAAAACCTTAGGAAAGATCTTGCAGAAACTTAGAAGGAGGTCGAGAGGCCTCATACTTATGATAAAGGATTGAAATGCCTCAGTACATATTGATTAATGTCAAAAATTTATGTTTACTAGGCCACAGAACTATAGGCCTCAAACCTTTTTTCAACTTAGGACCGAAATTCCTCAAAAGGCTAGCAATGGTGAATGGAAGTTTCCAATGAGAAAACTCTAGTTTAAAAAATTTATTCATCTGCTCTTATGTTAGGTCCCCATAATAATAGTATAGCCCCCTTATTGTTATTTCTGTTCCCATGTAGCCCCCATATTTTTATTTTTGTGCCCCATAGAAACCACCTATTGTTATTTTTGTGCCCTTACATTATTATTGTTATGTAGGCTATATTATATTATGACCCCTTAGAGTCTTATATATACCAAGAAGGTATTCTCATTTGTATCATCCAAAAATTGTTCATTTATATGATATAAAGGATGTTTCCCCCTTGAAGAGGCTAATTTTCAAGTCGTAGATCTATCTTTTTTTTTGTGATTTGGTTGAATAACATTTGGAATCAAAGCTTTGGATTATAGGGTTTCACTGCTTCAAACATGCCATCTTGGAATTTTCACTATAAAAAAAATTATACGAGGATTCAAATGCCGAAATTTCTACCACATTTAGCTGAACTCTTAGTAAACTTCATGTAAAAAATTTAGATATTGGTTCATTATATTTTCTGAGATATGGTCTGAATAAGTTATGGTTTCTGCATGCTCCTCAATTTAGTCTCAAACAAGTGACCTAGGGAAAATAGTCATAGCTTTCTCTTCGAGTATTGGATTTAAATTTCATAAAATGTGACCAAAATTGCATAGACCTTAGTTTCTCTTGCATCAATTTAAGAGACGAAGGCTGAAACAATGACACATGGCCTCATGTACAAGTTCACACTGCTAAACTAATCCATAATCTAGACATCGTGGGAGATTTGGCATAACTTTACCTTGAAGAATCTAATATCGGTTTGGTTTGTGGAATCAGAAATAATACTTACGGGGCTACTAGAGTATGAAATTTCATATCACGAGAGGCTTAAATTACATAAATACAACAATCTCAATATTGATGTCCTAAAAGCAAGAAAAATATGTGTATTTATTTTTAATTTTGCATAAGGTTTGTTTGAAAAATAAGTTTGAAGTGAATCAAAGTGCATAGTGAAGCATATATATCATTGTTTTGTTCCAAAACTCCTCTAAATAAAAAAATGTATACACCTATTTAGCAACAAGAAATCTCTACTATGACACATGAAGAATAGGAAGAAATGCAACATGATATATTAAAATTATGATACCAAGTACAAAAAATTTCGCTCTTGCAGAGTAACCAAAAATGAACTAGAAGCTAATATGGATGGTTTAAAAGCATACATATGATTTTTGAAAGTATACATGGATGCGATGAATGTCAATTTGGAAGGGTTGACAAATTTGTTGCAAGACATGCTTCCCAGTGGTGACAAGGTAATCCAAGAAAATCATGAAGAGGAAAAAATGAATATGAATTATGATTTTAGAGAGTCCAATGTAGGGTTTAAGTCCCACCACATTCCAAATATATATATGAAAAAAAATTATTTCAAGGATCTAGTAACATGGATACTACATATGGAGCAATTCTTTGATCTACATGATGTACCGCACACATAAAAAGTACTCATTGCATATTTATATTTAGAACAAAATCAGGTTGTGTGGTATTGATGGTTTTTTTCTTGTAAATCAATTGTCGCCTAGAATTTTTTTTTGGAAGAATTGGTAGCACATTATGAGCATACAAAGGTAAATACCTTCTTTATCCAATTGATAAATCTCAAACAAAAGGGTTCAATGACGGAGCACATTGAGTACTTTAAAGATTAAATATCAAGGTAAATGATATTCCATAGGAGCATAGGATTGATGTCTTCAGAGTGATTTTAAAGGATAAAATCCAACATAAGGTTTGAATTTGGGAACCTGATTCATTGGAGAAGGTATTTAAGGTGGAAATAAAATTTTAATTCAAAATTAAGGCAACAAGGAAGTATACCACTCACAACTATAAATATGGAAATGTTGCTACTCCTAGTATCCCACAACCTACAAGGTTGACACCACAACAACTAGAAGAAAAAAGAGTAAAATAATTTTTTTACAAATGTGATAACAAATACACTAAGGGTCATAAGTGTGTTGAGAAGAAATTATTTTGCATAGATTGTGAAGAGGAGGAAAAAAAGGAACAAGAAACATCAAAAAAGAGGAAATACACCAGGAACTAAACCAAGATAAAGATGAAATGAATTTCACCATATATTGTAATGCATTGGAAGGAATTTCCACTCCTCAAACTCTCAATATAGAAGGATATATATATAAAAAGGCAATAGTGCTTATCAATTTTGGTAATACCCATAATTTTATTCATTGTAAGATAGCGAAGGAATTGAATTTCTTTCCATATCTAGCACCAAAGTTTCAAGTGATGGTTTCAAAACTATAAATTGCTTAGGGAAGTGTCATAATATAAATATAACCATGGGTTTATATGTATTGAATATTCTAATTCTTTCCATTCCAATGGATGGTGTTAATGTTATATTAGGAGTCCAATGGTTGCAATCTTTGGGAATGATTTATTTTAATTTTCAATAACGTTTGCTTGAAATTTTCCTGGGAAGGAAAGGAAATTGAATTAAGGGTCATCATAGGGGAATCAGGGAAGATAACCAGCTCTAATGGCATGTTTAAGGCTAAAAAATCATTGGCTCAACATCAGGGATAACCACCCAGTCGGGAACTTGAAAACAGTTCCTTTTCCATTTGGAATAATGGCTCTGACTAGGGATAATGGGACCAATTTCCCTCTGAAATAAAAGTGAATGAGTGTGAGGATTAAAATAATGAAATGGATGTGATAAATGGAAATAAAAACAGCTTAAATATGTATATGTCTATTTATCTATATCCTGGGACTTAACTTACTCTTATATGAAATTTCAAAGATTTCTTTAAGTGCAAGATAATATAGATCACCAAACACTTGAAGACGTAAATACAAGTAAGATGATTAATTTGATTAAATATTTAATCAAATTAATGTTTAATACATATCACTTGAAATATCTCGTTGCTTTGCACACACATTTAAAGATGACAATCTTACATGGCCAATTACAGTGAATAAGTGCTCAATTGTGTTTAAAGAAAATACATAGCAATTTTTTTTTAGAAAAGTATGAATATTTATCACATATAGACACGGTAATAATATGAAGATAAAATTACCTAATATATCAAGTCTCTTCTCATGAGGAAATTACCTTTTTTCAACCTTTCTATTAAGATGATTCAAAAAGTAGAGTAATGCAACTTTCCAAAGCCTTCTTACAAAAATTTAGAACCCCTTTCTTAAAGACATGAAAGGGTATTTATAGTTGAGACTTAAACTACAAAAAAAAAGTAAATACATGAAATATTGAGGGGGTTTGAACAACCATCCTTAAAATAACACTTAAAAGGACAAAAATAGAGTTTGTTTGAACAATAACATCAAGAATGCGAAGTTGGTTGTTATCCAATTTGTTGTCTTAATTCGTAGATATCCACCATGGGCTTCAATTCAGGAGGTTGAGATCACCTTATGCGCATATGTCCCATATACACAACATCTAAGAGCCATGAAGCATGTGTGAAGTGGTATTGGAAAGGCATTGTAACATCAGCCATTGGCTGTGTGGATTTACCAAATATTTCCAATACTTCTCAAGATTCAACTTTGATAACTTTTTAATATTATCTTCCTTTTTCTTGGACTAATCCTACCAATAATTCATTAATATTTTAACATTGGTCAAGGAATCAATTGGATAGTCCTTAATTATATTAGCACCAAGCAGGTTCTTACTAATAGTTTCATTAATATTTCTTTTGATGTCTATCGTAATGAAAATTGATCTTTCTACTTGCTTCAATTTTATATCCTAGTCTTTAAAGAGGACTTCTTTGTGTGAATACTCTATCCTTGGCATATTTGCTGCACTTCCTTCTGCATTGTATTTCCATGTGAAATAATCAAATATTTTCTCCTCATTGTCATCAAAGAATGTCCTCAGATCGGACAACTGATTCATCAGTGAATCACTTGCTTGACATGGATCATTGATTGTTGTCAACTTTTGGTAAAAGACCACCTACTAATGAGCAAGGAGAGTATTAAGTTATACTGCCTATTTCTTGAAATCCTCAATCTTAGGATTATCCTTCAATTGATCAAATCTAAGTTCGATTTCTTACAACAAAGCATCTTTAATATTGATGTCAGCTTCATGTTGGAGCTTCATTTCATCAAAGATATTTTGTAATTGGGATAGTTGTACCTGCCATTTCTAATCAATGCTATTTTTTTCTTTCAATAATTCATGCTCTAACTATTAGATCCCGTTATCCTTGTCTTTGATTAACTGTTGCACCTCCGAAGCCTTATCAATAGCAGTTGTAGCATAGGCCCCTGCAAACTGCAATAGCCTAGTTAGATCTTTAGAGAGGTTTGTTAATGGATCTTTCCACACAACATCCAGTGATAAATATTTAGGGACTAGTGTATGGGATTGCTCAACTCCCTTTCTCTTCCTTTTCCTGCTCGTTACAACCCTATGCCTAGGACTATAAAATATATCGAGAGGAGTTATTTCTTTGATTTTAAGAACAATATCTGAAGTGGGGTGTGTCAAGATGAATTCCACATCATCTGTGTTGACGAATTTTTTAGAAGCACCAGTAGTAAGCAGGTTCTTCTTATTAGTTTCAAGAGTACTAATTGTTTCTTTTGGAGTTGAGGTATGTACCTCCTGTGATCCTAAATTATTAATATCATTATCAAATTGATTCCATATTTTTTCTAAATTGATGCCAAACAGTGGTTCTCTAGTTTGTTTTTTTGTTGATGTAGATTCCTTTGTTCCCTTTGCCATATTGATATATTATGTAGCCTGCACCAAAGCCTGATCTAATTATAGAAATGGTTTAGAAATACTCAATGTGTCAAGAGGGATATTCTATAACCTTTTAATTATGTATTATATGAACCTGTTTAATTTCTCTAGATTCAAATGGGCTTCTTCTAACCTTTCCACCTGAATTCATGCTTGGGTGGACTCAAATAATTCATAAAAATCATCAGGTTCATGTATGGACTTTCTCACTTTAACTTGTAGTGAAATATTTTTTCACGTTGTTTGGGTAATATCGTCTGCATGGAATAGTGGGAAAGTTCAGGTATTGTATCTGATCAATTTCGAGCACAACATAATTGAAATTTTCCAAATCATATACTCCACAGTGAATAGGGAATGATGACCATACATATTTCTTTACTTCTTTGAGGGCTTTAGATAGGCCATTTCCCACAGCTTGATACACAACTTCTCGGGCCTAAATTTTGTCAGGGACATAGAGTGATAGAACATGTGGATTAGCTAGACTACCAAAAACCCTAACATAAGTAAATGACTCCTCCCCAACCCATTTTCCTATTGTTGTAAAATCATCCCTGGCCTCATTAGATAGTCCGGGGGGCATTTTCATCAAAGACATCTTGTTATAAGAGAAACATGACTCCATGAAATATTTTATAGAGATGGGGTTGAAAATTATACTCCCAAAGGATATTATTATAGATGTGGATAGGATTAGGGTATTCTAGGGTCCAATTACATCCCATGTATGGAAAATAAGAGGTAAATCAAAAGGAATCCATAATATATCTACTCATATGAAAAGGGGGCACTGTATTTGTTTGCTTTTATAGGCTCAAATTTCAGAAGCTATGTTATTTGAAAAGATAGTGGCCCAATCCATGACGTAGGAGTCTTCTACAACATCAATAAAAGGGACCCATTCAACTATAATTTTTTGTGTACTAGGATGTCCAAACAATCTACACATCATACCAGTAGTATAGCAATGAGGGCCAATAAGAGAATCTATGGTGTACATACCATTTCATCATGCTTGTGTTTGTTTGGATCCCATCTCCACTGACTTATTGGCTCTAATTGAACTTTTTTTCTTGTGCAAAATTATGAAGGAAGTGCTTATTATGTATCTTCTGTGGGTCTAGAAGATGATACATCTTCTACAAGTCCTTGGCTCTAAAAGACCCAATTGTTTTTTTTCTTGAGGTTATGAAATTCCTTTCTTAAATATTGAGATTTTCAATAATCCACTTAACTATATCAGTGTAGGGTAGAATCTTAGGCCGAGCAGAAATTCTATGGAGGAAGGAATTAGCGACGTCAGCGTAGGTAGTTTCAGAACATGATGAGGAGTCATTAGCCGTATCTTTCCTTTAAATCACTCTGGTTTCTTCATCTTTGAACAATATTTACATGGCTTTGCAAGAATATCTTATGCAATCTATGGTGCATTTTGTATCAGAGAACGATGGGGGCATCTCAGTTATCTCTAGAGCAGGCAGAGCCGCCTGTGGTGGGACCACATGCTTTTTTTTATTCTTGGTTTCTTTCAAAATTTCACTCAGTTTTACCTTATCAGGGCTATCCTGCAAGAGAGAGATCTCAGATAATGAATAAAAAACACTTAGAATGCAAGAAAGAGTGACCAAGTGATATCAAATATACATTAAATGCAATAAACTTCAAAACACTAAATGAAAGCAATAAAATCATTTACATTCTCGATAACATAAATACCATTACACTTAATCATTAATGAAAAATGTGTGTTCACAGGGTCTTTTATATAGGTCATCGCCCCGTCAGATGTCTCGCATCGCAAGTTTCCTTAAGTGCATAACTTAAAAGTTGTGACATTTACCTTTTGCCGATATGAGATCATGTTTTATAATAGCTAGAAGATAATGATAGAGAGGCATATATCAGAGTCTATCATATCACAACATTTTAATACAGGGCTTCATTCAAATTTTGTGATGCAATATAAGTATCGTGATTGCTATGCAATGGGTAACTGCGATGTATTGATTTTGATATCGAAGAACAATCACATTGGAGGATTCGAGCAGTTAAAACAAAAAAATGTTGATATCATTCTTGTGATAGTGGGAATTTCATGGGTGACGTGACAAATTGGTGGGGCCGAGTTGTGATTTTATAATTCGTGGAGGCTTTTTTCTTTGTTAAAGTTATTTAATAATTTTTCGTATGTTTCTTTTAATAGGGACATATCGCATCGCATTTTCCATAATAGGGTGATTTGAACTCTTATTGCAAATTGTGATGTGCGATGTGCAATAAATCCTTAATAAAATTTGTTTTAAGTACTTCGGCCTATAGAACTCAGACTTAAGTTCGGATAACAAATATTTTTTGTTCTTTCGAACAATATGTCTTGTTTTATAGCTTAAAAAGGTACTAAACTAAAAAATAAAAGGGTCCCCATTATTGAGTAAGTTTAAATATCTAATTATAATGGGGGGGTTTTTGAGTAGCACAACAATTGGCGATTTACTAAAAGAACCAATTATCTCTGAGAAAAATATATATTTAAATCTAAACTTAATTAAATGAAAAAATAATTAGGAAGGACAGTTAATTTGAAATTTTGGAAAAATAAGATTACTCTGAATAAAAATACCTCATTTTATTGTAATTCACTTGGAACCTTTATGGATGAAAATCTTAACTATCTCTATCAGTCATTAATTAGTTATAAAGATAAAGTAGGAGCCCTTTCAAACTTAGCTTTTTTTTATGAACTCTTTTTGTCATAGGTAGAGCCACTTCTACCAGCAAGCTTCCATAGCCTTAACATGGTTACATTTTAAACAAAATGAACCAATATCCCATCCACTTATGATTTCAATATTTATAGGTAAAACTTATTTTTTTTAAGATACTTAAAATCCATTGTCCTGGTTTGGTATTCATATAGTGACAATATAATTCATAGGTTGTAATAAAGTTGAAAAATCTAGCTCATGATGAGACTCCTTGTCTTATGGTTTAGTAATCACAAGTCATTATCGTGGTTTCATGTCCAGTAACGATAATTTCAACCTATTATTTTCCCATGATCATGGTAAGCAGGCTTGTGATGATACCTCCTATATTTTAAGTTTCTTATATTTTTTAATTACACTCTAAAAGTTCATGATTAATGGACGGGGAGGGTCAGTGACTGTAATGGATTGTTAGGTCCCTATATTACTAGTGTATTCCCTTATTTTTGTTAGTGTAACCCCCTTATTTTTATTTGTGTACCCCTGTAACCCCCATATTGTTATTATTGTGCCCTTACATTATTATTGTTAGGTCGTCTATGATTATATTGTTACCCCATGGACTCCTATATATAGAAGGAGGTTTTTTCATTTGTATCATCCAAGAAATTTTAATTTATGTAATGTAAAGGAGGTTTCCCCCTCGAAGTGGCTTATTTCTAAGGTGTTGATCTCTCTTTTCTGCTAGCTTTGGAGTTGGTTTCATAACAGTTAGTATCAGAGCTTTGGATTCTAGGGTTTCGATGCTCCAAATAGGTCATCGTGGAATTTTCTCTATGAATTTTTTTCTATGAACGTTCAGAAGTTGAAATTTTTATCACGCGAAGTAGAAATCTTGAGGAACCTCTCGTAAAACTTTTAGATCTTGGTTCACAATATTTTCAGAGATATGATCTATGGAAGTTAGGGTTTTTGAAGGCTCCTGAATTTCATTTAAAAGAGGTGACCTTGGGAAAATCGTCATAAATATCTCTCCCTGAGCATCAGATTGGAATTCTGTAAAAAGTTTCGAAAATTGCACGTAATTTAGGTTTTTGTATATCAATTTCAGAGCCAAAGGAAAAAAAAAATGACACATGGCACGACGTACAAGTGCGCTCTACTGAACCAGTCCATAATTAGGTCATTGTTGGAGACTGGGCATAACTTTATCTTGAAGCATCCAAATAAAGTCAAACCTATGGCATTCGAAAGAAGATTAAGAGGGCTACTTTAGGACTGAAATTCAGATATTGAAGATATGAAATCACAAAGATAAGTCAGTTTCAATATTGAGCTCCTCAAAAGAAAGAAAAAGGTGTGTATTATGTTTTCAAATTGCATAAGTCTTGTTTGAAAAATCAGTTTGAAGTGATTCCAAGGGCATCTTGAAGCACAGTTATCAGTATTAGGTTCTAAAATGCTCCCTAAGAAGAATTCAACACCCATCAAGCCCTCGAAATACTCTACTATGACTCATGAATATGAAGAAGTGAAACATGATATATCAAAATTACAAGAGCAAGTGCACCAAATTTCGCTCTCGCAAAGAGCAGCAAAAATGAAATGGAAGTTTTTAGGAAAGGCGTGGAAGCTAATATGGATGGTTTGAAGAAAGGCGTGGAAGCTAAGATGGATGGTATGGAAAAAAAATGGAAGGTTTGAAGGAAGGCATGGAAGGTTTGAAGAAGATTTGAAAAAGTTGATACAAGAAATGATTCCCAATGGCGAAAATATAGTAGAGGAAACTCATGATGAGAGAAAAATAAATGTTAATCATGATTTCATAAACTCAAATTTTGGATGGAAGACCCACAATATTCCAAAGATCGATATGAGGAAGTTTGATGGCAAGGATCCAGTAACATGGATACTACATATGGAGCAATGTTTTGATCTCAATAATGTGCAAAACACACAAAGGGTATGCATTGAAACTTTATATTTAGAACAAAATACATTTGTATGGTCTCAATGGATTTGCTCCCGTAAGAAAATTGTCGCTTGGTCAATTTTTACGAAGGAAATGATAGCACATTGTGAGGATACAAAGAGCAACACCTTTTTTAGCCAATTGATAAATCTCAAACAAAAGGATTCAGTGGTGGAGCACATTGAGGAATTCGAAAAATTGAATATAAGGGTATCTGATATTCCAGAGGGACACATGATTAATGTCTTCATAGGGACTTTAAAGGATAAAATCCAACATGAGGTTCATGTTTGGGAACCTGATTCATTGGAGAAGGCATTCAGGTTAGCAAGACAAATTGAATTTAAAATTATGGCGACAAGGAAGCCTACCACTCACATCTTTAAATATGGAAGTGTTGCTACTCCTAGACTTCCACGACCTACAAAGTTGAAAACAAAACAATTGGAAGAAAAAAGAGCAAAAGGGCTTTACTACAGTTGTGATAGAAAATACACTAAAGGTCATAAGTGTGTTGAGAAGAAATTATTTTACATAGATTGTGAAGAGGAAGAAGAAAATGAACAAGAAACGTCAAAAGAAGAGGATATACACCAGGAACCAACCCTAGATAAAGAAGAAATGAGTCTGACCATATCGTGTAATGCATTGGTAGGCATTACCACTCCTCAAACTCTCAAGATATAAGGACATATGAAGAAGAAAAAGGTAATAGTGTTGATTGATTTTGGTAGTACCCATAATTTTATTCATTGTAAGGTAGCCAAGGAATTGAATTTCTTCCTATACCCAACACCAGACTGTCAAGTGATGGTTTCAAATGGAGGAACTATAAATTGCTCTGGAAATGTCATAATATCAAGCTAACCATGGGGGAATATGTATTGCATAGTCCAATTCTTTCCATTCAAATGGGAGGTGTTGATGTTGTACTACGAGTACAATGGTTACAATATTTGGGGATGGTAGCTTTTAATTTTCAAGAAAGTTTCTTGAAAATTTTTTCGAAAGGAAAGGAAGTCAAACTATGGGGTATCACAGGGAAGCCAGGAAAGATAATAAGCTCTAATGTCATGAAAATTCTTCTGAATAAAGAAAAACAACATTTAATTGCACAATTATTCTCACTAGAAGTTCCAACATCAAAATCATCTATTTCTACAGATCTCCAAAAATTCGTCGACAATCACTCTAAGGTATTTGAAACCCCAAAAGGACTCCCACCTATTCGTGATCATGATCATGTTATTCATTTGATTCCAGGAATTGTTCCTCCAAAAATTAGGCCTTATAGACATCCTTATTTCCAAAAGAGAGAGATTGAACGTATGATTGCATAAATGTTAGAGGCTGGTATAATTCAACCTAGTCAATTTTCTTTCTCTGCTGCAGTAGTATTGGTGCACAAGAAGGATGGATCATGGCGCATGTGTCCAGATTATAGAGAGCTCAATAAGCTCACTATTAAAGATAAATTTCCCATTCCAATTTTTGATGAATTATTGGATGAATTGCATGGATAAATTTCTTTTACCAAGTTGGATCTTCATTCAATATATCATAAAAATAGAATGAATACTCCAGATATTCCGAAAACAACATTTCAAACTCATGAGGGTCATTATGAATTTTTGGTCATGCCTTTTGGCCTTACCAATGCACCTTCAACATTTCAAGGGTTGATGAATTCCATTTTCAAACCCTTCCTTAGAAAATTTGTGCTAGTATTTTTTGATGATATACTAATCTACAGCAGGTCTTGGAAGGATCATGTTGAACATGTTGACAGGGTGCTCAAACTATTGCAGGAGAAACAATTATATGCAAAACATCCAAATGTTTCTTTGGAGTACAAGAGGTGGAATATTTGGGTCATATTGTATCTCATGAGGGTGTTAAGGTAGACCCTAACAAAATTAAAGCCATTAAGGAATGGAAAGTCCCCACAACCATAAAGTAGTTGCGAGGATTTCTCGGGTTAATAGGGTATTATTGCAAGTTTGTTAAGAATTATGGGAGAATAATAGCACCTCTAACAACATTATTGAAGAAATATGTGTTTTCATGGACTCCTAAAGCAACTAAGGTATTTGAACATATTAAAGAGGAAATGTGCCTAGCATCGGTCTTAGCTACACCTGACTTCACAAAAACCTTTATTGTGGAATGTGATGCCTTAGGAAATGGAATTGGTGTTTTTTTAATGCAAGAAGGAAGACCCATTTCTTTTGAAAGTCATTCAATCATAGGAAATTATTTACAGAAATCTATTTATGAGAAGTAAATGTTGGAAATACTACATGCACTAAAGAAATGGAAACCTTACCTAATGGGAAGACACTTCAAGGTAAAAACTGATCATGATAGTCTTAAACACTTTTTGGAAAAAAGAATATCTTCAAAAGAGCAAAAAAAATGGGTTACAAAGATGTTTGGTTATGACTTTGAAATCATATACAAAAATGGGAAGCTAAATTTTGTTGCAGATGCACTCTCAAGAAAGGATGAAGAGGTGGAAGAATTGCTTTATGCCATTTCTATTATTCAACCAGATTGGATAACCGAAGCAAGGGATGAATGGAAGAAGGACGAAGAAGTGTGGAAACTCCTTCAAAAGTTGTAGCAATATCCTAGTACATCTAATACATTTAGTTGGAAAAATGATTCCTTATGGTACAAAGATCGCTTATATCTTTGTAAGAATTCCCAACTAAAACAAAATATTCTTTTGGAATTGCACACTTCTGCTTTAGGAGGACACTCATGATTTTTAAAAACTTACCACAGGGTGAAGAAAGATTTTTTTTGGGACGGCCTTAAATTTGATATTCAAAATTTTGTGGCGGAATGTTTGGTTTTCCAGAAAAATAAAGTTGAGACAATTAAGACCTCAGGTCTTCTACAACCTTTATCCATTCCAATTCGACATTGGGAAGAGATTTCAATGGATTTTATCATAGGTTTACCTAAGTCTGAAGGAAAGAGGGTCATCATGGTGGTAGTTGATAGACTTACCAAGTATGCACACTTTTGTGCACTATATCATCCATGTAAAGCAAGTACAGTTGATACTGCATTTATGGAAACAATTCAAAAGCTACATGGAAACACAAAGATTATTGTAAGCGACAGAGATCCCATTTTTACTAGAAAGTTTTGGATGGATTTTTTTTCTTATTTGGGTACTCAACTAGCTCATAGCTCATCTTATCATCCTCAATCCAATTTTCAAACTGAGATAGTGAACAAATGTTTGGAAGGATATCTTCGTTGTTTTTTATCTAATAAACAAACACAATGGGTCAAGTGGTTACATCTAGCTGAATGGGGGTATAACACTTCCTTTCATACTGCAACAAAAATGACCCCATTTATGGCACTTTATGGATATCATACACCATCCATCGCATCATCTTTAAGAGAAAACTCTATGGTTCAAGCAATGGAAGATCACATCGAGAATCAACAAAAAGTTCTCCAAATCTTAAAGGATAACCTAAATTTGGCACAAAATCAAATGAAACAACAGTCAGATCAACATCACAGCAAGAGAATTTTGATGTAGGAGACTGGGTATTTTTAAGGCAACAACCATACAAACAAATTAAGCAAGCTAAGAAGGATAATAAATTATCACCAAAGTACTATGGTCCTTACAAGGTGTTGCAAAATATTGTTACTATGGCATACAAATTGGAGCTTCCTACTTCTTTGCAAGTGCATCCAGTTTTCCATGCTTTATTCTTAAAGAAGGTTATAGGTGACAAACTTCCAGTTCAAACAATCTTGCCAGAACTTGATGAGGAAGGAAAAATCATATTGGAACCTGAAGCAGTCATGGAAACAGGAACTCTACCGCTACGAAATCGATCAATTTCAGAGTATCACATCAAGTGGAAGAACTTACCCAATGAATATTCTACATGGGAGGATGAGAATTTTATACAGAAGCATCCAAAGATACTCAAGTGTTTAGGATAACACTTTTCTGAAGGAGAGGGGAATGTTAGGTCCCTAGATTACTAGTGTAGTCCCTTATTGTTGTTATTGTAACCCCCTTATTGTTATTTTTGTACCCTTGTAACCCCCATATTGTTATTAGTGTGCCCTTACATTATTATTGTTAGGTCGGCTAGGATTATATTGTGACCCCATGGACTCCTATATATAGAAGGAGGTTTTGTCATTTGTATCATCCAAGATATTTTCATTTATGTAATGTAAAGGAGGTTGTCCCCTCGAAGTGGATTATTTCTAAGGAGTTGATCTCTCTTTTCGTCTTGTTTTGGAGTTGGTTTCATAACATGGATGAAAATTGGATAACAAGATCAAATATTTTATGAAGTTTTGAGGTTAAAGGACTTACAACTTCAATAGATAAATTATTTTAGAGTTTTATTATAATTATCCAATTTTTTATTTTGCAATTACTTCCCCAAAATTTTGTACTTTCAAAAGCCAAAAATTCATAAAATGATTAGAGATATTTATAAGAAGCCAAAAGCATGTTACCTAACATTATTTCTACTAAAATACAATGGTATGTACATGTGAATATTTACATATTTACAATAGAACAAATGTTCTTTTATGATAATATTTTTTTGAGAATTAGCCCATTAACAGGAAGAACATATTTCTTTCCTTATAAATCTTGAAGAATGAATTTTGATGGGCCTAATTGCTCGACAATTTGAAATGGTCCACGCCACATTTTTTGAAAATTGGTATGCCTTCCTTTTTCTTCATGTGCCTTGTCCCATTTCAAGACTAGATCTCCAACTTCAAAAGTTTTTTATTGATCGAGCTTGCATCAAAGTAATATTTTACTAGCTGTTGATGGTGAGAATGTATTTGTTTGGATTTTCCCTTTCTTCTTCTAATTTCGGTATTTGAGACATCCTTAATTGCAGAGAAGAAGAATGTGTTTCTTCCATAAATTGTACTAGGGATAATGAGGGGAGAGCTAGATTAGGAGGGAGGATAGCCTCATTCCCATACACTAGATTAAAGGGAGAAGTACCTATAGAGGTTTTCTTATTTATTTTATTAGCCTATAAAGAAAATATCAAGGTTTTATGTCAATTATTTTGGCTTTGATAAAAAATTATTTAATTAATCCTAATGAGGTTTTTAGTAATTGATTCTGCTAAACCATTCCCTTGAGGATAGTAATTAGAGGAGTACTTAAGTTTAAACCCTGTTTTTAAAGAAAACACAGTCATGATATTTCCTGAAAAGTAAGGCGCATTGTCAAAAATAAGTGCATTAGGTAAGCCAAACCTTGTGATAATGAATTGGTTAATGAATTTAGTAATATTTCCAAAATTGTCTACCTTTAGTGGCATTTCTTCCAGCCACTTGGTGAATTAATTTGTAGTACGGATAAACTTATGTTTTTTCTTGGAAGAATGAGGAACAATCTCACCTATTATATCCAATCCCTATTGTTCAAAAGGTTTCTCAATGATGACTAGTTAAAGAGTAAGGGTTGGTTTTCTCTGTCTTCCTACAACATTTTGAAAAAAATTATATTTCTTTATGTAGACATGGGTGTATTTAAACAGATTTGGCCAGCAATATCCAACATGCAGGATTTTATGAGTGGTGGTATCTCCTCGAAAGTCTCCACTAGCTGGTCCTTCATGTAACTCCTGCAAAACCTTTTGTGCTTTAGATTTTTCTAAGCATATTAATAAAACATAAACATAAGTATTTCTAAATAACACATTATCAATGATTTCATATTGTTTTGACTTCAATCTTAAAGGCCTTTTTCTTTTGTAATTGAGTTTGGGGGGAGCATAACCATTCTTCAAGTATAAAATTAGATCATCATACTGAGGTTCAGTACCAGTAAGGCATACCTCAGATATCTGGACAAATTTACTTGAGTCTTCATTAGATGATATATTGGAAGCTCCAGTAATTAGTCTACAAAAACCTTGACCTCTAACAATTTTACTAGGTTTGATCCCTATGTCATATTCTTGTAGAGCATTAACCCATTTTCTCTTTTCTCTCCTAACTTTTTTTTGTACAATTAATTTTCTTACTGCTGGAAATGGGAAAATAAATTTAGTTTGAGTTTTTAAAATAAAAGGTATAAAATGCATTATGGATTTTAAAACTGGAAAGGCCTATTTCTCCACCTCTGAATAATTCAGTTTTTCATCTTGAAAGTTTTAGCTAAAGAAAGAGATCGATGCCTTTATTTTTTATCATTGAGTTGTGTTAATACTGTAACATAAGATAAATCGAAAGAAAAAGTATACAAAATAAAATTATCAGAAAAAATTGGGATTTTTAAAAGAGGGAGAATCGATAATAGCTTGTTTTATTGACTCAAAAGATTCTCTTTCATTATGTCCCCATTTAGAAACTAATTTTTTATTGATCATAGCTTGTAAAGGAAAAACAATTTGAAAAAAATTAGGAACAAATCTCTTAACAAAGTTAATATGTCCAAGGAAAGATTGCATTATTTTTTTCTTATGAGGAAAATGGATTTCATAAATTACTTTGACTCTATTAGGGTCTATGCAAATTCCTTCCTTAGATACAATAAATCCTAGCATTCTTCCTTCACTGAGAGCAAAGTATGACTTCTTGGGATTCAAAGAGATTTCGTAATTTTTGTAAATTTCAAAGATTTGTTTTAAATCATGATAATGATTGTTCCATTTATTGGAATATATAGTTATATCATCCAAGTAAATAACAACATTTTTATTGATCAAACCTTTGAAGGAAATGTCCATAGCTCTTTGGAAGGTTGCTCCTGCATTTATTAATTCCAAAGGCATTTTCTAGTAAGCATAATTTCCCCATTTAATCCTGAAGGTAGTTTTAAACCTGTCATCTGAATGAAAAAGGATTTGGTTATATCCTAAGAAGCCATCAAGGAGAGACATAAATTTAGAACCAACCACTAATTGTAATATTTTTTCCATAGACGAAAGAGAAAAAATTCCTTTTCACAAGCCTTATTCAAATTTCTAAAGTCAATGCAAATGCGTATGTCACCATTCTTCTTCCTGACAGGTTTCAATTTTAAAACCCATTTAGAATGCCTAACTATAAAAATAATTTTGGCCTTAATAAGTTTTTTCAACTTGCTCTTGATTTGATTTTCTAAGTTTGGATAAATTTTCCTTAACTTATGTTGCATGGGTTTAACATCGGGTACCATTGGAATAGTATGTTGAATGTTGGAGGTATCATAAGTTCTCAAATCTTCATAACTCCAAGAGAATAAATTTTTCTGTATTTTAAATATATGAATAAAGGGTAATCTTTCATCTTATGAGAGTCCAAGAACTAAATTTATTTTCTGAGCTTTAAGATCTGGTCCAAGGTTTACCAATTCAAACCTCAAAGTTGAACTCTGAAGTTTACAGTTAGTAACCTTTTAAAATCTATCCTTCAAGTCATACAAATATTCAAGCTTTACCACATACTTGGGTAGGTAATTTTCCTCAGTTGAGCCTATCATGATCATCTTCATCAATTATTTGATTATTATATGACCCTTCAGAGGTTAAAAAGTTTAAAATGTCTTCGTCATCATTAAACACATACCAATTCATGACATTATCAGGAATAGATGGGTGAAAAATTAATTTGATTGCAAACCTATTTGGACTATAATCCTCGGGTGGAGTGAGTTGGATGAAACATTAGCTAGTGAGTCAGCGCTAGAATTTTGAAGTCTTGGGATAGGAGAAATATTAAATGCTAATAAATGTGAAGTGGGGGTTTGAAGGATAGATTGATAATGCTTCAAATGACTAGAGACACAATGGATGGCGTTTCTCACCTGTTTTATGACAATTTATGAGTCTCCAAACACTTTAAGGAATTTCACACCAAGGCTTATTTCTTTATACAAACCCTAGACCAATGCTTCATACTCATCAGTATTATTTTTGCATTCAAACTCTAATCTACATGAAAACATTGTTTTTTCTCCTTCTTGATTTATTAAAATGCATCCCTCTCTTGCACCATCATTGGATTTAGAGCCATCAAAATACAAAGTCCAAAACAAAGATTTAACTACTGGTTTATCTACAATATTTACACATCTGGTTGAATATGTATGTGGAAATTTTTCAATTTGGGAGGTGCCAAAATTGATTGAGAAAGGAGATTCTTGTGCATTAAAACTACCCAAAAAGGATTCAAAATAATAGTTCCCAAGTATATTATTGGTAAAGAACACATGTTCATTCTCTTCATCAAAATCCATTATTGAATGTTTCATATGATTTTCTTGTTCAATTCAAATTACCATTTTAAGGAACCCACATGTGAGACCAGTTTGTAGTGAAATAATCGTGAAACTTATCATACCAATATTTGCTTAGAATCGAACCATAGTATTCAGGGATACCAGAAACAAGTATATCAATGATTTGACATAATTTGGAATTGGAAGAAAGTATTATGAGAACAAAATTCATTTCCCCCAATACTTTGACTTTGGTTCTGTCAAGTTGAACAATATGAACAACAAAATTTTGGGGCGAAATATTTAGTTTAAGGAAAATTGAATAAAGAAATATATTTGAGGGTGTCCTTGAATCCACTAATAAATTGTGCACATTTTTGTTGAAGATCTCGAAAGTTAAAAGGAAAGGGGGAGTATGGGAATTTTACCTATCTAAAATTAAGATAGCATTGGTGGGATCAATTTTTCTGAAGAATCATTGGGAGGCTTTCCTTTTCCTTTAGAAGCTTTAGGAGTGACAAGAGTGGGTAAAGGGGATGCAGGACCTGCATTCAATTCCTTAAGTGGAATTTTTTGTTTCTACTTTAATTTACATAATTCATACAAGGAAATATTAGCTTTGACATTCTTCATATCCTCAACTATATTATATTCTATGGTGTTAGAAACAACCAAAGTCTTAGATGTATATGGATAATTTGAAGAGGATGGAATTAAATCAGAAGATGTAGAAAGGGATTTTTTATTAGTACCTCTTTCTTTAGTAGTAGGAGTAGAGGATTTCTGCTTTTGAATTAATTGTGATGAGTCTGCAGATCCATTACTCCTTTTGCTAACAGGTAATGCTTCATGATATTCTTCATTATCAAAAGTGGAGAGAATAAAATCCCATAATCCATGGACTTCATCTAATTATTCTTCTTGGGAGTCATTGACAGATAATGATGTTTCTTCTTCAGCCTCATCCGTCTCAGATTCAACATTGGATATTATATTTGGAGGTTGAGAATTTTATGTACGATTTTTCATAAAAGACCAAAAATGATTCTTAGAATATTCAGCTATCTATTTCTTGATTTCCACCATTTCATTTGACATGGATTTAAGGACCTTTTGTAATCCTTCTAGATCAAAGGGATCTTTAGAAGTATTCTTTTTTGGTTCTTCCTTGAAGGTGAATTTCTTAGTCTTTATTTCTTCTTGAGAAGTTTTAATCTTTCCAATACAAGTATCATTTTATCTAAAAATAGGGCTTCTTTCATGTTTTCCACTAAAGTGGCTTTATTAGCCCTGTCTACAAAAATCGTGATATTGGAAGGAAGAGAGGAAATGCACCATTTGATTTGTACATCAACACCAAGATTTGATGCAGTTGGAATTTTGCTTAGAAATTTATTGAATCTGGAATTAAAATCTTTGATAATTTCGCCTGAATTTTATTTTAGATTGGAAAGGTCATTGATCAAAGTGGAAGGTATGCGATCACCACCAAAATTAGTTAATAATTTCTCTTCAAATATATCCCAACTTGTAATAGTTCCTGATGATAATGAAAAATACCATGAACCTGCAGATCCTTCAAAGGTATAAGGAAATAACCTCACTACACAATCTTCTTCTGCCACTCCATTGATATTAATGGCTAATATGAAATTATGGAGGTGTTCCTCGGCAGGGACACCATCATCAAGATTGAACTTGGGTAGACATACTTCAGGATGATTAGGTAAATCATGAAAAGGTCCTATCATATTGACATCTCCTGGATTTTTCCATGGTCTGGCTGCCATTATACAGGCTTTGAGAATAGAATATATTGTAGGACTTCCAAAGGTTGAAATGATGGTAGAATAAATAACCCCTGAAATAGTACTGCGTGGAACAACACTAGTTGATTGAGTTTGAGTAATATGAATGGATGGAGCGATTGTTTGAGAGTATTAATTCCAAATTTTTTTCTTTGAGACCGAGTTAGTACACCAGGAACCTATAAAGATGAAGTTACACTTCCTTCCGAGGGTTAATATTGAATAATATTTTATTTTTAAATATAAATTTCTTCTAATTTTATTAATCAAAGTATAGAATTAAAGTGACTCTGGAGTATAATCTTGAGGGATTGACTCCAGAAGTGTACTAGGAGATTAAGGAGGTGACTGGACAACTTCAAATCTAAAGGTTGGAGACTTTGAGTGAGATCTTGAAGTTGTTGGAGATTTTGAGGGGGATTGACTCTTTTGATGAACTTTGGATTTTGGATTAGACCTTGTTTCCATTAATAGTCTTCAGGCCCTCCTTCTAGCGCCAAAAATTTTGAAGGCTCAAAAATCGTTGCCTCAAAATCGAGGATAACCACCTGGTCGGGAACTTGAAAACTATTCCTTTTCTGTTTGGAATAGAGGCTCTGAATGGGGATAATGGGATCAGTTTCCCTTTGAAATAAAAGTGAATGAGTGTGAGGAGTAAAATAATGAAATGTATGTGATAAATGGAATTAAAAAAAAATTAAATATGTATATGTATATTTATCTATATCCCAGGATTTAACTTACTGTTATATGTGATTTCAAAGATTTCCTTAAGTACAAGAAAATATAGATCACCAAACACTTGAAGAAGTAAATACAAGTAATATTATTAATTTGATTAAATAGTTAATAATATTAGTGTTTAACACATATCGCTTGAAAGGTCTTGTTACTTTGCAAATAAATTTAAATATGACAATCTTACACGTTCAATAGTGAAGTGCTCAATTGTGTTTAAAGAACACACATAGAAAAACAAATTTAGAAAAGTATTACTATTTATCAAATAGTACACAACAATAATAAAAAGATAAAAGTACCTGATACATTAAATATCTTCTCATGATAAAATAGCCTTGTTCCAACCTTTCTATTAAGATTCTTCAAAAAGTACAGTACTGCAACTTTCCAAAGCCTTCTTACAAAAATTCAGAACCCCTTTCTTAAAGACATGAAAGGGTATTTATGGTTGATACGTAAACTGTAAAAATAGTAAATACATGAAATTTTGAGGAGGTTTGAACAACCATCCTTAAAATAAGACTTAAAATGACAAAAATAGATTCAGTTTGAACAATAACATCAACAATAAGAAGTCGGTGTCTTTCCCATTTGTTGTCTTAATTCGTAGATATCCACAATGGGCTTCAATTCAGGAGGATGAGTTGGCCTTATGCGCACATGTCTCGTATACACAACATCTGAGAATGAAAGAATCATGTGTGAAGTGGTATTGGCAAGGAATCGTAACATCAGCCATTGACTATGTGGCTTTACTAAATATTGCCAATACTTCTCAAGATTCAACTTTGATAAATTTTTAATATTATCTTCCTTTTTCTTGGACCAATCCTACCAATAATTCATCAATATTTTAACATTGGGCAAGGAATAAACTGGACACTCATGAATTATATTAGCACCAAACAAGTTCTTATTGATAGTTTTAGTAATATTGCTTGCAATGTCTATCACACTAAAAATGGATCTTTCATCTTGCTTCAATTTTATATCCCACACTCTAAAGAGGATTTATTTATGTCAATTATGTATCCATGGAGGATTTTATACTCTTCCTTATAAATTGTCTTTCCATGTGAGAAAATCAAATATTTTCTCCTCAATGTCATCAAAATATGTCCTCAGATCGGAAAATTGATTCATCAGTGAATCAGTTGTTTGACATATAACATTGATTGTTTCCACCTTTTGGAAAAATACCACCTGTTGTTAAGCCATGAGAGTATTAACTTCTACTACCTCTCTCTTGAAATCCCCAATCTTAGGATTATCCTTCAATTTATCAATTCTAATTTGGATTTCTTGTAACTGAGCATCTTTAATTTTGATGTCAGCTTCACGTTGGAGCTTCATTTCATCAAAGATATTTTGCAATTGGGATAGTTTTACCTGCCATTGTTGATCAATTCTCTGTTTTTTTTCAATAATTCCTACTCCAACTATTGGATCCTGTCACTCGTTTCTCTGATTAATTGTTTCACCTTTGAAGCCTTATCAATAGTAGTTATAGAATAGGCCCTTGCAAATTGCGATAACCTATTTAGATCATTAGAGGGGTTTGTTTATGGATATTTCCACACAACATCTAGTGATACATCTCCAGGGACTAGTGCCTAGGATTAGTCAACTCTATTTCTCTTTCTTTACCTGCTCATTACAGCCCTATGCCTAGGAGTGTAAAATATACTGAGAGGAGGTATTTCTTCAATTTTAAGAAAAATATCTGAATTGGGGTGTGTCTACATGAATTCGACATCATCTGTGTTGACAGCTTTTTCAGAAGCCCAGTCGTAAGCAGGTTCTACTTATTAGTTTCACAAGCACTAATTGTTTCTTTTGGAGTTGAGGTGTGTACCTTTGGTAATCCTGAATTATTAATCTCCTAATCAAATTGATTCCATATTTTATCTAAATCGATGCCAAATAGTGGCTCTCTAGTTTGTTGTGTTGTTGATGTAGTTTCGTTTGTTCCTTGTACCATATTGCTATCTTTTGTAGACTACACCAAAGCCTGATCTAATTGTAGAACTGGTTGAGAAATCCTCAGTGTGTCAAGAGGGAGATTCATTAACCTTTTACTTTTGTATTGTTTGAACCTTTTTAAGTGCTCTAGATTAAAATGGGTTTCTGCTAACCTTTCCACCTAAATTTATGCTTGAGCGGACTCAAATAAATTAGAAAAATCATCAGGTTCATGTATGAAAAGTCTCACTTTAACCTAAGAAATTAAATATTTTTCCACGTTGTTTGGGCCATATTGTCTGATCAGAATAGTGGGAAATTTCAGGCATTGTATCTAATCAATTTCAAGCACGGCATGCTTGAAATTATCCAAAGCATATATTTCACAGTGAATAGAGAATGATGGCCATACTATTTTTTTTATTCTTTGAGGGCTTTAGATAGGCCATTTCCCACAGTTTGATAGGCAACTTCTCGGGCCAAACTCTTGTCAGGGACATAGAGAGGGAGAACATGTGGATTATCCAGACAACCAAAAACAATAACGTAAGTAAATGAATCCACCCCGAACCATTTTTCCATGGTTGTAAAATCATCCTTGGCCTCATTAGATAGTCTGTGGGCCTTTTCGTCAAAGACATATTGGTATAAGGACAACATGACTCCATGACATATTTTATAGATATGGGGTTGGAAATTAAACTCCCAAAAGATATTATGATAGACGTGGATAGGAGTAGGGTCTTCTAGGGTCCATTTCCATCCCATAGATGGAAAATAAGAGGTAAAACAAACGACATACATAATATATGCACTCATATGAAAAGGGGGCATTGTCTTAGTGGAGATACTTTGTTTTCTTTGATAAGCTTGAATTTGGGAAGCTATGTTATTTGAAAAGATAGTGGCCTAGTCCATTATATAGGATTCTGCTAGAGCATCAATCAAAGGGGCCCATTAAACTGTAAATTTTTGTGTATTGGGATGTACAAATAATCTACACATCATACCAGTAGTATAGCAATGAGGGTCAGCAAGATAATTTATCGAGTACATACCCTTTTCATCATGCTTGTGTTTGTTTGGATCGTGTCTCCACTGCCTTATTGGCTCTGATGGAAATTTGTTTTCTTCTGCAAAATTCTGATGGAAGTGCTTATCATATATCTTCTATGGGTCTGGAAGATGATACATCTTCTGCAAGGCCTCAGATCTAAAATACCCAATCATTTTTTGTCTTGAGGTTATGAAAGTCCATTCTAAAATATTGAGATTGTCGATAATCCACTTAACCATATCAGTGTAGGGTATAATATTAGCCCAAGCAACAATTCAATGGAGGAAGGAATTAACAACGTTAGCGTATGTAGTTTCAGAAGATGATAAGGAGTCATCAGTCGTAGCTTTCCTTTCAATCACTCTGGGTTCTTCATCTTCAAACAATCTATACATGCCTTCTCAAGAATATCTTCCGGAATTTGTGCTGCATTTTATATCGGATAACAACGGGGGAATTTGTGTTATCTCTAGAGTACGCGGAGCCGCCCGTGGTTGGACCATAGTATTTTTTTTCTTGTTGGTTGTTTTCAAAATTTTGCCTAGGTTTAGCTTATTAGGGCTAGCCTACAAGATAGTGAGGTCATAGAATGAAGAACAAAGACTTAGAATGTAACAAACTTTGTGACAAAAATGACCAAGTGATATTAAATATATGTTTAATGCAATAAACCTCGAAACACTAAATGAAATCGATCAAATCATTTTCATTCTTGATAACATAAATATCATTACACTTAATCATTAATGAAAAGTGTGTGTTCACATGGCCTTTTATATAGGTCAATGTTATGAAACCAAGTCATAAAATAGAAGAAATGATAGATCAACGACTTAGAAATCAGCCTCTTCGAGGGGGAAACCTCCTTTACATTGAATTTAATGAATAGTTATTGGATGATACAAATGAAAAAACCTCTTTTCTATATATAAGACTCCAGGGGGTCACAATATAATCCTAGCTGACATAAGAAAACAATGTAAGGGTACAACAATAACAATAGTGGGCTTATATGGGGCACAATAATAACAATATGGGGACTACATGTGCACAACAATAAAAATAAGGGAGCTACACTAACAATAACAAGAAGGGGATACGCTAGTTTTATAGGGACCTAGCATGCACCTCTCCTTCAAAAAAGTGTTTTCCTCAACGCTTGAGTAGTTCTGGCTGCTTCTGTATAAAATTTTCATCCTCCCATGTGAAATGTTCAACAGGTAAGTTCTTCCACTTGATGAGATACTCTAAAATTGATCGATTTCATAGCTATCGAGTTCTTGTTTTTATGATTGTTTTAGGTTCCAATATGATTTTTCCTTCTTCATCAAGTTCTGGCAATATTGTTTGAATTGCGCGATTGTCACCTATAACTAATCCAGGTGGATATTGGTGGTCACCTACCTATTCCACTTGGGGAACCACCATTATTTATTTTATTTTTTTAGGTTCCTTAATTATAGCACAATTTACTATTTTTAGCAATTTTTCGGGTCCTGAATTTCTGGAGTCGTTTTGAGGCCCTAAACGACTTTTTTGGGGAAAACCGGGAGTAATCTACATCCTCGATCTATGTTTCTCACTCAAAATTTTTATTCCTCAGATAGATATTTCTAACGAGGTATTGTGCGAGTCAACCAGAGATCGTATGCCAAAGTTATGTCCCCGAGAAGTAGATGTACCAATTTAACCAAACTGGGCCCATAGTTTTGGCGCTTCATCTCTAGGGTTAGGTTTTTGAATGTTTAGGGTTCTACATTGTTTCTAAATAATAAATAGGCCTTTGAGCCTCATTTTAACACAGTTTCGAGGCTTGTAGCCGCCACATCTCTTATAAAAGATAAGCTACCAACGCCCTAGATAGTCTATTTCCATTATGTCTGTAAGCATATTTCAGTTATGTGATATTAATGAAATGAAGTCTTATTTATGTTGTATCTCTGTGTTTATGTGTATTTCTGTATTTTATTGCATTCCTACATAAGTTTGGATATATGGTATCAGAGTTGTCTTTTCTTTCTCGATCCTTCTTTTCATGTCCCCAACGAGGTTGGGGTATAAGGAGTTAGGACTCGATCTGGTTGAACCTTTGCAATATCAGCCTCACAAACCCCGACGGTCACCCATGGGGGACAAAAATAAAGATGAGGGAGTAGAATATCCTATCAAAATATTGCTTAAGGAGGCCCTCGAGAAACAAAGGAACGTGATGATGGATAACTTTTCCTAGATCCTTCAACGACTTCTCACCGGTGGCGCATATGCATCCAATAGCCACTTTTGAGGTACAACTCCTTTTAAGGTACAAGTAAACTCTGAAATTCTAATATTTGAGGGCCAAATAGATGAAGACATCATAGATAGATGGTTTAATCTATTAGAAGGTAATTTCTAGGTTCATGAATTTTCCAATGGGGAAAATATTACTTTTGCACTCCTCAAAGCTGCCCCCATATCAAGGATTGGTGGGAAACCTCCTGTGAGAAAAAGGATGAGAGGGAACCCTCTTTGTTTTCGGTCACACCCACTTGGAATTATTTATGAGATGCCATCAAATAACAATATTATCTCGTGGGGAGCTATGAGGACAATTACATACAATGGACTATGCTGCGGAAACAAAGGGATCAATATGTGCATGAGCCGACGAATTTGTTTCCTTACCTTGCACACAAATTGGGTATCAAAGATTCGGAGAAACATTTGTTGCTAAAGTACCACAGTTTTCTGCACAGATACATTAAGAAGGAAATGGAGTTCCTCGACATCTCTTCGCTTGGCACAACATATCGGTATGCTTCCAAGATTGAGCAGAAGTGAAAACAGAAGAAGTGAGACTTTGGATCTGAGAATCAGAAGCAAGGGAAAGGTGCCCCCAAACCGTAGAATAAATGAAAAATCCAAGGTGGGGCAGCCCAGTAAAACCTGCCAAATATGCACGCAAAGAACAACACTAAAAATCTAAAGAAGCACATGGGAAATTAGTGTGAGTTCCATAAGAGTTGCACTCACAACACAAGTGAGTGTCGGGCCAAGAAGTCAAAGGTGGATGATATAAAGGCTTCTCAATTGGATGCATGCTCAGACTTTGAATTAGAAACTGACAAGGGGGATTATAAAGGGAAGTATATTATTGATGCGAATCCCAACACCACTATTTCCACCACGAAGATCTAGAAGGAGGAACCAAAGGATCTAGAAGAGGGGGAGCACCTCTTCCATTCCCAGATGTTGGTAAATGGTTCCTCGTTGCAGTCCATTATCAACAACAGGAGCCAAAAGAGCCTCATTTCAGAAGAGGTCGTGAAGTAATTGGGATTGTCGATGACAACACACCCACAATCGTACACCATCGGGTGGCTTCACCAAGGACAATATCTCCGCATCAGCCATCAATGTTGCCTTCCCTAAAGCATCAAGCCCCTCATGGATGAGGTATTATGTGACATTTCTCCTCTTGATGTTTCTGATGTATTATTAGGCCAACCTTACTTGTGGAAGAAAAATGAGGTGTATGAGTCCTGACCTTGCATTGTTATTGGTACTTTGGGAAATATTTTGTACAGGATACAGGAGGTAGCACCACCTACCATCATCTCTTTGGTTACTGCAAAACAATGCAGTACACTCATTTCCAAAACTGGGAAATTTATTTTCTTGATAATTCTCCCTCAGGGAAAGAATAAGACTGTGGCCACGACCTCCAGAAAAATCTCCTCTACACGAAAACAACAGATAGAAAAATTCGTGGAGGAGTGTTACACTAAAAATTGTCACCTTGACATTCTGCTAACTGTATGAGCTCATTAACACTCATCCCTCACCTTAAGGAACTAATCCCTTGATGTGAGGAGTCTATCCCTTTGAAGGAGGATTCTATCCCTACAAAGGTGGAATCCTAACCTCCTCATCTGCTCTATAAAAGGAGGCATTGGGTAGCCTCAAATGGTGGGATTTTGGAGATTGAGAATTAGAGTTCATCTTTATGTGTGATTGAGTTGAAGTGCTGTTGAGATTTAGTATTCTTTCTGTTGAGCTTTTGAGAGGAAAGATCACATACCTCTTTGTGCTCCTGGAGGAAGAGTGCAAGACTTATCAAAGTAGAGGAGACTCCTGCTTCGGACCCCGGGAAGGCCTTTCGAACATCAAGGCTAAGGTTGTAAGGTTCTTTTGTATATTTTAATATTAATACAATCAAGTTTTGTTTTTCTCAATAAATTGTCGTTCGATTGTTTAATTCAATAAGCTGTCGTTTGATAATTTATTTCATAGATTCCTTGATCACTATGATAGGTATGTTTTATGATTATTTTTTATACAGGTGCTATTTAATATTTTCTTTTTTGTGATTGCAGGTCGATGAAAGACGACACTTTCTTGTGATGAAAGAACTCTTGTTGCGACAAAGGATTATTGTTGCGACGAAAGAAATCTTGTTGCGACGAAGGATTATTGATGCAACGGAAGCACTACGACCACAAATAAGCATTTGGATCTAAGGTAGGATTGACACATTCATAACATTTATTTGTAAAACGAATATATTTAGAGAAAGACAAACTTAGTTGTTCGTTTGTTGCTAGATTGTCTTTTGACACTAGGGAGATCAGTCTTGTCCGCAAGAACGATTTCTCCCAACCTACTGTCAACTGACGGAGTGATTGATCTAGTTTCAAGTACAGTCGATCCCACTCTTCCATTGGAGAGTGAAACTCATATCACCCAGGTTGATGATCCACTAGTTGATCAAGTGGTCGATTAAATTTCACATTTGGTCGATCCCACTCTCCCTTTAGAGCATGAACTTCATACCACTCAGGTTCTTCTCGTTACATCAGATTCTTCTATGCTGAGGGAAATTTCACCTGTTTCTACAGAACCCCCTCCAAGTACTGAGGTCTTTTCCTTTGATTGGAATAGACTAACAAAACCTTGTCTTCCTTCCTCCATCCCTTTCCAAATTATTGTGAAGTTAGGTGGTAGGGACATACACCGCACACAGGTAGATGAAGGTGCTTCTGTTAGTATTTTATCCTCAACTGCTTGGAAAGCTTTGGGTTCCCCTCAGCTTGTGCCTATTATGCAGAATCTGAAGGCTTTTAACAGAACCATTAGTGAACCTTTAGGGATCCTTCCTAAGTTTTCTATTACTTTGGAAGGTAAAACTGTATGTATTGATCTTATGGTAGTTCGAGGTCCCTTGGATTTCAATCTACTCCTTGGGCGAGACTATGTTTATGCAATGAAAGCTGTCGTATCGACATTCTTTCACGTCATGTCTTTCCCTCACAATGGTAATATTGTGACTGTAGACCAGCTTTCGTTCCCTAGTCTTGTTTCGACTACCAATAATCTGACATCCCTAAATGTTCCTGATTCTAAAGTGGTATCTACCCCACCACGGGTTAATTATGTGGCAACTAGTCCCATGTTTTCAATTACCGATGTAAGCGAGCCTCTCACTGTTTGCTTGTCTTCCTTTGACTTAGATCCGGTAATTGACATGGAAAAATATATGGGATTATTTGAACGTGATTTTCTTATCCCTTTTGAGTCCCTTGACATGCGTTCCTTCCAGAGAAATATTCTTCCTTCTGATGAAGACCTCTTGGAAGCCATGATCAAGGTGTGTCCATTGACATGTGTTTCTTTCAGTTGGAAGCCATGATCAATGAGTCTGAGGATAGTTCCTTTTACTGTGTCAACCTCATTAAAAAATGAATCAGTGCGTCTGAGGAAAGTTCCTTTTACTGTGTCAACCTCATTAAAAAATGAATCAATGCGTCCGAGGATAGTTCCTTTTACTGTGTCAACCTCGTTAAAAAATGAATCAGTGCGTCCGAGGATAGTTCCTTTTACTGTGTCAACCTCCTTAAAAAATGAATCAGTTGGTACGAGGAAAGTTCCTTTTACTGTGTCAACCTCGTTAAAAAATGAATCAGTGGCTGATGAGGACAGTTCCTGTTACTGTGTCAACCTCGTTAAAAAATGAATCAGTGTATCAAGAGGAAAGTTCCTGTTACTAAGTCAAGCTCGTTAAAAAATGAATTAGGTATGAGGACAGTTCTTTTCCTGTGTCAACCTCATTAAAAAATGAATCAATAGGTTATATAGGTAGATTTTAGAGAGTAGATATGAGGATAGTTCTTTTCCTGTTTCAACCTTGTTAAAAAATGAATCAGTTGGTCAGAGGATAGTTCCTGTTACTGAGTCAACCTCGTTAAAAAATGAATCAGGTATGAGGACAATTATTTTCTTGTGTCAACCTCATTAAAAAAATGAATCAGTAGGTTATATAGGTCGATTGTAGAAAGTAGATACGAGGATAGTTTATTTTACTGTGTCAACCTCGTTAAAAAATGAAACATTTAGGTGAGGAAATTTCCTTTTACTGTGTCAACCTCTTTAAAAAATGAAACATGTTGCCATGAGCATAGTTCTTTTACTGTGTCAAGCTCATTAAAAAAATGAAACAAATCCTCCCCTAATTGAGTCGAGTCTTTGACTAGATCTCGTAAATGTTAAGTCATCTTTAGGTTAGTTATTTTAGTTTTTGCATAATTTTCTTACAATTTTAGGGCGGGTCTTTCATATGATCTCGTAAATGAAACTTCATTCCATGTGTTATCACTCAGGTTTTCCTAGAAGTTGTGTAAGAGAGTATGCAGAGGTAACTATGATAACCTTCGGATCTGAGAATCTAATGACCATCAGAGGGCTCTCTCTTTTTATGATTTATCTTTGTTCTTAGAAGGTTTGGGCTAGATATAGATCCAGGGGTTGGATTTTGTTGGATGATGGTGGAATACGTCCACTAAGGGCAAGGTTGAAGATTTTCGGTCCATTGGGCTATGAGTCAAATGAAAGCTTTCATGGATTTCTATTCTACACACAAGATGGTTTACGGGGCAAGATGATTAGACGAGAGAAAAATCCTTAAAATTTAAAGTGGATGGGATGATTTTGCAGGGATGAAAGGCAATTAAGAATCTTTCACCATGTTCAAAAGAAAGAAGTGAAATGACTACAAACAAAGAGCAATGAAGAATTCCGTGTTATAGTAATCAAACAATGTTTAAATTAGCAAATCAGGAGCATTTAAGAATTCACCTTTATAACCAATTTAGAGGAAAATATTAAGAACAATCACATATGAAATCAGAGTACAATTAAGTAAATTAGATTCAATCCTTTATGTAATTATTGAAAATGGACATAAAGATATTATAAGCGATATAAATCCAAAGACAAAGATGAAAAGACTTATTGACTGAGTCAAACATGAATCTCTGAAAAGTCCTGAGCTTCAAATTGTCATCGATAAGCCACGAATAAATTTCTCAAAATGCTTTTATTCCGAAAATCTCAATGTTAAACAGTAATAGAATCCACCAAAATACTTAAAGAGTGAGTATTTATACAAATTCTAAACTAAAATATCTTGAAAAAATATCATAATTGGTTCACAGTCTCTCCAACTATTTTACATAAATAGAACTTAAGTAAAGGACACTAAAACTAATGCATCTATTTGGCACTATTTGGTATGGATAGGTGATGACAAAGAGGAGAATTCGAATTTGATCCAACTCTTAGTTGATGATGAGGCATCGAAGTCACTAACTGCTTCCTTTCTTTGTGCATTATGCTCCAACAATTCTACAAACTTGGGGTCCAATGATATATTTGTATTTCTCAATCTGTAATATATATGTAAAAAGTGAAAGAGGTTATTGTGTATTATTATGTTGGTGAGATAAACCTCTTTCAGTTTCCCAAAAGTCCTCTCTGGCTGTGCACAATAGTCTCTGTAAAAATATGTGTAAAATAGAGTTTACAGAGTCTGAAAAATAGCCTGTAAAGATGTGCATGTATCTCTGATTCGGAAATCACTGTGAAAAAAGTAAGATAGGTTTTTGTATATGGGTCTCTTAGGAACAAAAACCTCCTTCATTTTTGTATGATGTATTTCTTATTGGCCAAAATCTTCTCTACAAAATGATGACTTAACTGGAATTTTCTGCAAAAAGTGCTTTCCAACATTGTTTAATATTTACAAAACCATAATAGCTGTTAGAAAAGTGAGAGAGGTTTTCGTAGATGGTCCTCTTAAGAACATAAACCTCCTTCAGTTTTGAAAAATTAATCTTGGATTGATCACAATATTTTCTGCAAAACTATGACTTAAACATCTTGATTTCATAAAAATATTCCTTCTTTGTTTGTGTTTTTTCATCTTCTCACTTTTTATTCTTTTGGCTGTTTTTCACTTTAGATAAATAAATATTGGTGAAAACTATTTCCATTTTCTTTTTTACCATTTCTTACCTTTTGTATTTTACTTTCTTTAATTTACCTTTGGGCACTAGCTTCATTTTAGCTTTCTTATGACTTTACACCGATACACTCATATTGATACTCTTTAGTTGTTATGCTTTCTAACCTCTGTTTGAATAGATTTGATAACAATCTTACATGAACAAACAAATCTTATGACTAGTATTAAGGCGTTTGTCAAGGATGTGGTCTGGTCCTCTTGGGGGACAGGCGAGTAGATTTTTCAACAATTCACCCAATGGACAAGGGAGTGAGGTTTTAACAGATTTCAAAATGTAGCATTGCATTGATGGCACAGGGAGTATTAAGGAACATAACACTACACAGTCGAGACATTACTGCTCTTTGAGGTGGATCATAGTTAGAATGGCAATAGTGGATAATTTCTGGGAAAATAATGACTGAGGGGATGAGATATCTCGGGAAATTGGATTCCCACAATCCAATGACATCCAATCCCTTCGAATAATCGTCTATGTAGTGACAATAACTCAGAAGGGGGCTTTCATCAAAATGCAAGTCTTTAATCTGAAAATCTTTATCCACTAAGGGCAAATATTCTAACTCTCTGTGGGGGGCATTCAATGGAGTTACATTCAGGGCTTCCGGAGCTTCCATTTTGGTTCTTGTGTATTCAAAATGGAAGTTCCTGAGTTTTCTTCACAGACCGGGCGTGATTTCAGTTTTAATGAGGGAAATTGGCACAATTGCAGGTTCAGGGGAACAATTTACAATCGTAAAACTCAAGGAATGATCTCAGGAATAAGATTTAATCACTAATCGAGTGGAAAACAAGGAAAACAGACTTTCTTTTGAAGTTCGAAGCGCTATAGGATAAATACCTGTTCTTGGAGGAAAGCTGGCTTTTAACAGGTATCAGGCGATGGCAGGAGGATACTCGAACACAGGTCTGACGGAATTCTGGAGCGAAATCGGATAGAACAGTAGATTCCAGTGAGAATTTAAATTTCGTAGCGGAAGGCGCAGTGCTTTCGAATAACACAAAAAACACGAAAATTCGTTTTATTTCCCAAGTCAAAAAGGGGTTTTTATTTTTTCGAGGAGTGACGTCACTTTAGTACGGGCTGACGTATGGTGGGGGGCCGGGTGGTAAGTGGTTAGTTCCCGCACCGCTTATTGGCAAAGGTGGTTTTTAATGCGATGGCAGCGATTCCATTGGATTATTGACACGTGGACGGAGGACTAGTCAAATACCACCAATCCCCCGCGCGTTAAAGCTCTGACATTGGATGGCTAGCGGAATGAGTATTAGCCTTAGATTTGTGGAGGGGTGATCCAACGGTCGAAAGGACGGAGAGATAGTGGGGTGGTTATCACGCGGGCTCGGCATAATTAGCGCTTAATTTAATCATCCCGGGTGGCACATGATTGGTGGAGGAAAGGTTATTAATTAGTCCTGATAACTAATTAATCCCGTGGTTATAAAGGGTCGGGGTAAGGAATATCGCGTGCAGGTATTACAGTTAAAATGACGGGTGGGATGCCAGGTGGATGAGCCATGGTGGCATGGGGTTTTTCCAAAGTTTTGGTTTAGAAAATAAAACTTCGGGTTTTATTTATATTTTTGTGTTAAACATATAAATCATATGTTTAAAGCTTTTTCATATATGTTTTATTATATGATAAATTAATCAATATAATTAATTTACCATAGGGGCGGGACTATTGTATAACAATATATTTAACCAAAGGGCTTGTATAGTGGGTTTTTATTTGAATGCACGGGGAAATAAATACTTTGGCTAAACTTTATAATAGAGGGGTTTTTGGATATTTATATAAAAGGAGTTATATACTTAGGATAGGGCATTTCACTAGGGATTTAATAACTCAAGTTAAACATTAATATGACAAAGGGACAAGGGAACTCAAAATAGTTTACACATCTAAGAAAATGACAATTTCTTAAGTAAATTGCAATATCTCATCTTCAACACTTAAACTTAGAATAGTAAGTTATTTTGAGGGATTTTTATGGAATTTTGCATAATTTTCCTAAGCAAAATGGGATTTTACTTAGGACAAGGTTAAAGGTGAATGATTATAATGATGAATTATCTCAAGTACTTAGGTCTTTTTGATCATTAGGCCGAGGGTCCGGTCCCTCCAAAAGTCAAGGAAATGCCTTGAGCCCCTTTAATCTTCAAATACCTTAGCACTTTGGGGAAATTAGTAAAACTCTTAGGGAGAAAGTGATGTGGGAAGTTAATG